>JAQHUG010000013.1:3596917-3609198 GCA_028555095.1 Dicrostonyx torquatus | reverse complement strand
ACTTTAATGCTCTTCTAATTAGGGTAACAGAATAGTGAAATAGGAATTGACTGATAAATTAAAGACTGCAGAAATCCAAAAGTTATATAGTAGATAAAAGACTTCAGAGCAGTAAGACAGCCCCCTTAAGGGAAAGAACTTGAATTTTTCTGAACTTTAAATATTCATGATGAAAAGAAGGGAACACATCGCACAGGACTGAATCCTAACCTCACAGCACACATAAAAACTTAGTCTATACAAACCGTGAACTTGTTAAAGGCAAAATCTGAAGCTTTTGGAAGACAAAGTAGATTATCTTCATTATATTGGTTTAGGAAAGAATGCCTTAAAAATAAACATTAAAAGAAATGAAAAAACTAAAAAATTCTACTATACTGACATAAAGAAGTCTCTCGGCCAAGACACTATAATGAAAATAAAGAGATTAGTCACAGAATGAGAAAGCATTTATGATACCATAACTGAGAAATGGCAAAAAATTCAAATACATATATACAGATACATAGACACGTTTCTAATACACATAAATATATTACAAGTACATATACTACCTATAGGCAGAAAATGACATTTATAAGAAAATAAACAAGAGAATGGAACAAAAAGAAATTTAAACTATGATAAACATATTAAAAAGCATTTATTAATAATCAGATGGTCAAAAATTCTAATACTAAATGTCAACAAGAACAAAGAGCAAAGACATCTTTATACACTTCAGTAGGACTACAAAATAGCTTAATCAGTTTGACATCAGCTAGTAAAATTAAAGTCATACTGTTCTAGAAGCACAGCCATGCTACTCCTGAGTCAAGTCTTGGTGAAGTATCCCAGTGTTTTATGTCAGAGTCGAAAATTAGGAACAGTCCATATGCCCACTAACAGTAAAATGGCAAATGACTGTGACACAACCTGTTGCAGGATACTTGTACACTGTATGGAGATGTGTTGTTGTGGTTGGTGTGATAAAAAGCTGAACAGTCAATAGCTAGGCAGGAGATATAGGTGTGACTTCCTCGCAGAAAGACACCATCAGGAGGCGAAAACAAGGAGGACACACAAAACGAGAGAGAGGTAAAAACCATGTGACAGAGCGCAGATTAATATAAATGGCTTAACTTAAGTTATAAGAGCTAGTAGAACAAGCCTAAGCTAATGGTCAGCTTTCATAATTAAGAAGACATCTCCGTGTCATTATTTGGGAATCTGCCCAGCAGGACAGAGAAAGACTAACAATCCTGTTACTGAATGCGATGCGACAATGAAAATCAACTAACTGCAGCAGTCAGTGATACCAAAGACCATGTAACAAGCATAATAACACACTAAAAATGATTTCTATTTTTATAATGCTGAAACCCATACAACTAAGTTTATGTTTAATGATGCACACCGAGATGCTAAACTGTACAGCAGATAAATGAGTGACTGAAGTGCGGAACTTCTTAACCCTGATGCTGTCAACAGAAACCTACTTTGTCACCTGCTAAATACATATACATATATTCAGTATTTCTTCAACACAAGAATTACATATTTCACTACTTTCTAAAAGACATGGCCCTGTCTGTTGCCACAGAGCATACAGCCAGGACTCAGCTTCAGCTGCTACAGGTTAAAAACAGACATAGCACTCAAAGCATATTTTTGTTACTATTTTTTGGTTTCTGATAAGATAATGTAAAGGATATTATGTATCTTCATTTGCATCCAACCATACACCATTGAAAAGAAAAAAAACTTAAACTAGTGCTGATTGTACAACCACGCTAGTAACTCCGAGAGAGCTGTACAGCTCTGGACTGAGTGGAAGGACTGCAACTATATGATGGGAAGCTGACTTAAATTAAGAACACAACATAATTTCCTAGAAACAGTCTTGGCTGTCCTAGAACTCACTCTGTAGAGCAGGCTGGCCTTGAACTCACAGAAATCCCCCTGCCTCAGCCTCCCAAGTGCTGGGATTAAAGGTGTGCACCACCACTGCCCAGCCAATTTAATATTTTAATAGTCCCCAACTTCCATAAGCAAGTGGTAGCTGGAATCAAGCTTTAAAATAGCTGTCTACTGCTCAGTACCATAAATTTTAAGGTATGACAGCATTCACACCACAAAAATAACTTTAGTTTCCTTCATATAAATTTACAACTTACAGAGAATCTTGAAAATTAAACAATTTTTAGAAAAGAAAAAATGAGGCCAAAAAGTCAAACAAGCTTAAATTTAAATTTTTGTTTAAAAAAAAAAAATTCATGCCTTATTCCTGAAGAGCAAATGCAAAGAATCTGTGTTCTTCAGCACCGTTGTAAAAATAATCCCACAGGAATGATGCTAGCCAGTTTGTAATGTTAAACTACATGAAGTCTCAATTTTTCAGGAAATTTCAACTGACTTTGCAATAAGATTATACATGATCCTCTGCAGAGTAAAATCGCACAATCTGCCTATGCCATAGAAATAGCCTGTTATCTTCTGGGTCCCTTTTCCTCTCCCACACCTCGTTTGGCTTCTATGACCTCTACAGATAATAACAGTAATTTCTACCATTCATTGAACCCCTTCTAGATGCCTTGCACTTTCTATATATTTATACTACAAATACTGAGAAACAGGCCTTCCAGTGAGGGAAGTCGGTCACTGTCAGTCACTGAATGAGCCGGTAACTTGCCCAAGGTCACAGACTGCTGTATGGGAGACCAAGAAATACTCCGTTTTGAGCCCATGCTCTTAATCCTCTGCTGTTTCCTATCTGATGAAATGTCCTCACACCACAAGAAATACCCATGGTCACCTACCCTTCTCACTACAAGCTTCAGTTGCCTTATGGGTTTCTTTTGGCCTCTCCTCCGTCACTGTATATGCAGAGGACATTAACAGGTGGAAAGAGCCGAAGAAACACTCAAGGAAACCTATGGTTTTACACCTAACGAAACATTAGTCGGAGGAGGTCATTATTTTGCCCGTGATCACCAAGCTGGCTCTGACAGCCAACACTAGTGTCCCCAGAATGATTTTCCAACCACACTAAATGCCCTTCCAACCATGCATCAAAGAGAGTAAGCTCTTGTTGAAACCATATTCTGTGCCAACTTTCAATAGCAGTCTCTGAAGAGAACATTTCATTTCAACAAATAATGAGGAAATGCATATGCTGAGACACAGATTCAAATGTGAAACTTTGGACCTCAATTTTATTATATAAATATGAATGCCAATTATAATACATGACAAGTGAGACAGTAGCCATGTGAACAAGATGTTCCGAATACACTCAGCGCAAAGAAAGTGTGTCTTTCCGACTGGATCAAAGATGAGGACTGGAATTTTGACAGAATGCACCCAATGCATGCATACATTGGAAGATAAAGTGTACTATGCTGAACAACTAGGGGAAATGCTTTCTACTGAATGGACATTAAAGTCAAAAACACACTACTGCAATTGGGAACACAAGATCTGACTTCAAGGTTAAACTGAATCACGTGGCCATGAACTAAGCCTAAGCTTCAGGGTATCCAACCTTGGAAATGTGGACGCTACTACTGACCTGGCCACTTCCCAGAACTTTCACAGGGACCAAATTATATGCAACTGAAAAGTGGGGTATGTAAGTGTTCCTTTCTAGGCAACCCTGTGGGTCCTTCCCCTAAACTGTGGCTCATAAAAGCCTCACCCTTCAGGAAGTAACTATTCCAGTGACATCATTCATATACTTCCTAGGACAGTATAAACATTGAACATTCACACCTTCATGTTGAAACACCAAACCTCTCCTGAAATAAATACGCGTGGAGTTTTTGATCCTTCAAGTGCTGGTACTGCCTTAGAGCCAATGCTTAATATATTTAGAAACTAGGATGAAATGCAGATTTTCTTTGGGAAGTTTTCTGTCAGAAATTCCATCCCATGTGGCCAAGCAACCAACTCAAGAAGAGACTGCAAGCGTGCAAACACTTTACTCTTGTCTTATCTGAGCTACAGCTACTGCCCGCTCCCTGCCCCTAGCTCCCAAAAGTTACCTGTTTGGGTACAAGCGTTCGTACAAACGCCATTAGTAAACAAACACGCGCACACGGAAAAGCCTACCGGGTTTCCGATTTTACAATGAGGGCCACAACCGCCCGCTCCTCCCATGAAATTACACTCATTTCTTTCCAAGTTTGACAGGGTGGACTGCCCAACCATTACTCTTGAAACTGCATCCGGCCTCCCTGTCCTCAGGAAACCCTACCGTCGGAGCCACTGCTTTGATGCTGAGCTGAAGTTTCAACGTTCAAAGCCCAAGGAGGGTGGACAAGATACGGGAAAGGGGTGTGGGGGTGAAGTCCTCGTGCCACCCTGGACGGGCGACCGTTGCAGCTCCAAAGCCAACTTCCCGTTTTCTCCCTCTTACCTTATACACTTTCCCAAAGGCTCCGTCGCCCAGTTCCCCTATAATCTCCCAAAATTCTTCGGGGTTCAGGTCTCTCTTCACGTGTTCGTACTGCTTCTTCTTCTTCTCGCTCCCCAACTTGAAGATCTTACGGAAATTGAAGAAGGACATTTTTCCTGCCCGGCACAGTCCCTGGCACTTAAAGGCTAGGAACAATAAAAGGCAAAGTTTGTGGCGCGTCCTCTCCCGCGCGAGCCCGGGGTCCGGGCCGCTCCCGCCTGGCGCTCCCCAGAGAAGGCGGGGCAGCGACCGGGCTCCAGCCGCGGAGGGGGGCGCGCGGCCCGCGGGGCCGGGACGGGCCGAGCGGCGCCGTGAACACCTCGCTCGCGGGACCCGGGGGCTGCACCTGCCCCGGCGCTGGTCCCCCGCCCCGCCGCGCACCGGGCCGCCCGGGTCCGAGCAGAGCGGACGCCCGCGGCGCCTCGCCTTAGGCCCGTATCACGGCGCGTCTCCCGGGGCGGCGGCCACTCCGGGCCCGGGAAGCGACCGGCGCCCGCGAGGCGCGCAACGGCGAGGCCGATCTGTCCCGCCGGGGCCCCCGCGTCCGCTCCGAAGCCGTCCGTTCCCGCTGCGCGAGGCCCGCGCGTCCCCTCGGCTCTGGGGCGCCGCCGCTTCGCTCGCTGCTTCAGCCCACACAGCCTCGGCCCGCAGCGCGCGCGGACGCCGACGCCGACTCGCAGCGCGCCCCGGTCACGCGCCCCGCGCGCTCGCGAGGGCGTGCCCTCTGGCCCCGCGCACGCGCACTAGAGCCGCCGGGTTGGCTGGCGGGCGGCTCGCTGGCGCCTGCGGCGGGAGGTGTGGTGGGTACGAGAGCGCTTCCAGCCGCCGCCGGAGCTTGGAGTTGACCTCCGGGAGCCGGATCCGGGTGGTTCTCCGGCGAGGATGAGGAGGTCTGCACCCGCACGACCCTGTTGATTGCGCTGGCGGATGTTGCCTCATTCTGCTCAGGGGGAAGCGGGAAAGCAGGCTGCGCTGGTTGGTGCCTGAAAGTGGGGTGTTTTCTGCTCCAGAACCGGTACCAGAATACAGTAAGGGGAAGAGCCGGGAACCTGGGCTTTCAGTCACAGTTCAGTGACTTTGAATAGAGCATCAGATTCCGGATTATGATAATCCCGATAGTCCTTACTGATGGTGGCGGTAGGTTGTGGTTTAGATCAAAAGAGACAATAGGATGGGAACCCTTTGCACGGTGCCTGCACCAGCAATGCTCAATCTTGAACTCTGCTAAGTATGGAGGTAATGCAGGCATAGGTTGTAAAAACTGTTTAAAAGGTACGTGTGGTGGAGCCCGGGGGAAGCTGAGTAAGGAAGATTACTAATTCGAGAGCAGTCTCGGCTACATAAAGAAACCGTGTCTCAAAAAAGTGAAAAGGAAATTGTTTAAGACCGCTTCTGGAGTGGTAATTCTCCCATAAGAGTAACCTCCGGGCCACCTTCACAGCCAGAAAACTGGTGCCGGCCTTGGTGACTCTTACCTCTGCTAATAAGTCACAAGGTTCCAGATTTGCTGGGGCTTTGTTGCCCCGGAGTTTGTCAAATGATTTACCTTTCTCCTCCCGCTGACAGAAGCCCTTTCAGAGCAGAGGCAGAATCACCCATCAAGGTGTCCAAAGGCTGGACCACATTCCAGGGTACGAAGAGAAAACAGACCTGGTGACTAGAATGAGGAATGGTGAGTGGGTCTCATGAAACCGTTTTAAAATGAAAATAAGGGGCATGGCCAAAAGATGAAGCCAGTAAGTGTAAAGTGACCTGAAGAGGGGATAATAACAAGCTCTAAAATTTGGGCCTGGAGAGATGCCCAAATCCGCAGTTAAGAGCATTAGTTCTTAACCACTTTTTGCTCCGACCCCAAAATGCAGCAAGATCCCTTTTCCAGTAAAGGACTTAAAATTGTTTTTTTGAGGATCCTTCTAAGTTTTATGTTTTAAGTGTTTTATGTATAATTGATTTACAGTGAACTGCATGCATTTAAAATGTACTTTCATGTATTTACAGATATGAACACTCTGAAAAGGACCTAGTCAATTTTAATTATGGTCATTTATGGACAAATGAAGAGTGGTATAAAGAATAAAATAAAAAGTATTATAGTTCCACTAGCCAAACCACTGATAAGATTTTCTTGTATTTCCAAACAATGTTTTTTACACGTACTAACATTATTTTTGCATAAATTAGATTATACGCCATATAAAGCTTTGCATCCAGCACCTGTAGGGTTCTAGTATAATCTGTAATTATTCTCTGCTGTAGTGAGATATTTGGATTATTATTTTTGTTTAAAATAAAACACTGTTAAGTACCTTTGTATACAAATCCTTTCTCATATTCCCTTATATTTAATGATTTCCTTTGTGTGAACCACCAGAATTAGACTTAGGCCAAAGGGTAGGTCTTTTTCTTTTTTTGGTGTTGTTCATTTTAAAATAGGAGTGGCTTTATTGTCTTCCCAAAAGATTATATACATATATATTAAATTTTAAGAAATAAGCTGGACATGATGGTTCATTCACACCTGTAATCTGAGCACTCTTCAGGCTGAAGCAGGAGGCTTACAATGACTTCTAGAACAACTTGTAACATACAACGTGTTTTTAAAAATAGAAAATAAAATACAGAAATTGTATTCTAGAAGCTCCTCATTCAAATTCATTCCTGTTTAAAAAAAAAAAAAAACAAACAAAGCTGGGCTTGGGAGATGGGCGAGTGGGAAAAGTCCTGGCATGCATGCTTGAGGACCTGAGTTCAATCCCAAGGACCCAAGTAAACGTCTGTAGAACACATTTATAACCCCAGTGCTGGGGGGCGAGGCAGGCTGATTCCAGGGCTCTCTGGCCAGCCAGCCTAAAACTCAAACTCCAGCTTCAGTGAAATAGTCTACCCCAAAAAGCAAAGGTAGGGAGTAATAGAAGACGTTTGACATTGGTACACACACACACACACACACACACACACACACACACACACAGAGCTGAGACTATGCTGATAGATATGTTCCTGGCATAGACTATGATTATAGCTTCATGAACCGTTCCTATCTCCAAACTGTTCATTAGCTATGAGCATATTTGTATGTGTCAATCATACTTCAGTAAACTTTTTTTTTTTTAAAAAAAGAGAAAAAAAAGAAAGAAAAATTAATCGAAAAAGAGCCAATGTAGTAGAGCAGATGGCTATGTGCTAGGGAGCAGGCAGGTCAAAGTCCAGAAAGGCAAATAAGTCTCATCTGTGGCTTGGTATAATAAAGGTGTCTGTTGTTCTGTGCTTAAAAAGTAAAAATCACTTAGCAGAGGAAAAACTCAGACATCTTCAACAATTACAAATAGTCTCATAGTTTTTTCCATATATTATGGAAAAATAAGTGGACCTCTAATGGAAATGTTTAAAATTAAAGTAATAGGTATGAAGCTCTAAGATTTGGGACTGGAGAGATGGTTCTTCAGTTAAGAACATTTGTTCTTGCGGAGGACCCAGGTTCGGTTCCCGGCTCCCTCCTAGTAACTCACAATGACCCATAACTCCAGTTCCTAGAGGTCCAACACCCTCTTCCGACCTCCATAGGTTAAAGTGCACATGGTACATGGCACTTGCAGGCAAAATACTCATCACATAAAATAAACCTGTTTTAAAAAGTTATAAAATGCCATTGCGAAGCCAAGGGCAGGACAGTTAAAAATATAAAAGTGCTGGGCAGTGGTGGCACACTCCTATAAGCCCAGCACTAAGGAGGCAAAGGCAGGTTAACTCTGTGAGTTCGAGGCCAGCCTGCTCTACAGAGCGAGTTCCAAGACAGCTCTAAAACTTTCTCTCTCTCTCTCTCTCTCTCTCTCTCTCTCTCTCTCTCTCTCTCTCTCTGTCACACACACAGAGAAAGAGAGAGAGATACACACACAAAAATTCAAGAGCAGCCAGGGTTACATAGTGGAACCCAGATACCACCGTCCAAAAAAGCCACCAAAATCATTGGTGTGCACTGGATAAATTTACTACATCACTGGACTATGCTTTACAGAAAGGGAATTTTATGGTATGTAAATTACACTTCCCTAAAGTTGTCATAACTAGGAATGCTTTTTCTATGCATATGTACTGACTATATTTTTGAGAAATTGTAAAAATGGCATCATCTTGTGTTGATACCATATCTCCATGTTTGTATTATTTGTAATCAAAGTTTGGCTTTCCTGAACTTTAATCTGGTGTGTGTATGTGTGTGTGTGCATGCTACATATGTGAGGGTGCCCACAAAGACCAGAACTCGGGTCCTCTAGAAGAAGCACTAATGTTCCTAACCACTGAGCCATCCCTCCAGCCCCTTTCCTGAATTTTTAGAACTTTAAAAGTCAGTTTTAACTAGTGACATGTGTTCACTCAATACACGGTTTGGGGCCCTATTTACACAAAAGACAACTTCATCAAAGACACACGTGTAGTGCTCCCTTCACAGCTTCCCTAGCACCTCCCTCTAATAAGAGCAGCTAAAAATAGATGCTTAGGAGAGGAAAAATGTGGCAGTCAAATGACTCCTGGTGATGTTCTGCTGTACCCATAGATCTTATACAGCCATCCCCAGAGAAGCTTCCTCCTGCAGCAGATGGGAGCACAAACAGGGACCCACACTCAGACATTATGCAGAGAACGACACCTTGGAACACTCAGCCCTAGATGTGATGTCTCCATGGAATCCCTCATCTCAGAGCTCAGGGAACCCAGTGGGAGAGGAGTCAGAAAGAGCATAAGAGCTGGAGAGGGGCTGACGGCCAGCAAGGAATCAAGGCCTTCTAGACATAACGGGGATGGCACACGTGAACTCGCAGAGACTGAGCGTCGTGTTCAGAGCCTCCAGGGCCTGCACCAGCTGCAGTCCTAGAGCTGAAAGGAAAAGTAGACACAAGCCCCCATCCCGAATCCAGAAGCTGTCTCCAGTCCATACCCACATGCAAATGAAAATGTAGTTTCTTCCAGAGGAGTCTGACTGGGGAACGAACTCCTCTTAGGGGTAGGCTGCATGCCCAGCAGTAGATGGCCAAGAGAAAATTAACCCAAGGGCATCTTTGAAGGTTCCCTGTCCCATAATGTGGTGTTGGAGCTCTTTGTTTTTTGTTTTGGGGGTTATTTTATCTGATTCAATTTTTTAATTTTATTTGTATTTCTTCCTCCTCTCTTTTTACACTGCAGGTCCTTTTTGCACCTGCGATGGGTTCCAGTTTAGTGTTTTTGTGGGATTCCCGAGTGTGCAGATGAATGAGTCTCTGGTTCTTGTGCCTCCTTGGGCTCTTTTTCTTGTGTTTGTTTTGTCCAATTCTGATGTGTTAGTTTCTGTTTTATCTTATTATATTTTATCTTATTATTATCCCATAGAAGGCTGTTTATTTTCAAATGAGAGACAGAAAGGAAATTAATCCAGACGGGAGGGTAGCAGGGAGGCATGGAAGGAATAGAGGGAGGAAAAAAAATCACAATCATAATATATTTGTGAGAAAAAAAATTTCAATAAAAATAAATTTTAAAATAGACGTAGCATATTGTGAGTGCTCACTGCACAGCAGGCCCTAAGAAGTTTGTAACATCATTTTTGGATGCTGGCATTAGTCAGTCTCTCTAACCCTTTTCAGTGGCTGGCTAGAGTCCCACTGTCTACTTAGGTCATAATGGATTGGAGCATTTCTTTGTTGCAGGCAAAGGTCATTTCCAGTGTTTTGTCATGAACACTACCACAGTGAGCATGCAGATAAAAGTATCTTTGTGTGTTTGTCTAATTGTGTTCCCTTAAGGTACAAGCCAAGAAGTAGATTTGATAAGAGAAACTGTATTCAAAGTTTTTGCCTATCAAATTAGCTTCAAAAAGTATGACCTATGCCACTTCATATTCCATCAACAATCTATGAGTGAGCCAACTGCGCTACACCCCCCTCAGCACACCAAGGACGATGACAGCCCCAAAAATAACCTCTTATTTAATTTACAATTCTCAGATTGTTGATAAGATTATGCCTTTTCAGGTGCATTTTGGCCATTTTTATTTCCAGTTTTATAAATGACCTCTTATCAATGAAGAATGCCAAATGATTTTGTTAGAATTCTATTAGTGAGATTGTAAAGTCTGACGGACTTATGTGATATGCTCCTGGAGTTAACTAATAGTTCATACATTTCCACCTTGAAGCTGTGAGACGTCACTTAGACTGATTTGGATTTTCTATTACTAAACTATTCCCTCTACACGTTTGTGTTATTTATAATTAAAGTTTGGCTTTCCTGAAATTTTGAAAATTTAAACGTAAATTTAACCAATCAGCATGTATTCATCTAATAGAAATTTTTTGGCTCTTCTCTAACCTCACTGGAGAGGTTAGTAATTTACTGGTAGCTCTCTCTCTCTCTCTCTCTCTCTCTCTCTCTCTCTCTCTCTCTCTCTCTCTGATAATAGGGATATCATTATAAACAGACACTTAGCATATAGTGCTTACTACACAGCTGGCAACTGCTAAGTGGTTTGTTGATGTCACCTCATTTTCACCTCCTCCCAAAGCTGAGAGGTGCTGTGATAATCCCAGCATGAAGGACAGGGAGACTGAAGCAGAGAGCTCAGTTCCTTGCTCATGGCCTCATGGATAAGAATGGCAATGCACACTTAAATCGAGATCTTGGCAAACCTAATTATCTAATACTTAACAACCCCCATGAAGATATGCCCCCTGACCTCACTAAGCTTTTATAGTAACTTTCTCTGATTATTCTTATAGCTTTCTTAACGTGATCAGCACCCAAGCATGTAAGCTTGTGAGTGTGTGTGTATATGGTTACTTATATTTTATATGCTTATATGCACGTATGTATGAGTAGGTAAAAGTGTGTGTGTGTATTGATGTGTGTGTATGTAGTGTATGAGCATGTGTTTATGTGTGAATACAGCTGTGCATGGGTGTGTGCACAGGAGCTTTGTGTGTCTCTGCACATATGTGAGGGTATACATATGTTTCTGCGTTCAGGCTGGAAGTGCTTTGAGGGTAGTGACTGGGTCACCACTCTCATCCTGGTACTCCTAAATCTGGCCTAGTGTCTTCCTACTCCGTAAACTTTTGTTCAATGAATATATGAAAGTGAAAAATATATACGTATATAGTAAGAGATAGTACACATTTGTTCCTTTCTGCTTCCACAATTCTAGTTTAGACAGTAAGCTTCCTAGTTGCTTCTCTAGCTGCTGCTGCGTACATTAGGCAGGAGTAGCGAATTCCTTTGATGGACTCAGTAGGATAAATACATTTTTCTATCTTTGGGTATTGTATTTTTAGAAAGAAATTTTACAAGTATTTTAAGAAAGATACCTGCAGTTATGGCAATTATTCTCCTGAAATAGATGTGTGTGTCACTCAGAATATTCCAGGTGGGAAATTTGGTCATGTTCCCCATTTCAAAAGTAAAAGAGAAGTAAACAATCACCTGCTTTCAGCTTCCTTTTGTTTTAAAAAAGGATTCTAAAAATATCCTCAGTTCCAATTCATCTCGCTGCGTCACAGGGAATTGTCACACCCCCACCCACTTCTCATTCCTAGTTACTTCTGCTAGAATGAATCATGAACATTTGGCAGTGTAACAAAGAGGCTTACCATATTAAAACCTCAGGAAAATAGAAAATGAAAGCAATATGGACCAGATTGATTCATAAGTAACGTTCAAATTATGTTTAAAAAAAAAAAACCTAGATTCACTGTCTTAGCTGGGATTTCTATTGCTGCCCTGTGACCAGAAAGCGAGTTGGAGAGGAAAGGGTTGCTACTCATCACTGAAGAAGTCAGGACAGGAGCTCAAACAGGGCAGGGTCCCAGAGGCAGGAGCT
>JAQHUG010000013.1:3554165-3564250 GCA_028555095.1 Dicrostonyx torquatus | reverse complement strand
ATGCTCTGAATGCTCTTCCAACTCTTGAGGAATTCCCTATTCATATTCCTTTTCTGGGGCACCTCCTCACAGCCCACACACACCTGCATTCCTTTACCTGCTTTGGAGTCAGCCACCTCTTATTGAGCAATCTACATGTGAAAAGGAAGGCTGGAGCCAAGCCCTTATTGTCTTTCTAAATTGTTAGCTTTCCAGCTACCAAGTTGCATGGCGTCCTCAGGCTGGCGGATATCAGAGCCCACAAGCAGGAAGCTCTCTTAACCACTGAGCCATCTCTCCAGCCCCAGACAATGATTTTTTAATTGAAATTTGTTCCATCATCCCTCATGCTGTTAGAATATAGAACAAAAATTATGTCTTTCCATAACTTGTCATGGAGTTCAGGGGACCAGGTCGCATCTATAGCATAAGTACACAGAGAGTAAGCACTGCGCATGTGATGCTGTCAGCAGAGATGCTATGGGAAGAGGTATCAGCCAGCATCAGCTGGAAGGGTCTAACTGGGAGCCAGGCTTGGTTTGGGCTTGGAAAAAAAATCTCTGCATGTAAAGAAATACAGAGAAGATGAGGGCAGTCTCTAGGTTGGGGGCAAGCTAAGTAGTTGTCTTCCCTTTGGCTCTGCAAAGTCTCCTGCTTTTGACAGCACTCCCCGCCCCACCCCCTTCCTAGTTTAATCATCAGGGCCAGAGCAGCTGTTCCCCATCAGGCTAATATAACACTAAACACTACCACAAATACTATCACTCCAACTAATCTGCTCTTAAAGGAGTCAGCGTAATAGCAGTTCAATCTTTGCTGAGTGCGTTAATTAGGCTCTGGAATGTGTTGTCTTTAACACCATTTGGGAACTAATTTTTTTTCTTTGATTGAAAGCAGTCCTTGGGAGAATTATAAAGTGATAAGAAATACAAAATTCTATTCAGTTGTCCAGTGGGATGCTGAGGCTTATGGCATCAACAATTGTTCGAGCCCATGGCACCTGTCCAACAGTAAAGGTAAGTATTACACAGAGCTACATCTCTTCTCTTGGATTATGTTACCGTGAAAACGATCTACTCCACTAAGTGACAATAACACAAAATGCGGGGTCTTACACATGTAACACGTTCACTTTTTATTTTCTCTCAACTTAAAATGCAACTTCAGGGCCTGGAGAGATGGCTCGGCAGTTAAGAACCAGGACTACTCTTCCAGAGGACCAGAGTTCAAGTCCCAGCACCCACATCTGGTGGCTAACAACCTCCCAGCTCCAAGAGGATCCTATGCTTCTGACCTCCCCATGAACTGTACTCAAGTGCACATCCTTACACATGGGCAAACACATATATACATCATTAAAAATAACAAAGATAAATTAAAAATTTGACATCAAATACTAAGGATATAAGTTGAAAAATATTTTTTGAAACATAATATATTGCTAGGCTTAGCAGGGAAACGCTGTTGCTGTTAAGCCTGAGTTAAGTCTCTAGACTTGCATGGTGAAAGGAGACAACTGGCTCCTGTAGGTCGTGTCTGCGCATGATTCATTTGGCCAAAATCGCAAGCCTTTTGTCAGCGCCTTGCCTGAAAAGTTAAGTTCTGATTTCTTTTTCGACATTTTCCTTTATCTCTTTATTCTGGCCCGTCATTGTGATTATTTATCCATTTTTTTCCAAAGCTTAGAGTTTACCCGGCTCCAAATGCTTTCTAATATGTGTGGCAACATAGTAAGATAAATATAAGAATCAGGTGACTCCCACCAGGTATATTCACTATAGCTGGTAACTTTCTGGGCAGTGGTAGTGCTGCCAGCCCTGGCACAGAAGCCCTCTTTGACTTTACCAGGAGAGGGGGTGTTCGTGGAACCACTCACAAACTGCCAGTAACAATGGGATCCTTTACCCTTGGCGAAATGCAGTGTGAGCCTCAATGGATCAGGCATGATGTAGAACACAGGTGATTGTCATATAAGCTCACACATGTCTTAGAAGTTCTATTGCTTCGAAGAGACCTCATGACCATGGCAACTCTTATAAAGGAAACATTTAATTGGGAAGCTTGCTTACAGTTTCAGGGGCTCGGTCTATTACCATGATGGGGAGCATGGTGGCATGCAGGTAGACATGGTGCTGGAGCTGAGAGTGCTACATCTTGCATGTGACAGGAAGTCAACTGACAGTCACACTGAGAGAAGCTTGAGAAATAGGCCTCAAAGCCCACCCTCACAGTGACACACTTCCTCCAACAAGGCCACACCTCCTAATGGTAACACTCCCTTTGGGGGCCATTTCCTTTCAAACTACCACAACCCACCACCAAGCCATGCTCAGCATTGCCCTGGGATGTACTGTTTAAAAATCTCTTTTTGGCTGGGTGTGGTGGCGCACACCTTTAATCCCAGCACTCAGGAGGCAGAGGCAGGTACTATCTATGAGGTCGAGGCCAACCTGGGCTACAGAGTGAGTACCAGGACAGGCTCCAAAGTTACACAGAAAAACCCTGTCTTGAAAAAAAAAAAGCAACAACAACAAAACTCTGTTTTTGTTAAAACTTCCCAGGTTATTAGTCCTCTGCTTAGAAATGTCACTGCAGATGAAGTCATCACCGTCTCAGGTCCTTCCACCCTGGGCCTTTGCGGTCAACCCACTCACCACCCACCACCGACCTCGCCTTCTTTATCCTGTTCCTGCCTCTTTGCCGTGTTTTCTAAACTCTTTCTCTTTTTATAGAGCTATGTCTTGCAAGTCTGTTTTTGGGCTTCTTTTTCTTGGCATAATTCAAGGCATCCTAAACCCTGCCAAAGCTGATTATCTTGTCACAACCAAAGTGGGTTCTGAATCCACACACAGAGATGACAACTGGTATATTGGTTGGTCTCTTCCAGAGTTCTGTCCTATGGACTGTTGCTGCCCCAGGTTGAAGGACATCAGTAACTACGTCTTTCCTCTGAAGTTGGCATCAGGTTGCTGGTCTAGAAAATCACCACAGCATTCATGATGAAGGTGAATCCTCAAACAGCCAAGGAGGAAAAAAAAACACAAACAAAAAATTCCTCTATTTTTTTTTTATCCTTGATGTTCTTTTCAATGTTTAAAACTGTGGAAAACCATGCAGAAGATAAAATATTACAGGCACATGCAGCCATGTTCAGCGTTTTTATGGGTGCCAGGGTTTCGAACTCGGGTCCTCACACTTGTGCATCTAGCACTCTTACCCTCTAAAGGCCATCTCTCTATCCCCCAGAATGAACTTTAAGATAAGTCATCTCATTAGAGACAAAATGGGGAGCATTTCATACTGCTAAGGGTTAATATATCAAGAAGATAGAACGTGTTTATGCACAGAGCAGCTAAGCTCAAACTATGGGAGTGAAACTGAGGTACACTTTAGCGTCAGGCCAGGTGAAGAAGCAATGACAGAGTTACTGTCCCCTGATCGTGTAACTCAGGTCTCCACCCGGTGCTGCCAAGATACACTTCATTCGACACAGCGATCGGGTGTTCATGTTGGTCAGCAGAGCCTTTCTATGCCTACTGTATGCCAAGCATATAACAGGTTTGGCTTTTTTTTTCCTGTATCCCCTGTACATGTAGAACAGTTATTTTTAGAACTCATATGTGATTGCCATCTCAGACAGAAGGTGAGGGGCTAAAGGCAGCTTGATAGATTCCAGAAATTGTATGTTTCAAATGCCTTCAGTATGTTTCCCCGGTTTAGTCCAGTGGCACTCAAACTTTACCCACTCTGCTTCTCTTTCAGATGTTCTCAGTGGGCGCTGTGTTTGGAGTCCGCTCCTCAGACCAGCATGTGGAGATGCTAGCTGCAGTGTGCCATAGCCAAGGGGCTCTGTGGGAGACGGGTCTGGAGAAGGACGTCATGACCAGGCTGGGAGAGACTGGCATGAAATGCGGACAATGAGAAACTTCTGCCAGCCACATAAAGCCACTGAGAGATGTTACACAAGGAACTGACCTCGTCTAACCTGCATTTTATGAAGAGCATCTGTGGTATAGCACAGACGATGGAACGGGGGGCAGGAAAGGCTGGAGGTACAGGAACTAGTCAGATGGGGATGTCAGCATTCTTATATGGTCACTGAACAGGAGAGAGCTAAGGTGGAGAACATACAAGCAGAATTGATAGGTCTGTGATGAATTGCATCTCAGAGTGATAGAGGGTCAGGTGCCTGCCCTTGAAAGTCTTCCTGGTTTCTTACCAAATTGGCAGATGAGGCTGGCATTCACCCTGGTAGGGAGGAGAGAAACAGAGTGGGGTAGGAAGCAGTTGCAGGGCAAGGCTGGGGTTGAGGTACCAGCAGAGTCCACTGAAGTTGACATGACATGTGGGGCTCAGGAAGAGCGAGGTGAAGAGAGCGGAGTCACTGGAATACCGGCACGGTTGAGTTCTAGATCTAAATGAGGCTTCTCAGTGTACACAGGGTGAGGCGAGCAGGCCGCTGTGAGAGATCAACAGAAGACAAAAATAAAGCAAAGCGACAAGGAGGCCCAAGGAAAATCAGAAAGGACGAGAACTCAATATTCAATGCTAGGAAAAAAAAGAGAAAAGAAAAAAAAAACAGCTACAATGGGAATGATAAGGAAAGGACCCTTTTGCATTTGAGAACTTGAATAAATTTTGAATAAATTGCTAACCTTCTTTTAGTTTTGTGTTTGTTGTTTGTTTGTTTGTTTTTTATGATTGCTAACCTTAGGAGAGCAGTTTCAGTGGAGTGGTGGGCTGGACCAGACTGTTTGAGCTTAGTGAGTCAGATCATTGTGGGTTGGAATGGACAGCCACCATCAGGAAGTGTACGTAGGGAGTGCCCAGAATTCCTTCAAGGAGCTTAGCTCTGAATGGAGGCTGTGAGGCACAGGGCAGAAATTAAAGGGGTGGAGGTCTTCAGAGAAGCCTTTTCTCAAAGTGGTATAAGCTAGAAATGGGGGGGTGAAGGGAGAGAGGGAGGAAGAGAGAGAGGGAAGAGGGAGAAAAGGGAGAAGGAGGGAGGGAGAGAAGAAGAGGGAAGGGAGAGAGAAGGAAAGAGAGAGGGGAAGATAAGGGGGAGAGGGAGAAGAAGGGAAGGAAGGAGAGGGAAAGAAGGGGGAAATAGAAATAGAAGGAGGGAGAGGGGAAGGAGGGCGGGAGAGAGGCAGGTAAGGAGAGAGAGAGAGATAGAGGGGGGAGGAGGAGAAAGGGAAAGTGAAAGAAGGAGGGAGGAAGAAGGAGAGAGGGGGGAGAGAAAGGGAGCACTCAGAACTCACAGGGAAAATGATATAGGGGTAGAATAGGTGATGTAGATGAGACCACTGAAATAGGTTCCCCAGTATCTTAGTTTAGCTCCTTCACCATCAATTGGTGGATAGCCCTAAGATACAAATTTCAGGATTAATTCAGGGCAATGGGTAAAGAACACTTCGTACATACATATTTTTGTAGTGTGCCAAATGTGGCAGGTGGTCCTAATGTTTCTGTTTTGTTTTACATTTATTTATTTAGGAGAGGGTGGGGCATGCGCATGTGAGTCAAAGGTCAGCTTCTGCCTGAGACTGAACTCAGGTTGTTAGGCAGGCACCCGCACCTGCTGAGCTCTCAAAGGCCCTGGTATTTTAACTTGTTAGATCATCCCCCTGATCAAAAGCAACACCATTGCATCGGTTACAGAAAGTAAAACTAGAAGTTTATCCAAGCCTTCAGAATCTGGCTCAACCCTTGGCCTCCCTGTCCTCTCCAGCCAGCCAGGGTGTTGTGTCAATTGCCCACAAACCTGCATTGCCCTGAGCTAACTACCATCTCCTTTGGACCCTGCTTTCTGCCTGCTTCCCGTTCCTAGAACAAGGAAGTCCTTTGCAGCCCTGCCCCTTGTCCTGACTATGCCCCTGAAAGCTCTTAGTACTTGATGCTCCTGACCCCTTATCCTGCAGGTCCCAGCCCCAGCGCCAGGTCCTGGCCCCAGACCCTGGTCATCTTATCTGATGAAAATAGATTATACACATGAGTTGCAAACACAACACTTCTTATGTCCTCCTAAGCAGTGACCACTGTATTTATTTTATTCATGTTCCTTTGTCCATTGTCTTTTCTCTGTTCTCTTCTGAAACAGAAGCCCCACCCCTACCTTGTCTCCTTCCTTCCCTGTGTCTGGTACAGAACTTGACAGAACCTTTGGAAATGTTTCATAAATAAAGGAATGAACAACTCCTCCATTTAAAAAAAAAATCCAGTTTGAATGCTGCCTCCACCGTAAACACAAATAATGGTTCATATGCTTTGTGCTTCCTTTCTTCTATACCGCATTAGCTCATTGAATGAGCCTCCTCCACTAGTCTCCCATGATTCATAGAGCAGTTATAAGCCACAGGTTGGCTTCTTGCTTTTCTTGTTGTTTGGGGGGGGGGGATTTTGTTTTTGTCTTCCGGTACTGCCGATTGAACCCAGGACGTTGGGCATGTGCTATTCCCTAGCAGCTAGAGGAATGCACCAAGGGGGTACACTCCAGCCCTTGCTTTAGTTAAATCTCATGCATCACTCCGTTTGCTCCAGTGATGTGCTTGCTTAGTATTCCTCCACACCCAGCGCCAAAGCATCCAGAGAGAGCTCCAGGGATGCTGAGAAACTGAAGATGCCCTCAGGGCAAGTTGTCTTTATTGTAGCAAAGATAAACATGGTGTGACTTTAGTGGAACCAGTGAAAGCAGGTTGTGTTCAGTAAGGACAGACAAGAAGAAAAAGCGGGGTTCATTCAAACCTCTGTGTGTGTGTGTGTGTGTGTGTGTGTGTGTGTGTGTGTGTGTATGTGTTGTTTTGTTTAGAGATCATGAGGGAGTAGGGACTGAGGAAAGGAACCTGGGCCTCAGCAGTGAAATTTTAACCAAGTGTGAAGGGAGTGTAGCCCACATGAAACTAATCAGAGCTGTTGCCTCCGGTATTCAGGCTCCTGCCCTCCCACAGAGGCTGGGAGATGGCTCCCTGGGGTTGTGTCAGCTAGACAAACAATTCTTTGCAGTCTGGATTTTCTCCAGCATTTTAAGGGGAACTGGGCACTAGAATGCCGCCTTGGGCTCTTGTGAACCTTGCTAGCCCTTGTTCAGATCTTTATAGGCCAAGGTTGAGGCCTGGCTGAGAGGAGCCTGATTAGGATTTGACCAAGAAGAAAAATCTTGATCAACTATGAACTTCAAATGGAAAATCATGGGCAAGAAGAGGAAACCCTGCTCTACTTGAGAATCACAATTAAAGCAAGCTAGTTTGAGCTTTCAGGTTTTTGAGACAGTTCAAACTTACTATTTTCAAGAATTTGCTAGAATCTTCACTTTCAGGAGAGAATGATATCTTTTAAAACAATGTCTTTAAAACTCAAGTTATTTCACACCAACAAGTCAAAAGACAGGGTTCCTAGCACTGACTTTTTAAATGTCTGCTTTGGGTGTTTTGGGGTGCTGTGCTAGGGCCTGCAAGGCTGATGATTCCGGGAGCACCCAGGCAGGCCTGGGAGCCGGGGATCTTTACAAAGCTTCCCTAAACCCCTCATTGTGGTTCTGCAATCGGAAATCCTACTCCACATCCCACCTTCAGCTTCTTTACCACCCGGTACTCCTAAGGTTTGGGGTTCAGATCAAGAGGCGCACTCCCCTCCAAAGTGTCCTTCCACCTCTGTAAAAGACGACATCAGGGGAATCTGCTTCTATTTCTACCACTGGGTGTGACCCTCTCCGAGGCTGGCAGTAAACCCAGTCCCCAACAGCTCTTACCCAGCACTCCGTCCCTGAGAGCCCTAAGAGTCACTCCTGAAAACACCTCAGCTTCTGAGCACATCTAAGAGTCCTTTTCTTCTCAGGTTCCACCCTAGAGCAGACGTGTGCTGTCTGGAGAATGTCACCCAACCTGTCTGTTTGTACCTGACAGCCTCAGTCCTACCAGCTATGTTTCCTTGGGGAGAGCCTCTTCTATTAGAGAGGGTTTTGACTTAAACAGATCTTAAACTCCACAGACCCAGCTGTTTAGTGCCATAGACTCTGGGAGATACTGTGTTTTTCAATTCCTTCTGGGGCCAGGGTGGTAACTGGATGCCGTGGTTCTGATGACACACCACAGTTTCCATTCCAGCCCATGAAGTTCTTTCTCTGATAGTTTAGCAGTGATCTCTTTGGCCACTGGAGTGAGTGACCTGCTCTCCCCCTGTCGTGTCTGAGTCCCTAGGAGTTAGGAAGAACTCTCACCATTTCCTGCGTTGTGGTGACACAGCTTCTTTATTTATAGGCGCAAAACCGCTGTGGACAGGGCTCCATCAAGGTGGTCATGGTTTGCAAAAAACGCCAGGCTCTCAAGAGTTCTTAAATGTACAATTTAAGACTGTACATTAAGGAAGTGGAAAGGAGACGAACCGTATTTTGTCTTGTAGGAATGGTTTCCGTTAGAGAAACCTCACATCCACTCTGGTCTCAAGTTTAAAGCCTAACATCTGCAAAGCGAGGCCGCCAGCATCCCTACGGCGTGTCAGTGGATCATTTACCAGCCGTGAAGAAACATATAAAATACTCCCTGCTTTATTTTGTTGTTTGTTGGCTTAATAAGTCAGGGCAACCTCCTGCTCTAATTAAAAAAATACATAAATAAGGTTTGATTCCCCGTCCCAATTCCTAGGAACTGTCTGAGGAAATCGGAGTGACAAACGTTGACATGGAAGGCGGGATTTGAGTTGCAGGAAATCCTGGGCTGGCTCCAGAATCTCCCGGGTTAGTTCTGAAGTCAGCGCCTAAGCCCCACGAGAGCCTGCGTTGGGCTCTGACCTGAAAGACTGCGTGGGCGGAGCCTATGCGCGGTGGTGGGCGTGGCTATGCGGCAGACGTCGTGGGCGTGGCCTCAGAGGGAGAGGCTCATCGGAGGGGCTGGCGGTAGCTAGGCGCCAGTGGCGGGAAGGAAATGTTCCCGCTGCACCGTGCTACGTCCGCCCTTCGTTCCTTTTCGTAACCGAACTGTGGCGGCAATCTTGGCCAACTGCTCCTGTTCCGGGAAGGGCTGTAAACTGCTCGGATTTTGTTTCCTTTTCCTTTTCTCCGATCTTCCCGGAAGGTGAAAGGTCGAAGCGTGAATAGACCCACCTCCAGGACCCAAAATCCACGGCCACACGGGCGCCATTACTCTCCGGACTCATTTGTTAAAGATCTTTTTGGGGTACGCCTGTGTGGATGGTTATCCCCAAAGTGAAGAGTGAGTGCTTAGGCTCTGGGGTTTGTAGCTCAGTTGTAGAGGGCACTTGCCTAGCGTGCACACGAAACCCCGCGTTCAATCCCCAGCACTGCATAAAGCAGGCGAGTCTGTCTGTACACGCCTGTACTCCCGGTTCTGGAGGAGGAAGCCGGAGGATCAGTAGGTCAAGGTTATCCTCGACTTCGTAGCTAGATTAAGGCCAGCCTGGGCTAGCCGAGGTCCTCTCTGGAAAGAAACTTTGGTGTTTGACTGATTCTGGGTTGGTATTTCGTGGGAATGAGCCTCTCACAAGGCCTCTTTTTTTCACCCGCAAGGCATAGAACTTGACTGGGTGCCAAAGCCCTGTTTTACCTTCCTAAGACTTCTGGATAATCCTTACCCACATGGAACACCCTGAAAACTTATTTTTATGTCTATCATAGAGCCTTGGCTCTGAAGCGTGCTTCTCAGAGTTAGGGGATGCCGCAACCCAGCCTCTTGATGCAGTGTGAATCCAGTCCAAGGGAAGAGGAGATCCCGTCCCTCTTTTGGGGTTTGGATCCTGTGTTTCTAGCCTTTGCAAAACTCTACATCAGAGATATCCTGGAGATGAAGGAATCTCAGCAAGTACCAGGTATGTGGCCAGTCAGACTAATGGATGCCCTGTGCTGCCCTCAGCTCAGTTTCCCCAAAGATAAAGAAAACTGGGACCTTAAGACACCTGGAAGAGCCTTGCTGAGGTCTGAAAAATATCAAGCCTCAACCCTTGAAGGTCTTCATTTCTGTGCTTTTTCTGCAAATTAAAGAACAATCTAAATTTTTAAAGTTAAATAAAAGTTTGGGGGCGCAACCTTTGCACTGAGGCCCCTCTGTTTCAAGCCCGATGTAAGTAATCCCAATACTTGGTAGGTGGAAGTAGCT
>JAQHUG010000013.1:3535562-3548961 GCA_028555095.1 Dicrostonyx torquatus | reverse complement strand
TTAAGCTTAATTAATGTTTCTTTTACAAATGTGGGTGCCCTTGTATTTGGGGCATAGATGTTCAGAATTGAGACTTCATCTTGATGGATTTTTCCTGCAACAAATATGAAATGTCCTCCATTTGTTTTGATTTCTTTTAGTTGGAAGTTTATTTTGTTTGATATTAGGATAGCTGCACCAGCTTGTTTCTTAGATTGGAAAACCCTTTCCCATCCCTTCACACTAAGGTAATATGTCTTTGGAGTTGAGGTGTGTTTTTTGTATGAGGCAGAAGGTCGAATTCTTTTTTCGTATCCATTATGTTAGCCTGTGTATTTTTTTTATAAATATTAGTCTTTTATTTTTACTTTTTTTTTCTTTTTTTCTTTCACCACTATACTAATGAGGATAGCCTGTGTCTTTTGATAGGTAGATTGAGTCCATTGATATTAAGGGATATCAATGACCAATGATGCTAGTTCCTGTTATTTTTGCTTTTGGTGGTTGTGGTATTGTGTGTACATTTCCCTTCTTTGGGGTTTGCTGATGTGGGATTATCTTTTGCCTGTTTTTTTTTTTTGGTTTTTTTTTTTTTTTGTGAGTATAACTATCTTCCTTGGGTTAGAGTTTTCCATCTAATACTTTCTGTAGGGGTGGATTAGTTGATAGGCATTGTTTAAATCTGGTTTTGTCATGGAACATCTTGTTTTCTCTATCTATGGTGATTGAAAGCTTTGCTGGGTATAGCAGTCTGAGTTGGCATCCACGGTCTCTTAGTGTCTTTATAATGTCTGTTCAGGACCTTCTGGCTTTCATTTTTTTCTATTGAGAAGTCAAGTGTAATTCTGATAGGTCTGCCTTTATATGTTACTTGGCCTTCTTCCATTGCAGCTCTTAATATTCTTTCCTTATTCTGTATGTTTAGTGTTTTGATTATTATGTGACGAGGGAATTTTTTTTTTTTTGGTCCAGTCTATTTGGTGTTCTGTAAGCTTCTTGTACTTTCATAGACATGTCCTTCCTAGGTTCAGAAAGTTTTCTTCTATGATTTTGTTGAATATATTTCCTGTGCCTTTGAGCTGTACTTCTCCTTCTTCTGTCCCTACTATTCGGTCTTTTCATGGTGTCCCAGATTTCCTGGATGTTTCGCGTTAAGAACTTGTTGGATTTAACATTTTCTTTAACCAATGAATCTATTACCTCTCTTGTGTCTTCCATGCCTGATATCCTCTCTTCCATCCCTTGTATTCTGTTGTTTATACTTGCATTTATAGATCCTGATTGTTTACCCAGATTTTCCATTTCCAGAGTTCCCTCGGTTTGTGTTTTTTTATTGCCTCTATTTCAGTTTTTAAGTCTTGAACCATTGCCTTCACCTGTTTGATTGCTTTTTCTTGGTTTTCTTTAAGGGATTTGTTGATTTCTTCCAATTTTTTGTTTGTCTTTTCCTCCATTCCTTTAAGGAAATTTTTAATTTCTTCTTTAAGGTGGCGCCTGTTCTTCAGGGGCCTCTCTTTCTCCAGTTGGTGTAGTTGGGGGCTATGGCTCCTTGATCGCTCCTGTAGTCGGAGGCAGGGCAGAGCTGCCTCCGTTACTGCTCTTCGAGATCCTGGGGGCCTAAGGCTCAAGAGGTCACTCCTCTAGGTGCAGGCGCTTCTGACGCACCGTAGGTCATCGCTATGACTGAGTATCGCATACAGAGACTGGCACTGGAGGCTGGCTGTGACATGAGTGCCCAGAAGAACTTCTTGCTATCGTCTCTGGAAGCCACCGCTGCTGTTTACGCCCCCCCCCCCAAGCCTGGCTGCGCTGCTGCTGCCCACGCTCGGATATTTTACTTTCTAAATTGGATTTTTAATGTTTTTTATTTTATGTGTATGGGTGTTTTGTCTGTGAACCATGTGTGGGCAGTACCCTCAGAAGAGGGATTCCCTGGAACTGGAGTTACAGTGAGCCACCATATAGGTTCTGGAAATTGAACCCAGATCCTCTGGAAGTGCAGTCAGTGCTTTTAACCACTGAGCCATCTCTCCAACCCCCACTTTTTGGAGCAGTTGATTGAGACAGGGTCTCTTCTGTGTGGCCCTGGCTGTCCTAGAACTCGCTCTGTAAACCAGACTGGTCTTTAACTCAAGAGATCCGCCTGCCTCTGCCTCCCAAAGTGCAGCACCATTGCCTGGCCACCTTTACTTTTGAAGGCAGAGATTTTTGCTGAACCTGGAACATACCCATTCATGTAGGCTGGATGGCCAATAAACTTGAAAGATCATTTTTAATCTCTGCTTGGTCCTCTACAGGGTTACAGGTATATGCAGACAAGCCGGGCTTCTCTGTGGGTGCCGGTGGTCAGAATTTAGACCACTGCACTGTGTGGCAGGCACTTTGCTGCCGTACCATCTCCCCAGCCACAGCTTTTAAAAGTAGAGTACTGGTTCCTAGAGAGATAATTGTCATACCTAAACATTCAACAAACACATAGATTAAAATAATGTAAGTGGCTGTGGGTAGTTCTTCAGGAATTTAATACTGTGCTGGCTGAGATGTTTGGTTAAAGTCCTTGCTATTTTGTAACACTTTCCAATCATGGACCTTCTGAATGACAAGGTTTGAGTAAAAAAAAAAAATGTCAAGATTCATATCTACAGTTTGAATGAGATGAGTTTTATGCAGTTTGTTCTATGTGCCTTTTATACAGAGTTTTTTTCCACCACATCTTCACTTCCTACTTTTCGTTGAACTTGCTCTGTGGACTTTCCCCCACTTGGAAGGCAGCCAACCTCCTCCAGAGTTTTCCAGAATTATCCAGTGTTCTTTATAGCTCATCCTCTTGGGAAGAAATTAATTCACACCAAATGCCAGCCTTGTTTAAAAGATCTGAGTGAGCAAGCGTGTGGCAGGGAGTTTAACTCTTGCTGTGATGGCGGGTTAAAGGAAATCCAGTGAGTACCGGCCTCAGGACGCCACCCTCTCTGGGGAGACTGCTTCAGATGTTCCTTTGTGAGGGAATCTCATGGATGATACAGGCATCATGGTTTTAGAATGGTTTTCATTAGATTATGCTGTTGTTGAATAGTCTTTTCATACACTCTGAAGATACGTCACTCTGATTGGGTTAGTAAAAAACTGAACAGCCAATAACTAGGCAGGATTTCCAGGCACAGAAGATGCTTGGAGGAAGGGTGGAGTCTCCTTATGACCCCACCCTTCCCTCAGAGGAAGTTTCACATTTAGGAGATGAGGTAACAAGCCATGAGCCACGTGGCAGCATGTAAATTAATAGAAATGGGTTAATTTGAGTTATAAAAGCTAGTTAGAAACAAGCCTAGGCTGTCGGCCAAGATTTCATAATTAAAAATAAGTCTCCCTGTCATGATTTGGGAGCTGGCTGAAGGACAGAGAAGGACTAACTGTGCTATGTTGTTGTTTCCACAAGAGTAGGAAGCCCCACGCTACTCCAGGTCTGGACTTGCCTCGGTTTACCATAAAGAGAATACTGTGACACACAGTTGTAATTCCGGCACTTGGGAGGTGGGTGCCTGAAGATCAAGAGTTCAGGGTCATCACTTCTCAACTACATTCCAGGCTAGCTTGGTCTACTACAGAAGACACTGCCTCTAAAACCAAGAGGAGAGGGGTGTGGTGTATGCCTCTATCCCAGCACTTGAGAGGTTGCAGAGGCAGGCAGATCAATGTGGGTTCAAGGCCAAAAAATAAAAATAAATAAATCAAATCTAAAACAAGCAAACAAAACGCCTGTAACTCCATAAAATTTAGAAATATTTAATGACAAAGAACATCTACAACAAAAGAACGAAAGTTAACAACATATATAACAAAAACAAAACGGGAAACAAAAGTGTTCCGTATTAATGAATTTGCTTGCCCTTTGTCCTTGGTCCTGGCACAGAACCTCAGTCTCTGGAATTTCCTGAGTATAGGAGTGTCTTTGTTACCGGAGGTGGTGACCCCACCTTAGTCTATTCTGACGGACTAAACGTGTTATCTTGGGCTGCTAGCTGAAGAATGAACCTATCTGTTCCCAATCTTGTGAATGGAGGGTTGGAAACTGAAGACCCCCTCAGTCTGACCCCAGGAGGTTGAAGTCATTCCATTCATTCATGTGACCAGTGAATCAGTTGTACCCAGACAATGAAAACCTACTAGAACCTGCTGTTTAGACTTGAATGAGCGTCCTGGTTAGTTACGTATACTGTGTCAGAGGGTGATGTGTCCCGGGAGTCTCTGAACCCTCCACGCCTTTCTCTGTTCTTTCTTTATTTGGCTGACTCTGATTTGTGGCCTTTGCTATAAAATTGGGATCATAAAGTGTGACACCCTCCTGAGTTTTAGCTAATGATCAAAGCTGAAGGAGTCACAGAAGCAGCTTTGTAACAAGCCAGACAGAGGATTCCCACAAAGCTTGAGGCTAGGAGAGTGCCCTGAACTGGTGAAACCTAACTGGCTATGGTTTGGTTTGCCTTGTAAGATACCATCTCCATAAATCTGAGCTTTGGGTTTGGCTGGTAGAAATGTGAAGGTTGTGATATTTAGGTGGGTGGTTTATTTGTTTGCTCATTTGTTCTATGCATTAAAAACTTTGCTTGTGCCAGGTGGTGGTGATGCACGCCTTTAATCCCAGGACTCGGGAGGCAGAGGTGGATCTCTGTGAGTTCGAGGCCAGCCTGGTCTACAGAAGGAGTTCCAGGACAGGCTCCAAAACTACACAGAAAAACCCTATCTCAAAACCACAAACAAAAAAAACCCTTTGCTTGGGTGTGCAGGATACCCTCCCTGTAAGACAGGATTTCACTATGTAGCCCTGCCTGACCTGGTTGATACTCATCATGTAGACCAGCCTGGCTTTGAACGTTTCTGATTTTGTTTCTTGAGTACTTTTTTCGGGGGAGGGGTTGAGACAGGATTTCTCTGTGTAGCCTTAGCTGTCCTGGACTCACTCTAAAGACCAGGCTGGCCTTGAAACTCAGAGATCCACCTGTCTCTGCCTCCCAAGTGCTGGAATTAAAGGTGTGGGCCACCACCAACTGACTTATGAAAGTACTTTTTAAAGAGAAAAACAGGCAATATCTTCCTGGGGTTGTGGATGTTTGTGGACAGTGGCTTAAAATCTAAACCAAATTTGCCAGTGACCTTGTCACTCTAAACCTCACAGTTTGGCTTCCTCTTCTTGAGAGTCTGGGCATACAGGAGCTCTTGGATGTAGCACAGGTACCCTGGGTCGCCTAGACCTCTGGGCTACGTGAAAAGGCTGGAACACGAGGTTGAGGTAAGCCAGTGCATCTCTGTTTGATCATTTTCTTCGCTTAGCTCATTGAGTGTTTGTTTCTTTCTTCCTCGGTGGACAGTGCAGCCACCTAGAGCCCATTAGCTGCAGAAGGGAGCTCACTGTGGTCTCAGAAGGAAGTGGGTCTCTTTTCCTTTCTCTTGTCGTAAGCCATCTTGTAGAGGCCTGACTTCTTACTCTGTGGTTCACGTCTTAATATGCTTTGAGAAGTTTCTTCTGTGTTCTTAAGCTGTGTGTTTCTTCCCCGGTGAGTTTCCTCAGTTCCCTTCCTCACCCCCAATTCAAACCATCTGCTCTTTGTTTGTTTTTGTAGCCCTCTATTGTTCTGTCATGCTTTTAAGAGTTCTTTTTCCGAGTCCTTGGGGACTAGAAGGGTTTTTTCAGCCTCAAGTGACTGCTCTTGAAAGTGAGCCATTGTTAGTCCCCAAGGTAGACAGTTATGAGGTCCATATTTAGCCTTTTTCAAGGAGGGATAGTGTATTCTCAAGTGAAAACCTATTCAGATTTTTACTGTTGCCAGATGTAGTTTG
Organism: Dicrostonyx torquatus; assembly: GCA_028555095.1. Taxonomy (NCBI): domain Eukaryota; kingdom Metazoa; phylum Chordata; class Mammalia; order Rodentia; family Cricetidae; genus Dicrostonyx; species Dicrostonyx torquatus. Next base: position 3,543,150 of record JAQHUG010000013.1, on the reverse strand, counting down.
TTGCATGAGGATTGGTGACCTGGGGACACTGGCTTGTGCCTTAGTCTAGTCTTCTTACTGCCTTGGACACAGAGACTTCTGTCCAGCCTCTCTCCCCATCTTAAAGGTCAGGATATTTCAGGTGTTGATGTAGATGCATGTCATGCTCCGTCAGCCCAGGCGTTTGTGAATGGGAGCAGCTGTCTTTCAGGGGTGATGCGGTCACCTGGGCTCCTTCCTTCATGGGGCCTTGCCAACATCAGCTTCAGCCCTTCTAGGTTGCCCTAAGGATAGACTCCCATCCACCAATTCATCTTTAGAAGTTCACCCCCCCAAAAAAAAGAGGTGCCAGTTCTGGGTTGAGTTTGCCGTGCTTCTTTCTCTGAGTCACACCCACTTTCCTAGTGTGCCTCTGACAGACAGGCTCAAGAGCAGCTTGTCCTGTCAGCCCATTCTCATCAGCCTGTCTTCAAGGGAATCCGGAGAACCGCGTGTCAGTAGTGGTCAGTGAAAAGGTCAAGCCATAGTCTCCTAACAGATTGAAATCCAGAGGTTCTGACCTGCTGTGATGGGAGGAAAAAGTGGCCAAATTGTGAACTCCTCGCTGCTAAAAGCTAGGTCCTACCCCTCAAAGCTGGAGAGTAAGACCCCACCCTACAGGGAAAAAAAACCCTAGATCAAGTCACAGAATCCCACCAGTGCCTGAGCTTGCCCAAGATCAGGCCATCCTGGAAAGCTCCACCCTCTTCCCTCCAAGAAATCCATATCAGTTCTCTGCTGCTTCTCATCAGAGCACAGGCAGCTACCCTCCCGGTTTTCCCTCCCAAAACATCTCCTGTGTGAGGTTTGCTGCGCAGTGTGACTTTGTAGTATCCCTTGGCTCCCAACTGCCAGGAAACCTTTCTCCTCTGAGCTGTAACACACAAATCCCTGAAGCAATCGTGGCTTCTTTGTTTACGACCCATTTATTTACTTCCAACGGGAAAGGCCGTTTGAAAACACAGATGTGGAGCATAGAGAGATGGCCTACTGTTTAAGAGTACTTGCTGCTCTTTCAGAGAATTCAGATTTGGTCCCTAGCACCCAGTTGCCCACTGCCTCTAACTTCACCGCTGAGGAATGTGACAGCCTCTTCTATGGTCTATGGGTACCCTCATCCGCATCCACACGTATAAATAACAACAGCAACAACAATAATAATTCTTTAAAAGTCATTACCTTCAAAAATAAAATAAATAAAAGCATGTATATGTCACTTGCATCTGAAAGTAAAGAATGCAGGCACTGTGGGAGGTTGAAAGCAGAGAGACTACTACTTGGGAGCCTGCACATGTGATAGGTATGTGCAGAGCTCCACGCGGGAAGCTTGAGTAGGGTTTGGAGGCTTTGAAGCGGCCAGGAAGCCCTGGAATGAAAGCTGGAATTGAGAGTTTGTGACTTCTAAAAGGCCCCAGGTCTGTGTTTCTAGGCCTGGGGAGAAACGCTGCTGGGTGTCGGTGGCAGCTCCCCTCTCAGGTGTCTGCGCTCGCAGAAGCTTGTCTCACCGCATCTGGAGAGTCTGGGTTTTGCAAACAGTGTTTTAAGTTCTCGAGCTGTGGTCTGCTAGCCCCAGTGGGCAGTGCTTGTATCTTCTCCTCACTGGTTCATAGAAGCGATGACTCGTTTCTTAGAAAAGTTTGGTTAAAAATCATGGGGACGGAGAGAGGGCTCAGAGGTTTAAAAGCCGTTACTCTTGCAGAGAACCCTGATTTGAGTCCCAGCACCCACATGGTGGCTTACAACCATCCATACCCGGGGATCCAACAGTGTACCACATGCATGCAGGCAAAACATTCATACATGTAAAGTAAAATACATAAATCTAAAAAATGTTTTTGGAAAAAAAAAACCATAGCTTCCTTTGTAGTCACTCCGATGCAGCAGGGTGCTGGGCCATCAGGTGACAGCCATGCTCCGGCCCTGTGAGCCTTAGTCAACAAAGCACGGCTCCTATCCACAGTGGGATTAACCAGCCTGAGTGGGTGACCCTGCTTTTCCCTGTTGCCCTAGTTCAGGCTCTCAAGAGCCTAGTTTTCTGCTTCTGCTCCTTGAAAAGACCACTTAACTTCGCGGAGCCTGTCATGTGCCAAGGACTGACTCTTACGACTGGGGTTTGAACACACTGCATGCCACTGACTCGTGACGCCCTACAAGAGACATGTACTGCAAGAAAATGTGGTTGTGTCATCTGAACTGCTTCCTCTTGACTTTTAGGTGTGTATTTTTACAACGGCCATCCAATAAGACGGGTGGATATCATGGGAACTGTCGTTGGCGTGAGAGAAAGGGATGCTTTCTACAGCTATGGAGGTAAGATCAGTCGCCTCTGAAACTGAGTTTAGATAGGGCAGTCCCCACTCAGCTGAAGTTTCCACTCAGCTGAAAGCTGAAGTTTGAGCAGCCCTCACGTGTGCGTGCAGCCGGGGGCCTCACAAAACCGAGCGCTCTGTTGAGAGGCTCTTAGAGTCCCTGTCTGGGCGAAGTACCAGGTAAGAAGGTAAGGTAAGAGGCCACAGGTAAGAAGGAAACTGGTAAAGCTGCCAGGTGCCCGCTGCTGGGGAGGGAGGAGGCGGAAGAATTGAAATGCAGCAGTGTGGGGTCACTGATGGTCGGAGAGGACACCTGACACCTGGAACACAGCTGTGCAGAGCCAAGGGCAGGACTGTGTTTAGAGCAAGCGATCCCTTTGAAAAGAGGCCCAGTAAATGTAAAAATAGACCTATTTAGAAGAGGATAAAAATCATTTTAAAAAGATTTATATTCAGAACAGTCAGGGAAGTTAGAAAAAAAACCTGTTTGTCACTCAAGGTGATTATCTGCTCTCGGACTTGCCCATTCTTCATGATGAAAGCTAAAACAGAGCCTCTGGATTTTGGACCCCAAATAATTGCTAGCAAATGCTTTAGTATAGCGTGTCTTGCTGGGGGTGTGAATGTAAATATCTTTTTCTAAAAGATTTTACTTTTAATTATGTGTATATATGTGTGAGTGTGTGTGGTTGTGTACATGTGAGTCCAGGTGCCTGGGGAGGCGAGATGAGGGTGTCAGATTTCCACCTCCCCCACAACGAGTTGGGGTTAGAAGCTGTGAGCCACCCAGTGTGGGTGCTGGGAGCTGGGACCCATTCTGCTCCCCTGGAGAGCAGGAAGGGCTTGGGACTCCTGAGCCATCTCTTCAGCTCCAATGCAAGCATCTTAATTTGTTACATCATCACATTCGCTGAGCAACTCCAACATGCGCAGACCTAAGAGACCGCGGTAGATGTTTGGAGGGAAGCGTGATTTGATTGGCAGACCTTTGCTCTGATTGACATCACCTTTTGTGGCATTGCCTGTGGATTGTTTTCTTTCTTTCTTTTTTTTAAAAAAGATTTATTTATTTATTTATTATGTATACAACATTCTGCCTCCATGTATGCCCGCACACCAGAAGAGGGCACCAGATCTCATTACAGATGGTTGTGAGCCACCATGTGGTTCCTGGGAATCGAACTCAGGACCTCTGGAAGAGCAGCCAGTGAGTGCTCTTAACCACTGAGCCATCTCTCCAGCCCTGGATTGTTTTCTTGCTGTACATGTTGAACTTTGTGTCCAGGAATGTTTGACTGACATTGTCAGTATCGTTGCATCTCTCCAACATCTATCTGTCTCCAACACTCACAAGGACGGTGAGGTCCTTGTGCTTATAAAAGAATATATTTGAGATGAAATCTCTCCCTCTGCGAGTTCTCTGTGTGTGTGTGTCTGTGTGTGTCTGTCTGTGTGTGTGTGTGTATTTTAAATCTTGCCAGGCATCCCTCTCCTGCTCTCTCCAAGATAACTCAGCAAGCAGATGCTACGCTCCTGCAGTATGCCCAGCTGTGGGCAAGCGCGTTGTCCGTAGTACAATACAGTACTTCTCTCCGAGTCCCAGGGATGACATCATTATGTCTTTCAGTTACAAAGCACTTTTTACATTCATCATTTCATATTCTTCTCCCCATTTTGTTTAGAAATAGGAAGAACAAGTATTTCCATTTTGTAGCTGAGAAAACTATGACTCACTCAACTCTCTTAGGTTCTGTTTGGAGAGGCTCGTGAGCCCTTTGGACGGCTAACTGGCCCCGGTGTGCACCAGTGTCTGTGTAGAGCTCACTTAGCTTTTCTCGCCCACATCGCCACATTTTTCCAGGCTCCCCTGACCCCAGTCATCTGGGGTTGGTCTTTTCAGATCAGATATATGAAACTGGTGAGGATTTCAGTTCTGGCTTGAGAATTGGGTCTGCTTTAGGTTTGTGACATAAAGGGACGTCACTTAACTCACTTCTGCACCACAGAAACATTTAAGGTGATAGGTTTGGCTCTTCCCTAAGCAGCCTTTCCCTCAAGTGGGCATCGTGAGAGCATGACACATCTGTGGGCTGCTGGAAAACAGCAGTGTGGAAGGAATTAAGAGCAGAAGGCTTTGGCGCTTCAGTTCTTGCATGGCTAGTTGAAGCAGAGAGCCACTTTTCTCCCTGCTCCACAGGCCCAGCGTGGCCTCCCTGTGCCCCTCTGACTCGCTGCAGGCGTGTCCTGCGGCATCTCTACCCACACTGACTCATCCTCGTATCACACTGGGGAAGGATGTGGTGCTTTGCAGTGCTTCTCCTCTTCTAGGTCACTCAGCAGCAGCAGGCCTCAGGAGCCATGCTACATGAGAAGTTACAAGCCAGAGAAGTCGGGGTTTGGTGGCAGTACCCGTAGAACACATAGCCCTGGCAGCAATTTAAGCTCTGATGTGGCTCTCGAGAGGTTCGGTTTGGGCCAGGATAACCTCATATCCTCTAGAACAGATGTTCACTCACTTGCTATTGGTCTTGCTTCCAATATAAATAAACACTTTCAGCCAGCTGCCGTGGTCCTGCCTGTAATCCCGGCACTCATGCAGCTGAGGCAAAAGAGTGCTGTAAATCTGAGACCATCTGCAGTAGTGAGTCCAAGCCAACTACACAGCAAAACCCTGCCTCTTTTTGTTTTTGAAATTTATCTAACAGTTAATGTTGGAAGGAGGCCGTTAGTTGGTTCCTGGCTACTCAGCCCAGAAATAATCACACAGAAACTGTATTATTTAAAACACTGCTTGGCCCATTAGCTCTAACTTCTTATTGGCTAACTCTTACATCTGAATTTAACCCATCTCCATTAATCTGTGTATCACCAGATGGCTGTGGCTTACCAGCAAAATTTCAGCGTGTCTGTCTCCAGCGGAGGCTCTGTGGCTTCTCTCTGATTCCACCTCCTTTCTCCCTGCATTCAGTTTAGTTTTTCCCACCTACCTCTGTTCTGCCCTGTTCTGCTATAGACTCAGAGTAAATACCATTATTAACCAATGGTATTCATAGCATACAGAGGGAAATCCCACATCAAGTTAATGTTCACACTGATTGTAGGTGTCTTCCCCCATACTTCAAAAGATTCTGCTACTAGCATTTAATATCTTAAAATCATTTCTCTTGAAATATACTGTTTAATTTATATGTGTGTGTGTGTGTGTGATATTTGTGTTTTACAGTGAAGCTTATGTATCTTTCAACAGTGAGGACCTAGGTCTTCATTAGTCTCATATGCTATGTTGTTGCAGTTTATTTAGCCAACTACATATTTGTAAACATTATGTTGCTCCTATTTCCAGTGCTATAAGCACTGCTTTAGTGAGCAGTGTCATTCAAGATGTAGATACCTGTGCACCTGTTCTGTCTTTCTCTGCAGAATAATTTACTAGAAGTCATTGCCAAGTCAAAGGGTGTGTGCTCTTAAAAATCTGATGCATGCTTCCGGTCTTGCTATTTCGAAATGTGCTGCTGATTTATAACCCCACTCATAGCCAATGAGGGTACTGTTTTTTTGTTATTTGTTGTTTCGTTTTGTTTTTTCCAAGACAGGGTCTTTCTGTAGCTTTGGAGCCTGTCCTGGAACTAGCTCTTGTAGACCAGGCTGGTCTCGAACTCACAAAGATCCACCTGCCTCTGCCTCCCAAGTGCTGGGATTAAAGGCGTGCGCCACCACCGCCCGGCGGTTATCAGTGTTTTTAACTGTCTATCTAGCAGTTGAGAAATTATTTAAACATGATTTTTTTCCATGGCAACTACTAGATTTAGTATATTGACATTTATTTATTTGCCTTACACATTTTCCATGCATTACACATCCCTTTTCTTTGGTTCTACTTCTCTTGTGGTCTTGGTACTTTTCTCACTAGTTGGTAGGAAATCTAGATATTAAAGCAGTAACTGTGTATTAGAAAAGTTGCTGTTATTGATTTTAGGTCAGCAAGTATATCAAGCTTTGTTTAATGAGTTACAATTTTCAGATTTTGCTTTAGAAAGTCTTTTTTCTCCAGTTCTAAATCTAGAGCTTAAAAACAGTTCCCATATCCACTTCTCACACCATTCACCTATTTTATGTGAACAGAATGGACTTATTCTACACGGATTTAAGCCGACAACAAGACATTTCCCTCTTCTATTCTATGTTGTGTAGGCCTTTACAACAATTTGCTTAGATTATGAGGCCCACTTCTCTGTGCTTAGCAACCTATGTTTGGAGTTTGTCAGGATTCAGGCATGGAGAAGATCCTGCCTTCCCTCAGCAAATATCTCCAAGTTCCTTTGCAGTCACAAACCCAAGTCTCATGGAAATTGTTTGATTCTTTTTTCCTTCTGGCATTATAAATAAAATAAACCAGACCAGTTCTATTTTTGTGGCCAGAGTATAATTTTTTTCTGTTATGAAAATAAAGTTGGGTCCTTCTGGGACGAGCTTGGTCATCCTCATCTCCTCATACCCCTGTAGAGGTCAGGACCAGGCAGAAGCCTTTCCACAGAGAAGCCTCTGGACCAGATCACGTGACCCACTTTACTTGGGCAATGTAAAAGTAGAGGTGACAGAAGGCTGAGCGCGGAGTGCCGGTGGCTCTGACCGCTTTCTTGTTTTAGAGAGAGAGAAGAAAGGCAGGTTATGGATGTGGGCACTCGCGAACCTCCTGAGGATACACCGCCACCAGACTAGATAAGATTCAGCACTGCCACTGCGGTCAGCTGAGGGAAACATTGACAGTGCTTACGGGGAAGCAGTTCACACTGGTGTGCAGTGAAAGGTTGCTCCTGACGACAGAGGGAGAGTTTTTGTTTTTTCTTTTTATTAATTACATTTTTTTCATTTATTTTAAATCCTGACCACAGTTCCCTCCCCTCTCTCCTTCCATTTGTCCCCCCCACCTGCCCCTCCCCGCCTCTCTCCTCCCCTCCATCCACTCAGAGGCAGAGTTCTTTAAGAGAGTTGCTGGACTAGGCTATTGGAGCTGTCATCTTTCAGGATGGCTGAAAGCAATGAGGACATGTGGATTGACCAGCATGCCCAAGTCTCTCACCTACCCGCTGATGCTTCTCTTTCAGTGGATGATGCCACTGGAGTTATAAACTGCACCTGCTGGAAAAGGCCAAGCAATGCTGAGTCTTCATCAGGTAATTAATTACACTTGCCACGTTCCTTTGATTGTCCATTAAACAAAGGATTTTGCTCAAGGGAACTCATCAAACAACTGCCAATGT
>JAQHUG010000013.1:3514442-3524600 GCA_028555095.1 Dicrostonyx torquatus | reverse complement strand
CAGAGGAGCTAGAGAAACAGCTCAGTGGGTAAACTGCATGTTCCCCAAGTGTGAGGTCTTGAGCTCAGATCTCAACCCTGTATTAAAATCTGGGCAGGCTGTTGCGCAGACCCTGTAACCCCAGCAGTGTAGGCGGTGGAGGATCACTGGGACTTGCTGCCCGTCTCTTTACCTCTATATTCAGTGAGATCTAGTCTCAAGGGAATAATGTGGAGAGTAATAAAGCAGGGCTCCCGATGTCTTCCTCTGACCTCTGCATGCACACACATGCACACATACACACCGCACACGCATGCACACACACGCACACATATCCATCACACACACACATCCATCACACACATGCTAGAGATGAACCAGGACCAAACTCATGCTAGGCAAGTGCTCTACCTCTAAGCTGTACCCCCTGCCCTCTCTTTAATGTTTTAAGCGTATAAATATATTACTTACACAGTAAGCCATACTTTCAAACGATACAAACAAGAGATGTTTATCACACAGAAAGTGGAAGTTGTCTCCGAGCACTACTACCCAGAGGTTACCAATGTTTCTAGGTTGCCATGGTTCCCTTATGTGCCTTTATTCTGTGCGTCCACAGCATGAACATCACTTATATAGTGGGATTTCTTCACCCCCTCACAAAAATGGTCGCCCCTCTATGCTGTTCTTGACCTGTTTTTATAATGTGTCATGAATGTCTGTCAATGCCTACAGTTCCATCATAGCATTCCCTTTTGTAAACAAACAACCCCCCCAAAAAACAACAATGAAAGACAAGCACCAGTGTAGAATGGCATTTCCTACAACAACATGCCACAGCTTCTGGTTTTATGCACACCCAGAGGAGCCTGAGGTGATGATGGTCTCTACAAGGCATTTTAAAACTTTGCCCCTGCAGCAAGACAGGCACTTTGGATCTCGCCGGCCTCACATCTTTGTTGAGTGAGAAAATCAAAGAATTCCTTCAGGAGAAGAAAGTGCAAACCTTCTACCAGCAGGACTTGGAAATGGTGGAGTTCTTGCGGTCCCTGGCCAGCCAGCCTGTGGTTCACAGCCCCTGCTCGGACAAAGTAAGTGCGGCGTGCTCATGAGGGCCTCGGTCCTCACGCCTGCAGCTGAAGGGTGAGGGCACGCATGACTGGTGGAAGACTCGCAGGGTGGGCTTCCAAAGCAGATGTCATGGTTCTAGCATGTCCCTTTCTATTCTAGGAAGGTCACTGAGCACTAGGAATTCAGAATGTGGCTGGGCCTGCCCTTGTCCACTCTTAATCACGTTGCTCTTAATGTCTGAGTAGAGAATAATAGGCTTAGGTCACGGCACCTCGTTGCCAGTGCTCGCTGAGATGGGCATTTAATCTCTGAGCAAGTAAATGAGGGTAAAGAGGTAAGAGGAGAGAGTCATTCTCCCTCCAAGATGACGATTGACCAGCAAGATGGTACCTGAGCCAGGGTTTTTAATGGCTTCATCTTTTCCATGAAAAGGTCAATCTGTCCTGTTGTAGGAATTCAGATAAAGGCCAAGCTGTATTCATGTTTATAACGGAAAAGTTCAAAGAATTTTCCTATTGCTCTTGGTGATGCCTCCGACCAATCTTGTGTTCCTTGTATTCCAGGCTGGTTTGTTGTTCAGTTTTCTATGTTATAGGAAATGAAGACTTACTAGGAATTGCAGGGTTAGGCTTTTCCTTGCCTTACTGTTCTTGGATTTGATGCTGTTGTGTGTGACTCACGTATTTACTCTTAACTGCATAATCTCAGCTCACGGACCATCTCCTGGCCCCCTCGTCCTCTCTGACTGCCACGTGCCCCTCTCTGTCATCACAGAGCTATGTCTGAATGTCACTTGTACTTCAGTGTTCTGACCTCATTGTGTGTGATGTCACTGGTACTCGTCCTCCCTGCCCTCCATCAGTTACATTATGTCTGGATGTCACTGGCCCATATTGTTCGCCCCCGTTTGTCTACCAGAATGTAAGGCCTGTGAGAGCAGAGGTCGTCTGTCTTATTCTTTGCTGTCTGTACAACCTCCAGCAGGACTGGAGAGAGCAGACTCCAGTTAAGGAATGATGGTTATTTTAAATCCAGATGGTCCCAGAAAGTGACAAGTGTCTTTCCCTCCCAACCTCCCCCCACCCCAGGACAAGCACCATCTTAGTCACCTGAGCATGTCCCTGGCCTTACATTGACAGTGGTGGTTGCGTCCCTTCTTTTTACCCAAATGGGAACGCACTTTGGTCTTCTTCAGGAGACCGAGGTTTCAGTTAGCAATGCATCTTTCTGTGCTTTCCTGGTAGGACATAGAGTTTGCCACCATCTAAAAGCTATCGTTACCTGTATCCAGGTACGAGTTCACACACATCCTCTCTATTCTGCAACTGTCCTGACATTTTCCAGGCATCTCCCATCACCAGCCAGGCTGCTCTGAGTGTCCTAACTTATTCTGCACGCTGCTGGTGGAACAGGTACCATCCCAGCTCCGTCCTGACCCTTGCTTCTTGGATTTGTTTACACACCTAATTACCTCTTCCTGGCAACAGTCTGTGTGCCCAGTGACCCAGGATTTCAAACAGAGACATGAGGGGTAGTGTTTCAGAAAGCACTCAGGTGGAGAAGGTCATGGCTGGGAGCTTTGTTCTTGGCCAGGGTTGCCTCTGCTCTCCAGCTGTCTATTTTCCATTGGCCGTCTTTCCATTTTATCATTTGGAAGACCCTCCTAGGACTTCTGATGGCTCTCAGTGTGTTTGCCAGTAACTCCCTCTGTCCCTGTCTTCTCTCCCCCTTTCCTTTTAAAACATCTTTTAGATTGTGCGTGTGTGTGTGTGCGCGCGTGCGTGCGCACACGCGTCTTGTGCACGTGCCACAGTGAGAGTGTAGAGGCCTGAGGACAACCTGCAAGACTCCATTTTATCCTTCTGCCCTTTGGGGCCCAAGGATTAAACTCCTACTGAGACATGTTCTTGTTCTGTAGTCTAAGCTGTTCTGGAACTTGCTGTATGACTCAGACTTGCCTCAAATTCACGGTCGTTCTGCATGAGCCTCTTATGTTCTAGGACTTCACATGCGTGCTACTATGCCCACGATGAGGAACCCTTAATAACCAGTGAAGTCCACCTTCATGTGGAGCCACAATGGCTACAGTGAACTAGAACGACCGACCTGAGGACTCCCCCAGTCAGCATGTTTTATGGGGAAATTTTGGTGTAGTATCTTTTTGAAGAAGCTTAGAGAAGAAAATTGTACCTATCCAGTGCTGTATATTTAAAAAGAAACGAATACAGTGCTGTATTTGTTTTTCTTTGCAAACGATTTTTTCCATCAATAATGAATCAGTCGGTCAGATTGCACTGCTTGGGAGGTCAGTGTCACTCAGTTGAATTCCATTTAATAGCACCCTGGGAGACTGCGGATGCTCACAGTGATGCAGAAACCCGAGAGCCGTTATCACTCACGAAAGCTCAATTCCCTTTCTTTCGCTTTTTTCCTTCTGATTTTTTTTTTCTAACATCACCCTTCTTAGCAAATCCAGAAACATGATAAGCAGATCTTGCAAAGCCATTGTGTCTCTGACAGCTGGATGGATGCTGAGTTTGTTTGGGAGCACAGACTATATATATTTCAGGAAGCCACCCAGTTCCTGCAGGGCCTGAGCCCCAACTCACTGCTTCAGTCTGTGAGCAATTTTGGTTTCCTGAATCGTGCCTGTCTGTCATTGTTCTTTTGAAAATGACAAGCAAAATGCAGACCTCAATCCAGGAAGCTGCTGGCGTTTCAGAGGCGACCCCCGTCCCCCCAGGCCCTGCTCTCAGGACTGTGGTCTTTAAACACATCCTGAGGTCACCTGAGGCAAGTGTCTTGGAAAGGATGTTTTCCATGTTGTTTGTAGTGACTGAAAGCTGAGTCTGCTCCATCCTCCCTGTCAGAGCTGCGACTGCCTTTGCTCTCCCAGGCCCCTGTGTCCTCTCCCCCCTCACCTAGCCTTCCAGAGGAGGGAGCTAGTGTACATGGGAAAGATTGCCCAGCAGTGTGAAGACAAGGCTGTGCCGAAGCACACAACAGTTCTCAAGTGGGCCCCTCCAGAACAGACTTCCGGCTGTGCCTAAAGCTGGCCTGCTCAGCTGAAACAGGCCTCAAGTGTGCTGATTCAGCACAAGACAAGCCTGTTGGGTGAATTCATAAACCAGTCAGTCTGGGGAGTTAGTCGTAGGTGATGAAAGATGAAACTTACTTCTCTTTCTTTCCTGTGCAGGTGGAATCAAAGGCCAGCACCACTTCCGGTACAGTCCACAGTGTGTTTAAGAATGCTATACAGCTGCTGTGGGACAAGGGACTCGTGTTCCAGAGAGATGGTGGCTCTGATAAGCCGTACTATGTAAGAGACTTGCAGCCTGTGTCCCCTCTGTAGCTTGCATTACCAACACTTGTTTCTAACATAATCTTCAGGAGGCGTGTAAGTCAGAAGCACAGGCTTGCTCTGTAGCCCAGGCTGGCCTTGAACTCATAGCCTTCTGCCTCTACTTCTCCAGTGCTGAGTAGTAGGCATGTGCCACTATACCCAATCCATGCAGCCTCTTGAAACCTAATATCCTTCTACATATTCATTTGTACATTGACAGATTATAATTTATAAGTATGATCCTATGGCTTTTTTTTAAATAGTAATCTTCTTCCAAGTCAGAAATCCTCATCCTCAGCATCACTGGACCAGATGAGTGTCAGGGACTCTCCTGCACAATGTAGATTGCTTGCCAGCACCCCTGGCCTCACCCACTGAACACCACAGCATCTCCCATGTTGAGACAAAGGCATTACAAATCTCCCACTGCTGGAAATAACACTCTGTGCTTTTGGGGACCATGCTCCGTCCCCTCACCTTTGCACATCAGGACCTGTGAATCTGCCTCACTCTTCCTGACTGTACTCTGAATATTTACGAGAACTTTCTAGTCATTCTTTTGTGTCATACACTACAGTGTTGTGTGACTTTTGTTGTCACAAATAGTGCTGCCCGGTCTATCTACGTGGCCTGTCTACATGGCCATCTCTGTGGATTCATGTCAGTTTTTCCAGACCTACTCAGGAAGGAGTGTTTTGGGAGTAAAGAACATTTAGTCAAGCTCTCGGGTGGCCTTACCAGTCAGCCCCGTGCAGGGCTTGCCCCTCCCCACAGAATACTGGCATGGTCGCTGTTTGCCTCATTCTTTTCGAGCTAAAAGTTTGCCTCTTGCTGCCTATTTCTGATATTGGAGGCATAAGCTAGAGACGAGGCCTCCTGGAGCCACCCGTGTTCCCTGCAGAGGTGGCTGAAGGGGACTGTGAATCTCCTGGAGACAGGCTGGTGCTGGGCCTCACGGCTTTCAGACTCACCAGTGGGTTCCTCAGTGGGGCATTTCCTCTTTGGAGAGGTTTTCCATGGTGTTGAGTAACTTGTGGGAGAGACAGTGCTGTGTAACACGAGTGCTGTCCGCCCATCCAGGGATGGGAGGGCACAGTAGGACGTGGCAGCCATTGCCAGGCCAAGCAGGGCAGCTCAGCTGGAGTCCTCTTGGACACTTGTTCCTCCTTGCTCTCTGGGTTGGCCTCTCCAAGGGTCTGTAGGCTTACCCCTCCCTGTGAAGCAGCGACAGCCACTGCAGCCAGCTGCCCAGGACGAGGTGTGGCAGGGCCGGGCAGTTCCTCCTCTGACTCACCGTGAGCTGGAAAGGGTAGTCAAACAAGAATAGATGCCATGTCCCCTTCTGTGGCTGACCCCTCCCCTTCCACTCATGCTTGATGTGTGGGCTCCCTTTCTCCTGAGGCCCTGCTGGACATAGTTATCATAGCAATGCCAACCCTTCTGTTTGCACTGTAAGTTAAAAGTCATCGAGTGCCCTGCTCTGGAAGTCAGGTCTCACAGGCGTTCGTGGGCTGTCTCCACCGCCTAGTTCTTCAGTGATTACAGCCTTAGGCTCTTCCTTCTTCCTCTCCCCTTTTATTGCTTTGTTTCTTTCCTTCCCTTGCGCTCCCCGTTATTTCTTCTTTCCCTCCCCTCTCTTTCCCTTCCTTCTTTTTCTTTCCCTTTCCCTCCCCTTCTTCTTTCTCTGTCTTCCCCTTCCCTCCCCCTCTTTTTCTTTGTCTCATCCTCCCTCCCTCCTCTCTTCCTCTCTTTCCTTTCTTCCCTTCTGCCCTCCTCTTTCCTCCCCTGGCTCTGCTGTTACTGAATTTATTGCTGGACCTGAGCGAGTAACCTGCTGCTCGTTGAGAAGGAAGCATGCTTGTGTCTGCCTGTGAGGGCGGAGGGTATTTCAGTAGGGAAGCTAGGTTCTCTACCTTGCTAGCTTTCCCATGCCCATTTCTTCCTGAAGTCTTCCTTGTGCTTAGAAGAAGAGAAACTAAAGAAATACAAGACAGGTGTGGGGGTGGAGAGGACGGAGTGGGAGGATGAAGGCCAGAGGCTTTGAGCACTTGTGCACCTCCAGACAAACTACAGTGATAAGAGAAATGTCGTGAGTGGGTTCAAGTGGGGAAGAAGAAAGCCGCCCCATCGAGGCACAGAGCTCTAGTTTTCCTTTACCTTCTGGCCCTGAGGACCAGCTCCTGAGAGTGAACCAGATGCTTGGGGACAGAACTGCATTGCCCCAGTCCAACATCCGAATCACACCTCTGGGAAGGGCAGGTGATTGCCATGGAATCTGCAGAACTGCCCCACGTGCTGGTCTGAATTCAGAGGGGCACACTGCTACGTTCTCAAACCACAGTTTCTCTCTGGACTCTAGGTAACCAGCAAGGACAAAGACCTGCACCAAAGGATCTACCAGATCATTAAGGAAGAATGCCAGAAACCAAACCGTAAGTGGCATGAGGTTCAGGTGATGATGAGATGCTTCCAGGGTTCCCTCCCCAGAACAGGACGGAATCAGGAAGCTCCCATTCCTGACTCAGGAAGGAGACAGCCAGAGTTCCTGTCCTCTCCGAGCCTCAGTTCCTTGGACTTTGGTTGGATGGAGAAGTCAGCATTGGAGCTCCCTCCATTAAACACCACTGGGGCTTCTGGTCCTGTCGGGGACAAGCTGGAGGCTGATAGATGAGCCCCCCAGGGATTTCTGCCGCACTGAAGTGCGCCACCATGTTCAGCTCTGAGATGCACTCCTAGTCCCTGACTTCATTCAGTTGCATTGTTTGGTATCCGTGCTTACCACTGCCTTTGGATGTAAACTTGACATTTCCCTCATTTCAAATATCAAGGCCTTCTAGTGTAAGGTAGACTAGTTCTAGACATCCCGGCTCATGAATAATGAAATTCAGTCGTCTTGGAAACAGATGAGTTGTAATTGAAACGGGTTGGAAAGTGGTCTACTTTTGTGGGGTAAGGTCAGCCTCTAGTGGCCGGACACTCACACTGCAGCTACTGTGGCAACACGGGTTCCATTTCATGCTAGTTACAAAGAGAATGTCCGTCTTCCCTTCAAGTCTGTATGTACTTGTCAGTCTTCAAGGTGACTTTTCAGAGCCTACCCTGCAAGCATGTGCCACTAACAAATACTTCTGTCAACATGACCCTGAAGCAGGAAGAGCTGTTAGCCCCAGGTTGCCCGTCACCCCTTCAAACCCAGACAGACAGGTTGAGTCACCAGGTAGACTGGGGCCAGGTCATTCACCCTGCTGTTTAGGACCCAGTGAGATCAGAACCCAATGTGGTATGACATCCAGTCTTTAAAAAAACAAACAGGAAATGGGGAAGGGCAGAAGAGAAGTCTCAACTTGTAAGAACACTGGCTGCTCTTCTAAAGGTCCCAGGTTCAATTCCCAGCACCCACATGGCAACTCACAACTGTGTAACTCCAGTTCCAGGGGATCCGACACCCTCACACAGACACACATACAGGCAAAACATCAATGCGCTAAAATATAAATATTTAAATAACATCCAAAAAAAGCTCAACACAACCTCTTATTTTAGTAAATGAATGTTGTTTGGTTTATTGAGAATAATAATAAAAGCACCTTCAGCAGACATGATAATATGGACCTGTAACCCCAGCACTGAGAAGGCTGAGACAGGAGGATAAGTGCTTGAGGTCAGCTAGGATAATAGTGAGACACACACTCTCTCCTTTCCCTCTCCTTCTCCCTGCCTGCCCCTTCTGTGTGTATGTGTGTGTGTGCGTGTGTCTGTGTGTATGTGTGTGCACATGCGTCCGTGTGTGTCTGTGTGTGTGTGCATGCATGCATGTGTGTTTGTATAGAAGCCAAAGAAACACTTTAGGTGCCCCCACTCTCCACACACAGTGCTAGGTTACGGTCTCCTGTCCCCATCCCCACTCTCCACACACACAGTGCTGGGTTATGGTCTCCTGTCCCCATCCCCACCCTCCACACACACACAGTGCTGGGTTATGGTCTCCTGTCCCTACCCCCACCCTCCACACACACACAGTGCTGGGTTATGGTCTCCTGTCCCCACCCCCACCCTCCACACACACAGTGCTGGATTTACAGCCTCACATGCAGCCACACATGGCTGATTCTACCCGGTGTTGGAGAGTTGAAAACATGGGTCCTTATGCTTCCCAAACAAGCTCTCTCTCCAGCCCACTGGAGAAAGGGTTTAAGGAGATGCTGTGGTCCCAAGATGCCATCTTTCCACTCTGAATCGCAGGCCCCTCAGCCTGAGGTTGATGTGAATCGGGACTGAAGAGTTTATAGCTTGGCACCTGTAAAGTAAATGAAAGGGGCTCACGGGGGAGAACTATAGCCTGGGGGCCAGAGGCACAGTAAGAACAATTTTGCCTGGAAAGGCAACTCAGTGGGTAGAAGAGCTCACTGGGAAGCCTGACAGTCAGAGTTCAGATCCTGGAACCTACAAAAAGTGGGTTCAGTGCCACATGTTTGTATTCCTAGAACCCTGTATAGGAAACTGGGGGGCAGAGTTGGGAGACTGTCCAGGGAGCCTGTGGGCCAGCTAGCCTTTGCCCATGAGACAGTGGCTGATAGCCCTTGCCTCTAGCCTGGGATCCTGAAGACTCATTCTGACTCTCTACCCCTCAGCTGAATATTCAAATGGGAACTAGCAATTTCAAATTGAATCTTTTTGTGGATTTTTCTCTATTGTAGGTTAAAACCCCTGGATTTCAGCTTTAAGTATAGTGTAACAATGGTAAATTATCCTAAAAAGAGTTCTGTATTGGAAATGTCTTTTTTCACGAGAGAAGAGCTGAGCACAGCGCATGCACTTGAGGTCTCATCTAGATTCACTCGCAGTCTTCAGCCCTCAGGACAGGGACACCTTGGACACAGTGCAACTGCTGGTGAATCTAAAATGACAGCATTTTGAGAGTAGTGGGTGGGCACGGCCACTAGAGGGCGCAATCTAGTTTTTGTTGGCCCAGGACCTTAGACCATGGGAGAACCACAGATTGTCCCTGTCCCACAGCCATTAAATTGTAAGAGAACTGATTCTTGTGGGGTGCTCTGACTTGCTCGAGGCTGTGAAGCACATGAGGGTCAAATGCTTTGCCAAATGCCACCCTGGGACCTGAAGCTTTTGTTACCGTGTGAACACCCTTTAGCTGGTTCATGCCAGGGCTGGGCTCCAAGGGGAAGGCTTTCTTTTAGAGATGAGTCTCCACTTTGACTCAGGATAATGTCAGAAGATGCCTATATGAGGTAAATTGACAAAACATAATGTTATACATTCTCATTTTTTTTTCTAGTCTATTTTAGTCTGCTTGGTAGAAAGAGAAAAAAAAAGAATGCTGACCATGAAAATAGATCCCCTATGGCTACAACCCTCAGGAGGAAACCTGAGGAAGGGGGGGGTTTATTCCTCAACTCTCATCATTGGGTACCCAGTGATCTTAGTTTTGGGTCAAAGGTAAAAGTTTACTGAACTACAGTTGTCACGGATATGACCCAATGGAAATCAGGAGAGGAAACATGGGGCAGGCTGAAGGTAGGAATCCCTTAGCCATGGGACTCTGTGAAGTAGGATGTCTAAGAAAGGCCAGCTGTGCTGTGCTGTCCAGAGGTGTCCTCCTGAGCAGTCAGGGGTTCATTGCCGTGTACGAGAGGAAAGGGTTTGTCAGGCCTGTACAGCCATTAGGTCATGGGTGTGCAGTTACTGACTGGAGTACTGTACAGCCATTAAGTCATTGTATACAGTTACTGACTGGAGTACTGTAC
>JAQHUG010000013.1:3501472-3514201 GCA_028555095.1 Dicrostonyx torquatus | reverse complement strand
CAGTTACTGACTGGAGTACTGTACAGCCATTAAGTCATTGTATACAGTTACTGACTGGAGTACTGTACAGCCATTAAGTCATTGTATACAGTTACTGACTGGAGTACTGTACAGCCATTAGGTCATGGGTGTGTAGTTGCTGACTGGAGTCCTTGAATGTTGAAGATCAGAGCGTTGAGAAGTGGGCTTTGTCACTACAGAGGCATGCGTGTAGAATCCAGACCTGGGTTTGGCTGGTGATTATGCAGATCAGTGCTCCTCAGATCTTGATGCGAGAGAGTCATCCTGGATCTCGCTGTGATGCCAGTGCTGGCTCAGGGGACCTAGAGAGGGATAGAGGAGGGCCTGGCCATCACAATCATGCTGTGTCTTCCCTTACCCATAGACGTGGAGAAGGGCTGCCATCTGATGCATGTCCTGAACTGCGTGCGCCTGAACCTCCACTGGGACCTGAGCAAGGCTGTGCTGCGACAGGTGCTGGAGCTCCTGGAGGACCAGAGTGACATCGTGAGCACAGGGGCTCACTACTATACGGCCTTCTGAGCAGAACTGCGGAGCAAAGATGGTGGCTTTACCCCAGGCTCTCTCACAGGCATTGTACAGGGACTTAATATATTTAATCTCATAATAAATTCCAATATAGTCACTAGAAAAATGGGATTTGACTTCCTTCTACTTGCTGTGTCTCTGAGATAGATGGCTTTGATATCAGCCATGACACACACAAACCATCCTTGTCACTTCCTGGCTAGACTGAGTGTCACTCAGAACAGAAGGGGAGTAAGCAGTGCTGCTGGTTCAGTCACTGTGTCTGAACTCAGACACCCTATCCTGATGGAGGGACGCCTGGAACTGGAGAGGCAATGGCTTTTTCAGACTCCAGGCTACCAGATACATTTCCACCTGGCTCCCCTGATGTGTTAAAAGCAGACGTAGGGGCATAGTCTCCTGGAGTGGTGACACTTGCCTCTGGTTCCCGAGGTTCCACGCTGGCAGTGAGGCCCAAGACCTGGGCTGCTGAGCCTCTCAGATCTGCCGTGAACAAGGAAAAGACCAGGGGCATGGCGTGGCCTTCTAATTCTTTCACTTACAACTTGAAAGCTGTCTCGGAACATTTGTCTGCACTCAAAGAAGCGCACAGCTAAATGTGTGGTCCCTTGGTGCCCCTGAAGATGGCAGAGGCTGTCAGCTAGCTGTCTGGCTGGTGGTGGTATTTTCAGGATTGCCGCTGAGTGTGCAGGACTTGCCATCCAGACGTAGGCTTGGTCTGTGCCCAGACAGGTGATGGAGTCGTGCTTTTGCTCAGAATGACAAGGTAGAGAAAACATCTGAGTTATGTAGTAGGCTTGTTCTAACAGCAAATGGTAGGTCCAGCCAGCAGAAATAAAGTATGGAGAAAGATTTGGAGTTAATTACAGTCATTTCGCAGAGGGCACATCTGCCCGAGTCTGCTGTGTTGGCTTTAGACGTAACAGCGTCGGGATGGCTCAGCTGGAAACCCTTCGGGCCCAGGAGCTGCTCCACCCGCTGTGGATGAGTGGTTCTACATTCACAAGTCTGAGTTCACACTGGAGATCCTTTCCTGTCCTGGCCCCTTCCGCCCTCTGGTGACTCCTTCTTCACGGGGACAGCATAGACAGCTGCTGTCTTCCTGGCCCCTTCCGCCCTCTGGTGACTCCTTCTTCACAGGGACAGCATAGACATCTGCTGCCTTCCCTACTCTTGGAAGGGACTCCGCTACATAGGATCTGCATGGAGCTCTTCCTCCAGGTCAGCAGCTGTTCCACGCTCAGTCCTTCTTGGTTAGTGGCCTTTCTCAGGCGGGGACCCAGAACTGGGAAGTAAAATGGGTGCGGGCTGGATCGAGCAATCCCACGAGAATTCCTCTCCAGGGAAGATGCACACCAAGTATGAAAGAAAGCGTAAACAGGCAAGATGTCCATCACTGCCTAATCTACAGTAATTTGTATGTGGAGAAGTATGGACACATGATGAAATACTACATAGCCACTAAAATGATGGCGCAGATGGCTGCCGTTGCTATGGCACTGTACTCCCAGATGTGGTGGGAAGAAAATCAAGTTACAGGGCTGTCTGTGTGGCACAATGCCATTGATATAAAACTCTGTGTGCCTTCACGGAGTCACTAAATGTGTATAGCGCAGATCTACACAGACACAGCTCATCATTTCCTCCTTCTAGAACAGTAATTCTCAACCTGTGGGTCACGACCCCTCTGGCAAACCTCTGTCTCCAAAAATATTTACATTATGATTCATAACCATAGCAAAATTACAGTTATAAGGTAGCAACTAAAGTATGGTTGGGGTCACCACAGCATGAGGAACTGTATTAAAGGCTCACAGCATTAGGAAGGGTGAGACCCACCGCCCTGGAAGCGTTTTCCACTGAAGGTCCCAGCTGCATCTTCTTTCCTTAGTTATCCATCTCCCCAAGTGCCCGAGACTCAGCCACAGACCTCATTTCTAGTTGTCTTGCTCTCCAGAGATCCTAACCTCATGGGCCATATCATTTGCGTACTGCCAGACTTCCCATTTGGCATGGGGTTGGGCCTGTCTGCCATCGTCACACCCCTGTATCTAGCCTCATACTGGCATCTGCTTAGGTGTCTTGGAGACATCACCAACTTCATGTGTTCAGAGCCAGTCTCTGGATCACGCAGCCCCTGCCTTGCTCCTCACAGCCCCTGGTGCAGGAGAAGCCAGCTCCATTCCCAGACGCTCAGGCCAAGCCCATCAACACCTTTCTCACAGCCCACACCCAAGCTGTACAGTCACAGATTGTTTTGACTCCTCCAAAATGTTTCTAGAATATACTTCTCACACACCCCTTTCCTCCTTCCTGAAGTATCGCTGTCAGCTCCTCTCTGGCCTCTGTCACGGGCTTCATCACGTTCTCCGCACAGCAGCCATAGGGATCCTGTGCTGCTTCCACTCTCCGTTGCTTCGGATCTTCTTTAGGCAGGAGCCTGAGGCATCCCAATGGCCAGCTGTGCCACACCTCACTGCACTATGCTCAGCCATTATTAGTCTTGCTGGGCCCCATGCACCAGGTGTGCCCTTGCCTGGTGATAGGCCTCTGCTCTTCTCCGTCAGGTCTGTGTCCGACTCACCTCAGTGAGGCCCACCCCAGCCCTCTTGGCTGATTGTAACCAATTTCTGTTCCCCAGCTCTGCTCTGCCCATAGTGCTAGTCACTGCCTAACACACTCCAGATGTTTGCCTTCTTTCCCTGTTTATCATCTGTCTCCCCAGCAGAATGCTTTAAGAGACTAGAATTCTCTCGTTTCCTGTGTCCCTAGTACCCAGGGCAGCGCCTGGTGCATCTTTCCTAAATCCCACTTTTGTTCGCGGCTGGCTGGTTTCCAGCTCCTCGTGCCAGACTCTCCTGAGGGTTTCCCCAGTATTCAGAAATCTCTTCAAGCTGGGAGCACTTGGCATTAACATCCCCCAGAAACAAACTCAGCCAGGGCACCTGAGGCAGAGAGACTCAAGTTCCCTTGTCCTTCTGAGGAGATGTGGCAGTGGCATGTGTTGTCAGAGTGTCTTTACACGATCAAGTGTCACCCACCCCTCCTAGCTGCCAGCTTGATATCTACCAGCATCCCTTGCTTGTCTTCTCCGCTCCTCATCCCTGTTCTCCGCATCCCCCACATGAAAGCTTTTGCTTTCTTAAAGTCTCTGCCTCGGCTTCAGCTTCTTGAAAATACTGTATTAATATCACGCTCCTGGTTCATTTGAGAAGTGTTGTATAGGTAACTGTATCGTCAGATGTTACTAGAAATGCTCACCAGAGGCTAACATCTGTTCCCTTTGAAAGGTGAACTGTCAAATGTTTCCAAATCAATGTCTTCACAAATACTAGCCCTTAAAAAAAAAAATAAGAACGTGGACCAGTGAGATGGCCACAAAGGTAAAGCTAGTGACCTGAGCACCATCCTGGAGTCCTTGTAAAAGTGGGAGGAGAGACCCACCTTACAGAGTTGTCCATTGTCCTCCATGTGTGCAGGGTGGAGTGCACACCTCTGAGCACGCATACACACACACACACCACACACACACACACTCACAATAATAATACACTGAACGTAAGCTGGAGAAGTGGCTCAGTGTGTAAGAGCACATACTGCTATCCCAGAGTTCCACTTCCAGCAACTACGTAAGGAGGTTCACAACTACCTGCTAACCAGTTCCAGAGGACCTGACACCCCTCCCTCCTCCTGTGTGCTCATGCCCCCCACACAAATTAAAAATAGTGTTATTTTCCATCCCCACCCACCAGAAGCACAAGCAGCAGTGTAAGGACATTGCAGAGCAGAGGGGAGGTCTCGGAAAGCCCTCCTGGGGTTTAATGCAGTTGAACTACAGATTATGTATATACAAAGACAAACCGAAGGGTCCCCTGAGAAGGAGGGGTACGGTAAAGTCCTCAGCTCTGGGGTATGCTTGTTTGGAGAGGTATGGGCACACACGTAGCTTATGGAGGCGAGAAGACAAACGGTACTACTGTCTGGTCGTGGGTTTGTTTGAAGGGCCATGATTATCCCCATCTGGTAAACTACCAGTGCTCCTCATTCCTCTAAGACACTTCTTTGTAATTATTTTCCTCTCTGATGGTGTGCCAGGACACTTGCCAAAAAAGCCAAGTGGGATAAAGTCCATTCAACTGTGAGGGACTCAAGACTCAGTGCCAATGATTGAAACCAAGCGAACTTCTAATTTTCCATTGGCAAAGCATCTACACTTTCTCATTAATGTGGTTTTTCTTCCACAAGTGGCTTCTACCAGGCTACCCAAAAACATCTCTTTGTTCCCTTCCTAAGTCCATGCGAAGCCTATGGGAAACTCCAGCAGCAGGCTCTGGGAGAAGGGTGTGCATGGCCATTCTGAAGGGTGGTGTCCCAGGACAAAGAGCTTTGTGGCTGAGCCTTGGATGCCTGCTTTTGTCCTGGCACAGGGCTAAATGTGAGCCTATAATCCATTGGTGGGGTTTTGTTAGTGCTGAATTTTAATTCAGTCTATTTCTATTGAAATTTGACAACCTGTCTACTGCCTGCTAACCTTGACTGTAGTTATTAAGACAAAACAGGTAAATCCAAGAATTACATCAGGTTCTATACTCGCAAGAATTCATAATCAAACCCCAAGGTTCTGTTATGTCAAAGTAAAATGCTACATATTTACAATATTTACAATATTCAGTCCATTTACTTATGTCCATATACTTAGCAGATTCAGAGAAAATACTCCATTATCTGCCTTATCTTAGTTATTCCAAAGTTTTATAGCTAATTTACTTTCTATCATAACTAAGGAGAACTATAACTCTATTTAGTCTTTAACTCCATCAAAGACCTCAGAAAGATGTAATATTATCTAACAACAGAGATATCTAGCTGCCTGGACAGTCACCTAAAGTTCTTCTGCAACATTAGTACATCCATCTTCAGCCTAAGGGCCTAGAATATCTGGCAGACTTCTCAGTGAAGCAGGAAATTTGAAGGACTGTCCCACCTTGTATTGGCAAAGTTCATCAGTCAGTTTCCTCTGTATCCTGCAGAATGTCTGGCAGACTTCTATAAAGCAGGAATCTCAAAGGACTGTCCTACTTTGTTTTGGCAAAGTTCAACAGTCTTTTTCCTTTGTGTTCTGATTGTCCAGTCTGTATAATATACTGTTAGCAGTCAAAGCAGGAACAGTTTCTTGCCCAAAATAGCTAGACTTGCCACATTGAAATCAAATTCCATATGGAGTTTCCTCAGTGACCATCATCCTTTTATGAAGTAAATTGGTGGTGCCAGAAGCAGATGTGTCTCATTGTCCCAGAAAGTCCTATGATGACAAAACATTTTAAATGCCATACTCTGTAGGTGTTTGAAGTGTTGAAAATCACCTCATCTATCTCTGTCTAAAATATACCCGTTTAACCTTGAAAACACCTCAATATACCAAAATCTATGCCAATGCAAAATATCTGAGATTAATAGTTGTCTTTTTAATCCTATATTCCTGTATTCCCCTAAATGATAACAAACATCCATGCCCACCGAATAACCACAAACCACCCACATACCATCTCTTGGGAATTGGGCATTGATTTCTCTAGACTTTGTCCTGTTGTCTGTGGATTAAGGCATCTTTAGGGGTTCCTGAGAAAACTGAGAGAATGACCAAGACCTGGGGAAACTAGCTGTGTGTAACCTTGGCTGGTATATATCACTGTCAAGGTTCTGGAGGTCTTCCCTGATCAAACCTGATCTATATTAATCCGGAAGGAATCCACAGCCTCTCATTTCCTGTGGAAACAAAACAAACCCTCTTCTCCAATGCAACATATTTTTGACTTCTTCTTTTTTAAAGTTAAGATAGCCCTAGAGTTCAATTTAGCGGTTTCGTTCACAATCCCATGTCTATTAGCAGGTGTTGGTGCTTATTAGCAATCAAAAAGAAAATTCAAAATCAATACAATACTGTATAGGATCCAGATTCCCTGTGTATTTCCCATCACCATGTAGCTTTCTCTTTTTATATTACTTTTACTCTATTTTAAAAATTCTTTTTTAAAAAAAGAAAACTATTTCTATGACTGTCTATACCCTTTCCCTTTCCTTTCTTAAACCTGTGCACATTCTAAAACACACTGAAACCTGTTCAGAGGTATTTTTCCTGTCCGGACTTATTTTACTGTGTATCTCTACCCTCTTCTGACCTCAGGAACCTTTAAACTGCTAAGCAACATGGCTAGGACCTCCACCAAGGCTTTGGTGACTGATTCGCCAGACTAAAGCTTGAAGCCTGGGAGGAGGTAAGTGACCAAGAACTGCATTCAGCCCCCAAGTCTGGAATGCCAGTGCCCTGCACTGTGACAGGCATTTGTTACTTAGTTCTTTGTTTCTACTTGGTGTGAAAAAGGCCCTTTAAGTGCTCTGCTGTGCTGCAGAACTTCTTAAAGGAGCCCTGTCTGCTTTTGTTTGTTTGTTTGTTTGTTTATGCTTTCTCAGGTCCTGTGGAAATTCAAGCCTCATGTTGGAATGCCAAAATGTAGTTGGTTTTTTTTTTAACTCTTTGGGGGGCCACCACCCAGCTCCCAAATAAATACACAGAGTATTTTACTTATGAATGCCCAGCCTTCGCTTGGCTTGTTTCTAGCCAGCTGCTTACTGGCTTACTGCTCATGGCTTGCCCACCCTGCTTTCTTATAGAGCCTACGACTTCCAGCCCAGGGATGGCCCCCACCCACTATGGGCTGGGTCCTCCCCCCATCCATCACTAATTAAGAAAATGCCCTACAGACAGACCTGTATATGGCATTTTTATGAAGACAATCTCTCATTTGGGGTTCACTCCTCTTATCTGACTCTAGCTAGTGTCAAGTTGGTGTAAAAACTAGCAGCACAGTATACTACTGATAACCCAAAATGGAACCCAATGTCCATCAGCTCACGAACAGAGCAGTCTTCGTGAAGATTTCAGGCTAGGTGCAAGAACCCAAGTGTAAAAGAAAAGACCACGTAGAGCAGTGGTTCTCAAGCTGTGGGTTTTAACCCCTTTGGAGTCGCATGTGTGATATCCTGCATATTAGATATTAGCTTTATAATTCATAACAACAAAATTACAGTTATGAAGTAACAATGAAATAATTTTATGGTTGGGGTCACCACAACATGAGGAACTGTATTAAAAGGTCGCAGCATTAGGAAGATTGAAAAATACTGAAAAACACATCAATCCTTTTATATGGAAAAGCCATAGAACAAGCAGATCTTTAATGATACAAAATTGAGGAATGGTTGCCAGGCGTAAGGAAAGGATGTCATGTGGTTCGCAGTTCATTTGGGGATGTTGGGGTTTCTGGAATTATGTAGTTGTGATGTTTGTATAATTCTGAATATGCTCAGCAGCCCTAGGCTGTGGGCGAGGTTGGGTGTCCCCATTTTCTCCATATCCTCATGGCTAGGTTTCCTTGCCAGGCATCCGGAGAAAGCATGAGTCAGGTGGAGGCTTAGTAACCATTTGTCCACAGCTCGGAATGCATAGTCTCCCTTTCACACATTCTAATTGCTGAGGCTGTCAGAAGGTACACCCCTACCTCAAGAGACAGGGTGAATGTGAACACCGCCTCCTGATGGTGAGGACCAGGGTTCCAGGACACACATGATTGTTACTAGACTACTTGGAAAATCTTCTGTAGCCAACATCTTTCTACTTATAAATGCAGACATCCTCATTCTGTTAAAAGATGGGGAAGAGGGAAGGGTGTTGAGATGGGATCTTACTTTGTAGCTCAGACTCACCTAAAGCTCACTATATAGACAACATTGGTCTTGCAATTACAGCAATCCTCCTGTCTCAGTCCCATAGAGGCTGTGATAAAAGTACAGCATTCTGCTAAAAGGTGATTTTGCCCTGAAAAGTTCCAAAGAGAAAAATGTGCAATTTACTGAATATTGCATACTTAAAGGTTATATACATATTAGGGGCCAGGGAGATTGTTCAGTTGGGTGTGAGGACTGGGGTTTGGGGTCCCGAGAACCTATGTAAAAGCCAGGCAGACGTGAGGGCTGTAATCCCAGCACCTGAGGCAGATGCTGCAGGGCAAACTGATTAGCCAGATTAGCGAGCACTGGTGAGCCCTTGTCGCAAGGCGTGAAGGGAAGAGTGATTAGGAAGCCACCAAGGTCAACTTTGTGCCCCGTGTGTGCCACACTTATGTCCCAAATGATTATGTGCATACTGGATAGCAGTCATGTTGATATTTCGTGTATCCCTTCCACAAGAAGAATTTTATTTGGGAGGAAGGGGTGGGAAAAGGAGGTTGGTAGCAGGGTCTCACTTATGTACCCTGATCTGGCTTTGAAGTCACAAGCCTCCTGCCTCATCCCCCTAGTGGTGGGACTACCGGTGTAACTGTGTCTGGCTATATGTCAGCATTTTATATGCACCATGCTTTTTAATTTTGTAAAGATTTATTCATTAATATTTTATGTGTATGTTTTGCCTGCATGTATGTCTGTGCACCATGTGTGTGCTAGAGGTTAGAAGATGGCATTGGATCATCTGCAACAAGAGTTCCCAGGTGGATGAGGGGAGTGGAACCGGGGTCTTCTGAAAGAGCAAGTGCTCCTAACTGCTGAACCCTTTTTGCAGCAACCCTCCCCCACCCCCTGCCCCCCCCCCCACCTTGCTTTTTCATTTACCATTAACCTTGGGAGTCTTCTCTCTTTTCTGTGGGAATTAGTCATATTCTTCTAAATGGTGACATAGTTCCATTGTGTGCCTGGGTTCCAAACTCAGCCTCCTGTTGAGTACCACTTAGTTGGTTTCTAGTTTATAACTGTTGCAGCCAAGGCTGCAAGGACGTCATAGGTTCAAGTGTTGCAGCCAAGGCTGCAGGGAACACCGTCATAGGTTCAACTGTTGCAGCCAAGGCTGCAGGGACACAGTCATAGGTTCAAGTATTGCAGCCAGGGCTGCAGGGATACCATCATAGGTTCAACTGTTGCAGCCAATGCTGCAGAGACACCATCGTAGATTTTTCCAGGAGAAAAGTGCATGCCCATCTGAACTGATTCTGTTCTGGTGCCAGGTGCTGGTCATCCCAGAACCACAGGAAGTTGAGGCTGACTGTGAGTTCAAGGCCACTCTAAGCCCTGTAGAGAGACTAAAAGCATTCACTAAAAACAAATAAGTGAACAGACATTGACAAATGACCAACTGCAAGGGCTGGTCCGCTGCTACCTGCCATCAATGATGGACAAGTCTGCTGCCCAGAGCTCCCCAAACTGATGAACCTGTAGCTTTCATCACCGTCCTTCTGACAGGGACGAATCAACTGTTGGGATTTTGTTTGCATTTGTTTCTTGAATTGCCGTCTAGATGCTCATCATGGATACCTTAGACAAGGTGCTGTTCTGGACAGCAGCCATCTCTTCCAGCAGGAGCTGAGACTGGCCAGTCACCCTTCACAACAACAGCAGCCTCACAACTAGCCCAGAGCCCAGTCAGTAAGAGTGGGGTTGACACACAGCTGGAATAAGCATCCAGCTTTCAAAGTCCCAACTTGCTACGTCAAGTACTCAGTCATGTGCCCACTACAACATGAATACATTAAAACAGTGGTGTGTGTGTGTGTGTATGTGTGTGTGTGCTTATTCATGTGTGTGAATATGGGTGTATTGCATGCCATAGCGTGCATGTGGAGGTCATAGGACAGTCTTAAGCATCAAACCTAACCTTTCACCTTATCTGAGACAGGATCTCTTTCACTCTTGTATATGCCAGGTTAGCTGGCCTTCCAGGGAGTCTCCTGTCACCCCCATCTTGCCACAGATGCACTGGGATTGCAGAAGTGCACGAGCGTGCCCGTCTTTATGTGAATTAAATGCAGCAAATGCAGGTTCTCACGCTTATGTGGCAAGTGCTTTCTCCACTAAACCATCTCCCTAAACTGACTGATACTTCTTTAAAGATGGGCTCTCACTATGTAGCCCAAGCCGGCATTGAATTCCCAATCCTCCTGCATCAACCTCCCAAGTGAGGGATTACAAGCTGTGCACCACCATGTCTGGTTTTGGCAATCTCTTTAAAAACCAGTCATGGCATTACCAACCCAGACCTCTCATAGACAAGACACCTGTCAGACACCGTTATCAGTGAGATACATGTGGAAAACCAAGGATGTCAGTGGAAAACAGCTAGTAAAGTGGAGAAGGTAGCTTTAGTTATAACAGAAGCAGGCTTACGAGAGCTGCCATCTGTATCATGTAGCCCAGTCATCCAAACAGTCTGGGGTTTTCATTTTCTTTATTTGACCAGATTGGTGCAGCTAACTGGGGCATTGGGCAGTGCCCGTTTTGATTGTCTCTGCTAGAAATTATACCGTTGGAGCTGAGAGTCTTTGTTTTCCATTCTGAGAACAAGGCATGGATAAAGGCACAAGGAAGGGGAAGGGGAAAACAGAGCATGCTCACATTGTGTTTTTAGCTCTGTTTTTCAGAACAATGACAGACAATGGAAGAAGAATGAGCTCTGTGACAGCTGCTGGCTTTTGTGCCACACTGAAATCTGTGAACAATGAATTTACTAAAAGATGAGTACCATGCTATCATGCTGAGTTGCTAGCGAAGCTATTGTTTTCCTATACTCCTTTAAAGTTAGCAAGCAAACTTTACCTCAGGGAAGTTTTGTGTGGAGCCGAATTGGGGAGTCGCTCGTGTAGACAGCTTATGGGGTGTTTACTGGGAAGCCTGGACCCTGGGGAGGGTTTCCAGATGAGTAGAACCCAGGTACTGCAGACTGGAAAGTCCTTTCCGGTAGTTCCATGGCAGAGGCCAGGATGGCAGAGGTCAGGATGGCAGACTTCTGTGCAGAGGCTCGCTCTGTGGTGTCTCTGAGAAGGGTGGGGCCTCAGCCCGAGTCCTAGCTGCAACTGAAATTCCAGGCCTAGGTTTGCAAAGGAGGGACCCTCAAGTCCTGTGTTCTGAAGGGACGTTCAGGTTGGAACCCTGGGCTAACAGCATAGGCTTTGGTCTCAGGGGGAGCACGGCCCTGTGCTGTTTCCCATCTATGGAATTCTGGATTCCCTTCGATCTCCAGGGAAGGGCGAACTTGCCTCTCTGACCCTCTCACTACCGGTGTGGTTTGCCTGCCAGCCTAAAGGATAATGGCTCACCCAAGACGACTTGAAATGAAAGAACAAGAAAGTGACAAGTCTCGCCCGCTTGAGTTTTGAAAGTTCCATGGTACGCCAGTTGGGGGAAACCGAAGATGAATCTCAGAACGAGGTCCTTCCTGCCCGCTGGGATTTCAGAATGCTATTTTGAATGAAAAGCAAAGAGATAATGTCATGGTGTGGTCCTGGAGACACTGCTTGTTATTCCCCCAAGGAAGACACCTGTCCTGTGTCACTGCGGAAACACAACTGGAAACCACTCTTTAGAGATGGTGGGAGAGAGACCTCCAAGATGGCTCAGCAGGTAAAGGCAGTGGCCACCAGGTCTGATGACTTGGGCTCAGTCTCCAGAACCTAATCCCTGAAAACTGTCTTCTGACCTCTGTCCAAGTGTCGTGGTGTGTGTGTGTGTGTGTTTGTGTGTGTGTGTGTGTGTGTATGTATGTACACAACTTCTCCATCTTTTCATGATCTGCCCTGTCCCACAGCCCTTGTACTTGCCAACCCATAAGGAAAGTGACCCATGAATACGACTCTGTTTGCACCTGCCTGGGCAGGAACAGGAGTATGCGGATGAGTGAGCCACACAGTCAAACTCAGAAGATCCCAAAAGCCCCTGAGCCATGAGTCTTCTCTCAACGTGAAGAAGCGCGAAAGCTTACACATCGCAGTGGCAGCAGCTAGCCCGGCCCAGCCCAGTCCAGCCCAGTTCAAAAGCTTCAGAAGCATCAGCAAGCTCTGCCTGTGCCTGTGGGGTCTGCTTGTGCCTGGGCTTGCCTGCCCTTGGTGAAGGGCGAGACAGGGAAACTGCTCTCCAGGAGATGACAGCTGACTTGGGAGTTTCAGCACTCCACTGGGGGCTGGGCCACCAGCACAGGCAGACTGGGGATTTTCTTTCCTTCAAGTGGGTCACAAGGCACATGATTTAGAACTTTCGGTGAAAAAGAATTTTGTTTGACCCCAGACTTTTAAAGTTTTGATAGTAACATTTAAAAAATTGGTTACAACCTGTATATAAAGAAAATGTGTGTGTGTGTGT
>JAQHUG010000013.1:3433503-3464156 GCA_028555095.1 Dicrostonyx torquatus | reverse complement strand
TAAGTCACCCACCTCGTGGTGACATACAGACTTTTATAATGGGTTAGTTTAGATGTAAGAGCTAGCCAGGAAAAGGCTAGTGATGATAAGCCAGGCAGAGTTTAATTAAATACCGTTCTCATGTATGTTATTTCGGGTGCAGGCGGCCAGCAGCTGAGCGGGCCAGCGGCTGGGGGCTGGGTGCTGGGAACGTACAACCCGCACACCTCTCCTCTATTTACAACAATGAACTAACCGCTCTGATTCTCAGGGGGGCCCACAGCAAACTGAGCCTGCTCCCCCATCTCCCCTTCCCTCACCAGGGGCTTATCAGAATTAATTAGCGCACCTAGAAGCTTGGCCATCCATAGAGGAAGAGTGCTGAGTGCTTTTCCTGAAGGGTTGACTGTTGGAAGAGGACTTGGGGAGGGGCTGGCATCCTCCCACCTTCCATGGCTTGGGGCTGAGTGTGTATGGATTCTGGGTGAAGTTATTCAAGAAGACAGACTCAGCTCTGACATTCCCCACTAACCGTTCTTCTAGCCTTCTACCGGAACCAACAAGGATTTCCCACCAATGCCGCTGAGACAGAGAAGTTTGCCTGGTGGCAAGACTCCTGCAGCCATGTGTTCTGTGAGTGTATGTATATTCTGTGTACCCTTGCATGGGTGTGCCTGTGTGCACATACACTCATAGGCCAGAGGAAGATGGCTGATACCCACTCTCCTCCTTATTCTCTCGAGACAGGATCCTCTCACTGAACCTGGAGCTTACTGTTTCTGTGGCTAGGCTGGCTGGCCAGCAAGGCCCTGCGATCCTTTCTCTATCCTGACCCTAGCACGTTACCTGCCAGGCTCTCAGGCTCATGCAAGCCCCTGACTTTTACCTTAGCACTGCGGCTCTGAGCTCTGGGAGTCCTGCTCACTCAGCCAGCACTCTTTTACAATTTTTTTAAAAAAAAGGTTGTTTTTTTTTTTAATAAAACGTTTTTATATGTGTAAGTGTTTTGCCTGCATGTATGTATGTGTACCACTTTGGGTGCCCGAGGAGGTCAGAAGAGGCCATTTGCTCCCCTGGAACCAGAGTTATAGATGGTTGTGAGCCATTGAGTGGATGCCGGGAATGGAACCCAGGTCCTCCGTAAATGCAACAAGTGTTCTTACCAATGAATCACCTTCCCGGCTCCGTCCTGAATCTGTCGTCAGGTCTTTCATGTGCCTTCTCAGGCTAGATTATGATGGATATTTTGTGTCAAGCAAAGGCAGAAGAAAGTATCAGAATGGCCCAGGGCTTCTGACAAGGCAAATTTAAAAAAGTCACAAAATCCTTCGCCCTCATTTCAGATGCTTCCCATTGGTCTCCAGACACAAAACACTACTGTATTGTGAAACAATTGGATTCGTTATGAAAACACCTACTCCTTTAAATATTTGAAAGTAGAATGGAAAAAAAAATAATGAAACCGATGTTGGGAGGGATATGTTGAATTAAGTAAAATTGTGCTCAAAGACCAGAGATGGGCAAGCGACTTGGAAAGCAGCTTTCTGGTACAGAGCAAGGGATAGTGAAGAAGCCAGAGCCTGGAGCTAATGAAGATCTGGCCCCCAACACAGTGGATTTTTCCCACCATTGTGTGCGCCCTTCCCCGTTGCCAGCCCTGGGAGAGTCCCAGGAGAGCCCTGGCTTAAGGCTAAAGTGGTGTTTGTAACCTTGTCATTGGGAAATGATGTCGCAGGTTAGTTACACAGGCCCTGATCGATGATGGAGGCAGCAGCAGATCAATAGATTCCATTTCCGGGGAGAATTCACCCGTGGTGACCTGCAGGGGGGCAGGTGGTTCTTCAAAAGAAAGCTGGCTTGAAAGATTTAATGCTGGTCTCTTCTACCTCCAGGTCTCCTCTTGGAGCTGTAGGCTGTAACAGGCTGGTAATAAACTACTTTTCCTTAAAGAGATCTGGGGAGATGGCAGTAGTACAAGGGACAGAAAGGTGATCAAAGATCCTCTAGGAGACGGAAAGCCAGGATTGGGGCGCACTGGGCTTACTCGCCCCGAGCCGCCTCCCTCCAAAGCTACCTTGAGTTTGAGCGGAATAGCCCTTCCAGGCCTCGCAGGGCTGCAGCCCCTCGCCGTCCGCCCGAGCCCCTCCCCCGGCCGGGAGCCCCTCCCCGCGCTTCCCCTTGCCGCGCTCTCCTCCCTTCCCCTCCCTCCCCTTCCCTGCCCGCCCCGCCTCCGCCTTCTGCGCCCACAGCCTCCGCCAGCGCCGAGCCCCCAGGAGCCCGAGCGCGGCCCCGGGGCGCCACCGGCCCCTCCCCGGCGCGCTGACAGCAGGCCCGGCCCCCGCCCCGTGCCTTCGCCGGCGGGGCACACCCCCAGCCCTCCTCTGCGCCAGTTCCCGCCGGCCCCACCGGGCGACAGAGAGATCGAGCAGGCAAGCGGAGCAGCGAGCGCGGCGGCGCGGGAGGGAAGGGGCGCGCGGCAGGCCCACGGGAGCCGCCTGGGGCGCACGGAGCCCTCGTGCCCTCCAGGACAGTCGCATGCCCGGGAGCCGCAGCTGTGGGCGCCGGGAGCCGGGGCGGCCAACGGCGCGTGGGCCAGGGGTGGCGCGGTGCCTCGGGGACCCGGGCAACCAGAGAAGAAGCTGGAACCCGGCCGGGATGAGAAGGTGACGCCGCCGGGGGGCGCCACTCGCTTTGTGGGGAAGATGCTCGCCTACTGCGTGCAAGATGCCACTGTGGTGGACGTGGAGAAGCGGAGGAGCCCCTCCAAGCACTATGTGAGTACTGCTCCCACCAACCCCGGTGTGGGGCTAGCCAGGGCCGGGGGTGGCCCCTCACCTCTTCTTACTATTAAGTCCCAGAGAGTTGTGACCCCAGGGGCTGCCCTTGGCTCCAGTGTCTGTTCGCAGGGCTGCGATCTCTAGGGAAACCTTTTCTGTCCTTCCTCCACTCCCGTGTCCCGGGTTTCTTTTTTTGGCATTGCAATTGGCAAGTGGCTGCCCTTGTCTGTTACAACGGTGAAGTCATGTGTCCGCCCGTAGCTTGGATGGATGGCAGGGGAAGCTTTCGTCAGCCTCTTGCAGAGCAGTTCCTTTGGGAAAGAGCATTTTCGCCGCGCTCCCTAGGGGCGCGGGACGCTCACGCTCACTCGGCCCGGGATGCTTTTAGTTGCTTTGACCAGAGACCCGTGCTTCGCATTCTGCCTTCCACGTTTGCTGCTCCGCACCGACTGAGGTCTGGGGATAGAGGAAGCGCTTTGCCCCCTGCCCCCTCCACTCTTCGCTTCGAGCTTTGATTTCCTTCTTAAAGCCATTGTATCCCGCGGTGTTAGGAGAACTGTGGCTCTTTTCCTTTTATCCCTCCTCTGGACGTGACCCTTCGCCGGGGACATTTCCTCTTAAGTGATGCTCTGTCTCCAGACACGAGTAGGCAAATGTGGTCTGTGGTCTTGGAGGCACGGTTGACTGACCCGCCGCCCCTCCCCCCTCCCCCAAACTTAATGAGAAGAGGCTATGGTTGACCGGCTGGTTTTCAGGGTGTGTGACAAGTCCCCTTTCATCTCAGCCGGTCCTGTCTTCCAATCCTTCACACCTTTGGAAGTAAATACTGTGTCCTTGCTGCCCGAGGATGGCTTGCTGAGTTCTGCTCCTGCACTCGAGGTAGAAGAGACTCACAGTACCGTACCCAGGGCACAGAAGACCTTGGGGACAGTAGGACAGCCTCCTGTTTGCAAATTAGGCATTTAAAGGAGCATTAAGAACGCTCAAAGCATTCATTTTAACAATTAAAACAGGCTGTCGGTTGCTGCCCTAGATTGCACGTTGGTCTCTGAAGTGCCTTTTATTTCCTTTTTGGAAGGAGGCTGGGTTTGTGGTGTATTACTAGCCCCTGGCTACTCTTTTTTGCCTGGATCACAGCAGACCTGAAGACAGGGTTCTCTGTAATTGACTAGTGGGGCTGGACTCAGGTTGGGGAGAAGGTAAAAGTGATGAGGCAGGGAGGTGGACCTGGGGTGTGTGCGGGAGGAGCATTCCTGACACACAGGGATCCTTTCCAATCTTGTCATCTGGTGTTGAAAGCTTCTATTGCCATTACAAAAACCAAACCAAACCAAAGGCTCCTTTAAGGGCTGAGGAGGTTGCTCAGTATGAGAGTCCTTGACTCGTAAGTTTGAGGCACTTCTATCCCCAGTCCTACAAAAAAAGAAAACTTTTTGGGTTTTCTTGGGTCACCAGGTGGTCACCTTGCTCCAGGGTTAAGAATGGCATCAGCCTCATTCTGGGGGGCACTGTATGCTGTCTTAAGGGTTCATTTTTCCAGCTCTCAGTTGAAGTCCTCGCTGCTCTCAGCAACTGCAGTCTCTGCCCTGAGACCCCGGCAGGTGTTTTCCCAGCTCCGGATTTTACACTAAACAATCAGATTTTAGCTCTGAGCGACTCTGCCTGAGATTACAACGTAAGGCACACTGACAAACTTGCAGCTAACAGGACCGAGACCTGCTATTGGCAGAACTGAAAGGCAGTCCAGGCTACTGTTTGATCTTTTTAAAGAGCTGGCTTACCCAGCTGTGCAGCATCGTACCCATTCTTTAAAACTCCATGAACCTTAGTTTCCCTGTTTCGAAAGACATTTTTAAATTATTATGTACATATGAGTGTTTTGCTTGCGCGCATGTTGGTGCAGCACTTGCATGAAGTGCCTGCGGAAAGCCAGGATCCCAGGATCTGGAGTTCAGACATTGTGAGCTGCCATGTGGGTGCTGGAAGTTGAATCCGTGTCCCCTGGAAGACTTGTCAGCGCTTGTAACTGCCGCGCCATCTCTCCAGCCCTAATTTCCTCACTTTTAAAGTGAGGATAATAATAGTATTACTTCATAGGGGAGAGTTAAATGACATCATCCTTGTGGAGTACTTAGCTCAGTTCTGGATAGCCCTCATCAGAGAGCAGCTAACTGCTGGTGAGAGTCTGCCTAAGAAAGTTTGAAAAATAGCTATTAATGGTCTGACTGAGAGGAAGGGGCCTTGGCGCTTTAAGATTGATAATAAAGCGTACTGTGTGGAAAATACAAAAGAAGTCCTGTCCACTTCCCTTGAAATGGTCATTCCCTCCCTTTCTACAGACAGAGTGTTTCCGGGGTCATCTCCACTTCCGTGGAAGAACGGATGATGTGATTCTTGGGGCAGAGAGTGATGTCACCTGCAGATGGGATCACACAGAGCTCTAGAAAACAATGAGAGGAGTGTGTTGGATGGCGGGGCATTGTGGAGCTGGCTGGGGCAGACAGCTCATCCGGCAACCCTTTCCTTACAGATGAGGGACCAGGGAGTCAGGTGGGTCACTTACAAGGTCGCTAGTCACAGCACTGCGGCTCACTGGTTGTTCCCTGAAGATACCCAGAGTCTGGTTGAGGCTGACAAGGAAGACAGAGACATCACTACACATTTGGGGCACTGATGCCTAACACAAGGATGCCCAGTAATAGAAGGCATTCAGTAGGGCGCTGGGGAGATCACTTCCCTTTTTGACCCCTGTATAGTAGATACGCTGGAAGGGCGAATGTTCTGGGTAAGGCTGCTCTGGTGTGGTTAGCTGGCAGGATAAACTGCCCTCAAGCCACATGGTAAATTCTACACTGGAGAAGCATGTCTCCTTTCAACCTCCCACCACCAAGAGTAAGTGCTCAGCCTGTGCTTTGGTGAATTGCAGAGCCGAGGTTTTATGGGTGTACTAGTTAGCCAGAGCTTGAGGATGAGAGAGGCTTGGGGCCCATGCAGAAGGAGCAGCTCTGGCTCCAGGACACTGGGAACACATGCAAAGGTTCCTTCAGGACACCCAGCAGAGGGTGTGCACATCTCCACAAGGAGGGGGAGCTGCAGGGGTGGGGGGGCATCTGGTACTTTAGGTCTGTTTATGAAAGGCAGACAAGGAGCCTCCATCTTCCATCGTGTGCATGGTGCAGCCAGCCTTGGCTTCCTTCCTCTCTGCCTGCCCCTGCCTGGGGTGGGGCTGGGAAGGGTGAGCAGCTTCTGCTGATGTCAGCTTCCCTGTCTGGGAGCTGGGCTCCTGTCCTACCCTTCATGAGCTCTTCCTCAGGAGACCTAAGGTAAACTGGCTTTGGCCTCAGACCCTGTCTTTAAGATGGCCCTGCAGATGCCAGATGCAAGGCTCAGCTGCCTCCATCGGAGGGTCTTCTGACAGGGATGCCAGTTTGGAAGCACGGAACTCTGCACTGACAGGTGTGTCTAGGTGTGTTTAGAGCCATATGGTGTGGAGAGAAGCTTGTTTATCCAAAGCAAAGGAGGCATTATGTCTGTTTAGGTTTGGGAGGTGTCCTGCTTTCACAGTTGTTTCCTTTCCTGAGTGTTTATTTCAGACAAATACCAGTCGTGAACGCCCTGATCCTCCACAGGACTCCAGGGAATGCAAATACAGCCGGTGTCAGCAGCTACCTTCCATGGTGCCCAGCGCTAGCAGGCATGCGCTCCTGGGAGCCTGATGGTTCATTTACTGTACCGTGTGTGTGTGTGTGTGTGTGTGTGTGTGCGTGCGTGTGTGTGCATGTGTGGTCTGTCTGTCTGTCTTTGATCCTTATTACAGATGGATTGACCAAAGCGTGGTGAAATTAGCTAGTTGCTTGGAATTCCCACTTAGCTCCAGTCAGATCTAGGTTAGTTACCTCCCAAGGAGATGCCCTGAGACAGGGCTCTTCTAGTCAGAGTGCTGTTAGCGAGTCCAGGCTCAGGCCTAGAGGGCAGTGGGAGAGTTACACAGCTTAGCATTAGAGGAAGCTTGGTCATCACGAAACTGGGTTTGACTGGT
This sequence comes from Dicrostonyx torquatus, assembly GCA_028555095.1. Taxonomy (NCBI): domain Eukaryota; kingdom Metazoa; phylum Chordata; class Mammalia; order Rodentia; family Cricetidae; genus Dicrostonyx; species Dicrostonyx torquatus. Next base: position 3,457,361 of record JAQHUG010000013.1, on the reverse strand, counting down.
CGCGGAGGGAGAGCTTCCTGAGAGAACAGTGTCTGTCTCCAGTAACTCCTGGAGAGCTGGATGAAAGGTGGGCCTATGAAAATAATACATTCTCCCTGCATTTAGATCATCATAGATTTTGGTTTTGGTCCCAGAGTTGTGACACCAAACTCATCCATTTCTCTGTTCTTCATTTTTATTCTCTAAGCTCTGAGATTATGGCTTCAGCACCACAGGAGAGGTGCAAGAGCCCTTTTTAGGGCCTTGCATTATGAAAGACGCGATACGGGACAGATTGGGGTTCAAATATGGCCTCTGGCACTTCCTAACTGTCCCAGCAGTGACTCTGGGCTCAGTGTCCTCACCTGTAACCTCACAGAACTTCGAGGAAGCTTCTCGTCACCAAAGCACGAAAGGACATCTAGGACCCATGGATGACGCTGAGAGAAAAGGCAAGACTAGACCGAAAGGAAGGCCCAGCTGCTCAGACTCCATTGGGCTACTTGCCCCATGGAAAGCACCCAGCATACACAACACCAGTAAACAGGGAGCAGCTGTTCAGACCTGGAGGGGATCCTGGCTGAGCACTGGGGCCTAGCGACAGAGTCCTAATAAGCAGAGAGGAAAAGAATGTGGGGTGGGAGAGAGGAGGTTGCTCTAGGTAAAGACAGGGCAAGAAGGATCCTAGCCAGGTGAGCCCCAGAGGTCAGCGCTGCCCATTCCCCACCTTCCTGATTCTGGGAGTGTGAGTGTCTTACACACACACACACACACACACACACACTCACACTCACACACGCACACACACGCACGCACACACACGTATAAATTGGAACCATTTCTTCTCTGTAGAGGGAAGTGACCTAGGGGTGAATCACAGGGCTGATGAGACTCCCTGTTCATGGAACAACCAACCACATCCTTCAAGACCGTTAGGAGAGGGAGCAGAGCCAGTTTCTCATGACTTCGTCCAGAGTTGAGCATGAGGGATTTTTGAGGGGGGCAAACCAGGATTGGAGTCACCGTGTGTGGTGGCGGGCAGAGGGAAAGGGCAGGGAAGGGAAAAATAAACCTATTTGATGTCAAGGGAGCCTGGGTCCAGCTTCAGAAATACGAAGCAGCAGCTATTGCTGTTTCCGAAGAGCTATTCTGGGGCCAGCTGTGTTAATGGGCTGTGGGGGCTGCGACTTAGCGGAGTGCTGGGGGGAGCTTCTGACTTAGGATTTGCCCGGCCATCCCTGGAAATTGCCTTCTAATTTCCTCGGCCTGAGTCACTGACCAGTGTCTTGGCCAGAAAAGTCTAATGGGCAACGCTGTTCTCTTTTGCCTCCTAATTAAAGAAAATAAAGCAAAGAATAGAGTTATACATTCGGTAGTCACACTTACTCATCTTGACTGCTGAGAATCCAGGAAAGGGATAATGGCTTGGGGCAGAAGCCTCGGGGACAGGAAGGACAAGGGGTGTGTGTGGGAAATGAGGTGGGGATTCTGGCTTTGGAAGAAGGTTCTGAGGGCCAATGATGTTCTCTGCCCTGACAACTGCCAAAAATAATGGAAGCTTCCAATGGAGTGGTCAGTGTTTGGACAGGCTGATCCCCAGAGTGCAAGCTGCCTCCTGCCTGGGCTGGCTGCTGTTGTCTGCAGAGACTGGAGCTGTAGGCAGGCAGATGAATGGAGAGGGTCAGGGGCCTGGGCTAGTGGGCAGGCCACTGAGAGGCCTCAGATAACCTCAGGCAAGTTGCCATAATAGCATCAGGGACTAAGCCCTGCTAGATACACAGGGCTGACCAGAGTCCAGCCAGGACCTTGGGAAGCACAGTAAGCAGGGTAGGAGCTGACCTGAGGGCATCTTGTCCGGGCGTTACAACACCAGTGTGGGGCAGGGGGTGTGGTTTTGTTCCAATTTTATAGATGTGGAAATGGAAATTATACCCTCTTAGGACTTTTACTCAGGATTTTCTGTATCACAGCCATGATTCTCATCTTGCCCCTAATGAGTTGATCAGTTGCCACTTGATTCCCCTTCAGAGCTGAGTCAGGAGAAATGACAAGCAAATCCAGGCAGACTGTCCTGAGGGATAAGAGGCACTCAAGTTCTGGGACATCCAGACCTACTGCCACTCATGGCCACACCATATGGAACAGGTTACTAGCGTCTCTGTGCCTCAGTTTCTACATCTGCTAATAATGAGACTGTAGGTGGAGTTTCCAAGGGAGCCAAGTGAATGGAGGAGGTGGGACTCGGGAGTGATGAGGATTAGTTGGGAAAGACAGGGACCGAGATGGAACTGCCAGAAGACACTCCAGGGAGCGGGGAAAGTGATGCCTTGCGGGTGGAAGATGCAGGGGAGATTTTCACAGAGCCTCAGATGCATGTGGTGAAGAGAGAGGAGCGTGTGACGAAGGTCAGGACCAAGTGCCAGGGTCCTCAGATGGCAACCAAGGGGATTCAGACACCTCTCCCAAGGGATGGAGACAGAATAGGCAGATGGTGGTTGGGGTGGGGGCTCAGAACTGGTTGCAGGCGGTCAAGGAGATAGTCAGGAAAGTATAAGCACCAAGACCTGAGTTCAACCCCCAGAACCAACTTGTTTAAAAAAAAAATAGTAGGATGCACCAAGCGCTGGGGAGGTGGAGACACAGGGCCCTTGGGGTTTGCTAGACAACTAGTCTAGCCAACTTGGGGATTATTTTGAGGACAATGATAAACTCTGTCGTAGGCGGGTGGACTCAGCAGGTCAAGATGCCTGTTGCCAACTCTGATAGCCTAATTTTGATCTCTGGGACCCACATGGTGGAAGGAAAAAGCTGATTTCCTGCAAGTTGTCTCTGACTTATGTATTATACCTGAGTGTGGATGCGCGCGCACACACACACACACACACACACACACACACACACATTAAATGTAATGATTTAAAAAGCTGATGGTATCTAAGAAACAACCCTGGAGGCTGACCTCTACTGTCCACATTCAAGTTCATGAACATGTATGTACAAGCACACACGAAGAGAGGGAGGGAGGGAAGAGAAGGCCGGTTGGCCGTAGGGTTGCTCCTGCTGACATGGTCAGCACTAAATCCCTTTTCTAGGTCTACTTGGGAGATTTTGAGCTCGCTGGACCCCAGCCCCTCTTATTTATAGCCTTTACTCCTGATGATCAGACCCCCCAGAAAAGTTTATTACACCCATGCTCTTGGTGGAATGGGGGGCATGCAGGAGTGAGGCTGAGGCTGTCAGGTCTCAACAGTGGGGGGCTGAGGTCAGAGGCAGCAGCATTTCAGAGTAACAATCTCCACCCACATTGTTGGTAGCATGAAGAAGGCAGGGCCTGCCTTCTAGTGTCTGGGGACCCAATTCCCACTGGTTGCTCAGTGGGAACCCAGATGGATTGTCTCTGGCGTCCCAGCGTCGGTCTGAACTGTCCTCCACCCTTCGGAACTCAAAGTTTCATTGACAGTTCTTTAGACTACCTTGTCGTTTGTTTGATCCCCTGCTGCAAACCTATGTATTCCAGCAGCCTGACCCCTTGGGGGATCGTCCTAATAGAAATAACAGCTAATGATCAGAAAGACTTCCTTTTCTTTTAAAGGCATTTCAAATGGCTTCTTTGGCAGCTTCATACATGTAGACAGTGTACTGGGATCAATCCCCTTCCCTCCTCCATCCTCCCCCACTCCCTGTCCATGTGCCCCTCTTTCATGTTCTCCCCCATGTTTCCTCCATAACTCATTGAGTCTAATTAGTGCTACTCACTAGTTCATGGATGTGGCACCACCTATTGGCGCTTGGCCAACCTACCAAGGGCCACACCTGTGAAAACTGACTCGGCTTCCCCAGCGGGTGTTGATAGTCAATAGCATCTCAGCTGGGGGTGGGCTCTCAGGAGCCCCCTCCCCATCCGTGTTGGAATGCTCACTGGTTTGATCTTGTTCAGGTCACCCCAACTGTGGTTCACAGCCCACCTCATCCCTTGGCGACATTCTTTCTGCCCTGTCTTTCTTGTTTCCTGAACCTTGGTGGATATGGTGGTGTTTCTCATACTTCTGTGTGCTGAGGGACAGTCTCCAAACAGTCTCACGGTGGAAAGCTGCACCAGCAGCCACACTGACTGGGTGAGGGACGATGCACGGTCTCAGGGAGTCTTCAGGAATCCCTGGACACCGCAGAGAACTAGGTCTCAGGGCTCCAAAACCTACCTCGTCCCATAGAGACTGCCTAGTCTCCACATTACAATATTTTACCCCCAGAAAGGCTGGGTGGCCCCAAGGACATTCACCCTGAGGCCTGGCCACTTGCCCTCTCCAGCTGTGAGACTTTGCCTGCCTCATGGCCTTCCCCTTTCAAAAGTCCATTTGCCTCTCTAGAAATGGCTGCCGCCTTTTGGGCCTGCCTCACAGAGGGAAGGGGCAGGTATGAGAGATGAACTCCTCAGAATGTGTGAGGGGCACCCTAATTCTCCAAGCTGTATCTTAATAATTTGACACAGGCAATAAGATGACCAAAACTCTTCTGGATGCCTGGGGACTTTCTCAGCAAGGCTCACCTGACCGACCGGCTCCTTCCTGAGAAGATTCATACCAGAACTGTCCTGGGGACACTTTGGGTCCTCAGTGAAGATGTCTTCTAGACCACAACCTGTGGGACTGCTTTCTTCTCTGCACGCCTCCCGCTGTTACCTGAGGGAGGAAGTGACACCCAGGTGGCTGAGTTAGCAAAGAGGAAACAGCTGGGCTTTCTTTGGCCTTTTGCTGTCACTTCCCTTTGTCCAGTAAGGAAACCACCCTCCCCAAGCCTGGGTGGAGGTACACATGGGATGAGGCCCCGGCCTTTCCTCTGTGTGCTTTGCAGGCTGCGTGCATTAGGCCAGTGAGGGCAACTGATCCGCCACCGGGATCCCTAAAACACTGGTGACCTTCAGCCCTGGCGGAAATTGATCACTCTTATCAGATCTGACCACAGCTCCAGGGAGGAAAGGGTGGTGACAGTGAACTTGCATCCTAGGTGGGGTAAGGAACGGAGGGGCTGGGCTGCGGAGTGGTTTGGACCTTTGTCCTCATTGTGCGATGCCCAGTACACCGTCCACTCTCCAGTGATCTACTCCCTCAGTTGAAGGGGATTTGGACTTGTGTTGTATCACCGCTCCCTCTACAGCTACCACGGCTTTTGTGCTAGGCACCTCCATGCCTCTGGCTTATAATCAATGGCCTCAGGTCAGCCCTCAGAGTTGCCTTTCTGATGCCATTGGCCTTAGGGCTGCAGTTTAGAGAGTGCTGTGGTGTCGTTTGTAGTGCACGCATTCAGGAGTGTTTGTCCCTTTCCCCCAGTGCCTGGTCCCACACGGTCACTGTGCTTCACACACTTGGACCCTCTCCAGGGCTGCTCCAGAGGTCATAGGGACGTACGCTGCCCAACGTGTGGTCCTTCTATGGGCCGTGCCCCTTGTCGGGAGCCCTGCCTCACAGTTTTGCCTACCTAGGGGTTCTGTGTGAATAGGGGTTGTCCCTGTCCTTTGAAGTAGCTCTTTTGTAAACTTTCAGGGTAGGCCCAATCCTGATCCAGCTTTATTCTGTTTCCTGGTGGCTGAAACCCAAAAAGCTATTTTAAGGGACTCGCCTGTGTGGGAGAATTTCTCTGTGTGACAGCGGAGGAGGAGGCCTAACTGCCTGGCACAGGGCTGGCTGTGAGGCGCAGAGAGGGAAGCTCTCCTGAGTTCCACCTTCAGGCAGGGGCTCCTGATGTGTCTTCAGCAGCGAGATTGGCTCTTGGAGAGGACACCAACTCTTGCTGATTGAGGCTGGGGCTTGCCGAGATGGCTGCCCCGAGGTTTCTGCTAGTTTGACCTCGGTGGGTTGGCCTACCCGTCCTTCTCACACACAGTTAAAGTCTGCTATAGGACAGAGTCTGAGCTTTGCTTCCAAGCCGGGATTAATTATTTACGTTAGTCATCTCATTGGCAACTGTGCAAACCAGCTTCACTTCCCACTGTGGTTTCTGAGGGTGGTAGCTCCCAGGCCTGGGAAATGGGTACACCCAGTCAAGAGAAAACGTACAGGGGAACCCCTACTAAGTGTAGCCTCTGGACTAGGAGACCCTGGCCATTATTGAGACATTTGGCATCTTGCTTTTTTTCCCTGATAGTTAAGTGGTGGCAATCAAGGTTTAAACCCAGATCTCTGCAGTAATAGAGAAGGGACTTTTCTGCTGTGCCCCAGAGAGCTAGTGGAATGCCCTGGACAATGGGTCACTATGGAGAGTGTGTCAACCCTCCCCAGGTCTGCCCCCCAACACTAGGCTGGAAGCATCTGCAGCGTGGTCAAAACCAGCAGCGTGTGTCCTTCCTTGTCTCTCTCTGCATTCTTTTTGTTCTGGTCCTTATGGCTGTTCCTTGGGGGTGTTCCCAAGGGTGTCTCCTCCCGACTGTGTGGCCCTAGAACAGAGGTGTCCTGGTCTCATAAAGAGAGGAGTGACGAGAAAGGAATGCCCTGCAGCGGGTGTCCCGTGGCTTTGAAGAGCCGCCATCTGGTAGCTTCCTAGGACGCTGGAGCCCGAGTAACTCATCACCTGGGTCCCAGACAGAATTTCCGGGGTCATGGTTGACACTGCGACTCACCTGTCCCCTCTGACCACCTCCGAGCCCCTCCGATAACCCAGTGTGGTTGCAGCTGGTAGTTGAAATAAACTTTAAAAACAGTTCAGGTTCTATTTATTGTCCAGAGCCACTTTTGAGTCCAGCTGCCAGGGCCTCTTTGTCCTCTCTTGAGAGATGACAGCTGTCATGGGGTTGTGATTGGGATACTCAGGTAGATCTAGGCTGTGGGAACTAGAGTGACCTCCAGAGTCTGGGGTGGCAGCAGGAGAAGGGGAAGGCAGAGTGCAGGTGGGGCGATGGTAACCTCTGCCACGTGGGCTTGGGCTCGGCTTCGGAAACAGTTACGAGTGGTGGGACTAGACTTCCGCTTGTTTCACTTGGTTGCCTTTCTTCAACTCCATGGGCCTCCGTTTCTGTCAAAAATTACAAAAATCATAATACCTACTTCATATGGCTGTGACGGTATGTGAGGTTCTCAACCTTCCTCACGCTGAAACCCTTGACTGCGTACAGTACAGCTCCTCAGGTTGTGCTGACCCCAGCCATAGAACTATGGTTGTTGCTACCTCATAACTGTAATTTTGCTACTGTTATGAATCATAATGTAAACATCTGACATGCAGGATGTCTGAGATGTGACCAATGTGAAAGGTCCTTTGTCCCCATGGGGTAGCAACCCAAGGTTGATAACCACTGGTCAAGGTGTCGCTCAGATGTCCAATAAGTATGCTATTGTTATTTCCATCATTAGCATCCCTCGTGATTTTGTTCAGTTTTTGTTACTTCTGGAAGATTCCCTGACCTCACATCTTAAGATATTTCCTGTGAGGTTTTAGTTTTTTTTTTTTTAGTGACTTTAAGGTTGTTTTGCTTTTAGCAAGCAGCTACTTACTCGTAGTCACTCGTTCTCTTGGTCAGAATTTGGATATATGCTGTACTCCGGGCACTGTGAGCACAACAGGGTGAGTAAGAAGCCTTGCCCTGAGGCTGGAGAGATGGCTCAGGGCTTAAGAGCAATGACTGTTCTTTCAGAGGACCCAGGTTCAAGTCCCAGGGCCCACATGGCAGCTCACAACTGTCTGTGATTCCAGTGCCAGGGTACCTGACACCCTCATATAGACAATGCATGCAGGCAAAACACCAATGCACATTTTAAAAAACAAAGGAGAAGCCCTGTGCAGTTGATGTTCTGGTGGAAGAAGGCAAACAATATACAAACGAAGTAGATAAAAATATGTTATACGTTAGATGGGGATTAAATACTGCAGAGAAAACTAGAGCAGAGTGAGACATGGGGGTAAGTCGGGCATTGGGGAGGTTGCTGTGGGACGACCCTCTGTGGGGATGACCTTAGGGAGGGGGGCACGGATGGCCCTCTGTGGGGTTGACTTTAGGGAGTGGGGCAGGGGTGGCCCTATGGAGAGGTGATTTTTGAAGACTTGAAAGTTGAGGCAAGGAGGCATGTGGGTACTTGAGAGAGAGAGTAGTTGAGGGGGAGGGACCAGCAGTGCTACAGAAGAGAAGGGGGCTGGGGGTGTTCAGAGTGGGGTGTCTGAGAGAACAGGATGGAGCCTCAGCCCCTCCCCTCCTGAGGGTGGCGGGCTCTGCTCTGCCGTGGGGGCTTTCTGATGACTTGTTGGAGATTCAATCTGACCAAACACTGATTGGGGTTTGATCCTGACCGTCTAGAAAGACCCTCTGGGCACACACAGTTTCCCTCAGCAGTGATATGGACAGGGACCCAGAAGCATTGCACTCATTAGGGGAGATTTATCTGCTGAGAGTTGATCTTAAACTTTCTGTGTGTGAGGTGCTGTCATGAAGGCCGGAGCAGGGGGCTTTGGTGACCACAGCAGTCTGGGTCTTTCACACTCCTCTCAACCTGGCAGAGGCTCAGGTCACGATGGGCCCCTGTGGACGGAGGCTTTGCCCTCTGGACCCCGTTCCTCTCACCCCTCTTATTTTACCACAGTTGTGGAAGCTGCTTGTTTGGATGAAAAACACACAACCCTCCCAGTGCAGTTGTGATGTGAAGGTGAACCCAGAGAACATCTGGTCTCCTCAGAGCAGATAGAATTACCACCCGAGAACCATGTCTCTCTGTTAACCCCACCATGGACTTTTCTGAGAAGCCAAACTACTGTGATGACCAGGGAAACTGTCTTTCAGGGGGCTAAGTAATAAACATGACAGTGTTGATGACAGTTGTCTGGTGTGCCACCACTTCCTATTTACTTCTTTCCACAGACTTGTGAGAAAAGACCAGCATGGTCCTTGCTGTGATGCCAAGGGACCAGAGGCAGGGACAGATTGATTTGCCAATGGTCACCAGCCAGGAAGAGGTAGAGTGGGCACTAAAGCCCAGTAGGGACAGCAAAGTCCTCTGGGGGACCCTTGCTCTCTAGCTTTCCAGAGACTCTTACCAGTCAGCAATGCCATGCTGCAGCCTAAGTCAGCTGCTGTGTAGATCTCTACTGGAAGAGGGGGAAGAGGACAAAAGCCACAGGAGGCCAGCCCCTCTCTTCCCGAGACAGGAAAAACCATTTGTTAAGGGAACTCCACACTGCAGGGGGTGGCTTTGTTGTGTGAGGTTGGTGGAGGCCCGTTTAGGGTGTCTAGCAAGACACTTTTGACACCAAGGCCTAAGGAGGAAGGCCAGCAGGTGGCTGGGGCAGTGCTCTCCTGAGCAGCTGACATCCTACCCTGCTCAGTTTATCTTTGGAACTAAGCAGGTCTTAACTAGTCCTTGGGCCCCAAAATAAACAGCAGCTGTTGGCTCCACCGGTGCTACTGCCAATCTGTCAACAGCCCTAGGCTCTTGCCTAGCCTTGCCTCCTTAGGGTCCAGTAGTGTTGGGTTTGGAACAGTTAGCCTTGCCTACAAAGCCTGCTTATCTGGTGTGCACTGGTCTGCCCTCTCCCAGGTCAGACCACCACTCACTGGCACCACTGCTTTCTGTCCTAGGATGAGGCCGGTGCCCATAGGGCCCAGAGTCCAATATCAGTTCAGCTCTTGTCTTTGCCACTTACTTACCTGGGGACCTTGAGCAGAGAGTGTAATTCTGAACCTCGGCTTCCTTTGCAAAAGCAGCTAATGACATCTCTGTCGCAGGATATTATGTCATAGTGCACGGTTTACACACACACACACACACACACACACACACGCCAGCTAATTAAATCTCTGTTACAGGATATTACGTCATAGTGCACGGTTTACACACACACACACACACACACACAAACTTTTGTCAGGTTTTGCTCTAGAAGAGAAGGCGGTGTGGTTCCATTTTCCAAGGTTGCTGCTCTGTGATAGGCAGGGGACAGAATGGCGCTGTGTTCCAGAGAGAAATGGAGCCTAGGCGTTTATGGCTTTGGACCCAGACTGTCAGTTTATAGTTCAGCTCGGTCATTTCTTCTGTGTGGTCTTGGGGTGTTCCTTCGTCACTCTGTGTTTCCCTTTCCTCTTCCGAAGGGGACAGACAGAACCCTGGCATGGCACTCTTTCCTCTTCCGAAGGGGACAGACAGAACCCTGCCATGGCACTCTTGGGAAGATGAGATAAGAAGAGGAAGAAAGTGCGAAGCCGTGGTCCCGCAATCTCTGAGGACACACAGCAGGTGGAAGTTGGGCCCCCTGGGCCTGATGGGGATATTCTTAGAACACTTGAGAGTCACATGGTGTCTGTGACAGAGGTGCCTTGCATGGAACCTGTGGCATGTTCTACTGGGAGGGTGACCTGCAGGTGAGGGAATGCCAGCCCTTTTTTCAAGCTGGCTGGCTGTCAGTCAGTGCTTTACCCTGCCCGCTCTGTTTCCTCAGATAAATGATGACTGGGCCTTCCCTGTAGGGATGCTCTGAGAATCACCCACAACGTGAAAGCATGCTGGAGGTTCTTTGTGATAGCCAGTAGCCAGCTGTGAGGCTTGCGGAGGGCTCTCTACACAGACCAGGGAAGCTTGCTCTGTCCACGCTGGTGAACCTGGGAATGGCCCTGGGAAGGTGATTGTCATCCCTGTGGGGTGTACTTGCAGGTGACAGGGGAGGGGAGTTAGCATGCCTTTGAGTCTGTGGCTTAGGATCTGAGCCCAACTAAGGCAGCAAGTGGTGGAGCTCGGATTGAAAACCTCTGAGCCTCAGGCCAGACTGTCTTGTGTGGAGTCTGGCCTCTAGCTTGTCACTGAGGGGAAGAAAATGATTTATGCAGGTCTTTTGCTGTAATGGGAGGCAGTTTCTGATGTGAGTCAGAATGCACTACGTGGGCAAGATTCGGTGCAGCATTTCCAGGGGCTCATCAGGAATGGGTGTAGCCAAGGCAGGCAGGAGCTGTAAAAGTGGGGCCTCCGAAATGAGGCACTTTGATTCTACAGACTCACTCCAGGAAAGAAACCACCACCAACCACCACTGACAACCAGAACGCCCATGGAGATGGTAGAAGTCCAGTCAGGCTGGGAGGAGCAGTGGAAGAAAGGCAGTGACGGTCCTGGCTGCAGACCTCCTTGCCCATGAGGGGACATACATGAGGGACCATACATGAGGGGACATACATGAGGGACCATACATGAGGGACCATACATGAGGGATACACTGTGTGTTGGTTGTGCAATTCCTGTCTGCGAAACAGGGAATAAGTTAGATGTCATGAACGTTACAGCTTCCTGGGATAGTGTTTGACCTGATAGGGCAAACGTGTTCTTAAGATGGCAAAAGTGTCTTTGAGAAAATAAAAAAGGAGTGTGTGTTTGTGTGTGTGTGTGCGCGCGCGCGCGCACACGTGTGCATGCATGTATATGTGTGTGTACATGCATAGTTTGGCTGTGAAGTGGTACGTATGTGTGCTAGGTGATGCGTGTGTGTACATATTGGTGTGTATCCATGTTTATGTCCTTGTGTGTGGATGTGTGATGAAAGCCCTTGGGTCACACTGTCCACAGGCATGTTCCTATGGTCATCTTTTCTCCCTCAGAACTTCCTGTAGTAGGGCTAAGGGCCCAACAGTCCCTTCTCTGCAGCTCCTTTTTGTGCAAGGCAGGGTAACACGGACCTCTCGTAACTACCCTGTGCAGGTCAGAAAGCAGAGGATCGGGAAGCTAACGTCAGTCATTCAAGGTAATGCAGTTAGTAGGTAGAAGAGGGAGACTGGACCAGCCTTCACTCCCGTTTGGGTCCCTCTTCTTCTGCCCAAGGCCCCAGACCTGGAGGCATGTTTTCTAGCTGAATCAGGGGAACAGTATGACCCGAGAGCTATGAGGAAACAAGACAAGCCCGGGTAGGCCGAGGAGAGGACCCTGTGAAACCCTGGTTAGTAAGGAACTTTATGCAGTAGGAGAGTACGTATCACCTCCTTCCTGCATGTGCCATTGTCACCCACTGTGTGGTCTAGCCTCGGAGAAGGGGGTGGACAGAGGCACAGTCTGTATCGGTGGGGATTCTCGAAGGGACCGGAAGATGTTATTTGGTTAGTGTGAGTTCTGGGCAGGCGGTAGTGGGGCCTCTGAGGTGGTCTCGCTGTTCTCCCCGTGAGAGCACTTGATGGAGTAGCCGAGAAGCCCACAAAAGCTGCAGGCCCAGGTGAGACTCAGCCAGGGCATTCTTGTCTTTATTCCGGGCTTAAGTGCCCTCGAGAGACCTTCTTGGGCCAGCTTGCCTGATGACTCCAGACAACTCCTTGGAAGAAGCAGACAGTCCATGCTCGTCCCCAAAACTTTTCAAAGGTCACTTCTGTTCTCCTTTACCCCGCTATGCATTCAGCATGAGCCAAGGCTAGCCCTAGAAAGCAGGGGACTAACCCATGACAGTCTGAACAGTGCACATTTTTAAAAAGTCAACCTGTGGTAAGAGACCGATCTGGGTACTATTAGGGTGTGTGATGAGACCTGTTGAGCCTTGTGTTGAGTCAGTTTAGATTGGGACGTGGTGACATAGTGCCCTGGTCATGAGTAGCAGGGCTTCTGAGGTGAGAGACCGTAAACAGCCATGGGATTGGGACAAATTGTTTAACACCCCTGAATCTCAGTTTCTTCCTCCATAAAATGGGGCTAAAATCACAGGTCCCATCAGGCAGAGGTGGCACACACCTTTAATCCCAGCATTCAGGAGGAGAGGCCGGCAGATCTCTGAGTTCAAGGCCAGCCTGGTCTACAGAGTGAGTTCCAGGACAGTCAGTGCTACACAGAGAAACCCTGTCTTGAAAAACCAAAACAACAACAACAAACGACAGGCTCATAGCTGGAGTTGACAGGTGACCTAGAAATATACCAGTGGCACCTTGGTGGGTGTGATGGCACATGTCTGTGATCTCAGTACCTGGGTGGCAGAGCGAACAGGATCAGGAGTTCATGGCCAGCTTTAGCTGCCTGTACACGTGAGACTTGGAACTTGTTATTGTCGTTGTCAGCTTCACACAGCAACAGTCACCCGGGAAGAGGGACTCTCAATTGAAAAAGTACTTCCTCCCTCAGATTGGCCTGTGGGCGAGTCTGTGGGAGCATTTTCTTCATCAGTGACTGATGTGGAAGGGCCCAGCCCTCCATGGGTGGTACTCTGTGCAGGTAGTTCCAGGTTGTCTAAAAAAGCAAGTTAGCCATGGGGGTGCTGCAGGGGTGCTGCCCTATGGTGGCAGAGACCACCTTGGTCTACAGAATGAGTTTCAGTACAGCCAGGGCAACACAGAGAAACCCTGCCTCAAAAAACAAACAAAATAAAAATATAAAAGCAAGTTGAAGAAGCCATGGGGAACAAGCCAGTAAGCAGTGGTCCTCCATGGCCTCTGCCTCAGTTTCTGCATTTAGGATCTTACCTTAAATTAAGTGCAAAGGCCTTCCCTTCACGATGGGCAGGAAGCTGTAAGATGAAATAAGCCCTTTCCTCCCCACATTGTTTTTGGTCATGGTGTTTATCAGAGCGATAGAAAGCCAACTAATATACCCTGTCTCTGAAGACATGAGGGAAGAAGGGGGAAAGGGCGGGTGAGCAGGGAGAGATGGGGAGAAGGAAGGAGGTATTTATCAGAGCGATAGAAAGCCAACTAATATACCCTGTCTCTGAAACATGAGGGAAGAAGAAAGAAAGGAAGGGTGAGCAGGGAGAGATGGGGGGGAAGGAAGGAGAGAACGAATCAATGGCCAAACACAGTAGACAGCAGGTGCCCATGTCTCGCTGAGCTGTGAGCCATGGCGAAGGCTAGCCCATGTCAGTGTTAGCCATCCCCAGCCTAGCCCAGCTTTGAGACCAGCTTGCTTGAGATATAATTCCTCTAATGCACAACTGGCCGATGAAATCTGTACAGCTCAGTAATTTATAATAGTCTCAGTGTCACATAACTGCACTGTGATAACCAGTTGTCATGATACCCACCCTGCCCCCATCGGTCCCCAGCCTCTGGCAACTGTTAACACACTTTCTGTCTTTGGACTGGTGTCTTCTAGACATCACATATAAATACAGCCATCTGTCACATGGTCTGTGATGACTGGTTTTCATTAGGAAATACTTTCATCCGTGTCACCTCTTTGGATGGCTTGCTGGGGGGTGCCTCATTCGTGGGGCACAGATCATAATGGTGACTCTAGCCAGCCCAGCCCTTGGTTAGAGCGCAGGCCACACCAGCGCTAGCGCTCTCTGCCCTATTAAACATTGCCCCTTCCTCAGCCACCGAAGCCACACCAAAGCAAGCTTGGGGCCTTCCCGAAGTGCAGGTCCTGCTTTGCAGCTATTTTATTCCCAGTACTTCCTCTGGCCCAGTCAGAGTTGGTGGGGGATGGGGGACGGTGAGGGGGGAGGGGAGAACCGCACAAAGCCTCCACTGATCTGTCCCCCCCAGGGACCTTCTTTCCGGTAGGGTGTGGGGAAAGAGACAGAAAAGCATCTTTATTTGTTTTTAATATTGCCCAGCTCCCCAGACCCTTTTGCTGAGTTCTGGTCAAAATCCCCATGTTTTCTCTTCCCTTGAGACACAGTTATGGGACATGGGACTTCTCTCTTGGGGCAGCTGATGGGGAAGTCCACAAGTGCTTTGGATTTCTCCAGTGTGAAGTTGGGCTGTTTGTTTTTCCTCTAGCTGGAGCCGGGCCAGCACAGAGCTGGCATACCCTTTAGGAGGCATTCAGCTGCAAGTAACAGAGCCCTGGCAGGACCCCCTTCAGCATATGGAAGCGCGTCATCTCGCCTGCCTGGCAGTTCATAAGTGGTCCCCGGATCTCTGTGGGGAGCTGGGAAGAAGTGTTGCATTGGGGCTGGTCTGCTCCGTTCCTGGGCCAGCTTAGTGCCTGGCTTCGGAGTAGAACCTAGGAAGTTCTGATCATGGTTGCCAGGAGACTCTGCCCCGCCTTCTATCCCCTAAACTCTCTACTCCCATTTCATAACCTCCCCTCTTTCTGTAGCAGCCTAGCTTCTTCAGGACACGCCTGCAGATCAGGGCAAGCACTTTCAATTACATGCCTCTCCCCCTTCTCCCTCCCCCATCTCTCCTACCCTCCCCACCCCTACCTGTACTTGTGCTAAGCTGTTTCCACTCTCAGGAGTGTGTGCTTTACCTGCCCTGTCCCTTTAAGACACCGTTTGAACGTCTCTTCCAGAGGCCTCTGAGCTACAGGACTTGCTTCCTACACATGTGTGAGGCGTTTGTACCGGGCACCATATGAAGAGAGGACGGGCAGGGTCCTACACTTAAGTCCCAGGCTAATGACACAAAGTTCTTCTAGGACAAGGGCTTTGCTAACTCTTGAGCAGAATACTTGTCAATATTTGCTGACCCTGCCTGACTCGTGGCCTTGCCTGATGTGTTTGTTGGTCACATGCTGGGTTTCCCAACTTCAGGTGCAGCTAGATAAATTAATCTTGTTTTACAGGTTGGTTTTTTTTGTATATTATGGTCATTACAGAACCCTCATCCTTTATATTTTTCCTTTTAACTTGGCCCTTCCTCCTCCCTCCTTCCTCTTCAGTGTCTACACTAATTTATTTAATCTAAACCCGTGTATCCCTAGAAAATGGGCTGTGTGGTTTCCGTAGGTGGTATGGTAGGATTGGTTCTGTTTGGTCACTTCCTTTTTTAGCCGATGCGATATCCGCAAGAACTTTTTGCAGTTTCTTGCATCTGCTTCGTTGCTTTTGACAGCTTCATAGCATACTGTACCCATATGCACCACGTTTTGCGTGCTCTCCCCTTGATGGACACTTGGGTTGCCTCCAAGGCTCTCTAATGCAAATATTATGGTGGCAAGCATCCATGCACACTGTAGGCCGTGCAAACTCCACAGATTTCACCAGAATGTAGACCGAGGGCTAAGATTGCTGCCAAATGACTCAGTGTAGCACTGCTGTGGTTCCTTCTGGATGGCTGTACCAGGTATGTGTAAGGCTTCCCCCTCCCTTTATGCTCACCATTCTTAGTAACCACCCAAAGACCCAGCAGACTGTTGGCGGTCCTCCCCGCAAACCAATCCACCCTCTGTGAATGAGATAGTAAATCCTAATCTCTTCCTCTCATTCCTTCCCAGCCCATCTCCCTTGTCGGCAATGAAAGTCCTTTTTATAATTTTCCACCCAGGTCTCACTAATGGGACCCGAAACCTAAAACCTTCCATTATCGGAAGAACACAGCCAGCTTTTCAAAACTAAACCTCCTTTGTTTTCTCCCTTAATCTGAACTAAGCCCTTCTTATCTCCCTTTCTCCACTGCCATGGCTGGGAGCCTCTCTGGCTGTTTCTTCTGACTGCCCCAGGAAAGGGCCTGAGAGGTGCTGCTCCACCTGACTTTGCAGTGGTAAGCATGGGACTCCAGCCCTGAGAGCACCACCGCCTCAGAAACCGGGTTTGGCATTTAACCCTGCTCAAATTGACCTTGCTTGCAGGTGGAAATCAGCTGGGTTTACTTGCTGGGGTAATTACAGGAGAAAGAATGCTTCTGATGAGTGCAGCTCTGGCCTGAACCAGATTCTCAGTCTTAACTGTCCTGTGACATCTGATATCACTGAAATTGACTGTTACTAGTCTTGGTTTTTGTGTCCTTGCTTTTTTTAAAAATTATTTTAAATAATAAAAAATTAAGTTAAAATAAATTTAAAACTGTATTTATGTTTATTTTAAAAGATTTATTTTTACGTGTATGAGTATTTTGCCTGCATATATGTTTGTGTACTATGTGCATGCCTGACGGCCCAGAAGGCCAGAAGAAGGTATCAGATCCCTTGGAACTGGGATTAGAGATGGCTGTGAGCCACCCATGTGGGTGCTGGAACCGAACCTGGGTCCTCTGCTACAAAGCAGTAAGCAGCCTTACTCCCCGAGCCACCTCTCCAGCCCTCTGATGGTCTGGTATTATATGTGTGTGTCTGTGTGAACGTGTGTTGCGTATTTTGAGGCGAGGACGGAGAGGGCATTGTATCTCCTGGGGCTGGAGTTACAGGTGGTTGTGAGCCAAGGACGTGGGTGCTGGGACTCCTTGCTCAGGTCCTCTGGAAGAGCGGCAAGTGTTCTTAACCACTGAGCCACCTCTCTGGCTCCTGTCCTCGGTTTTATTTTGCTGTGTTTCAGCAAGGCTTAAACATGGTGTTAGTGTTGGTGTTATGTGCCTATTAGTCTGAGTTCTCCAATTAGCTGTGGACAGGCAGCATTAGAGCCTCCTCCCGGCTTGCCTCTGTCTATCCCCCACCCACCACCTTGCTTCACAGAGCGTTTCACTTAGCAGACGCTCGGTAAATACTAGCTGGGTGGGTGACACAGATTACATGTTATCCATCATCTTCAAAGGCTAGAGCCGGACCGTTAAAAAAAAATAAACAAAATCTTTCTTTTAAAAAGAGGCATTACCTCCTGCCCTTCTCATACAAATGTTCGTTTTAGTCTCATTTATTGCTTTTTGGGGTAGGGAGTCTTAGGAGAGTGACTCAGAAGTCCCCTTTAATTTAAGAGAGACGTTATAAATCACACCCATTAAGGAGAGATCAGATGCCTGCGTGTGTCCTATAAGTGGGTTAGGAGCACACACTGGAGATGGCTCATCTGTTTGTCCCCCGCCCATCTGCAGGGCTGGCCTTCTCTGGCAGTGTGTGGTATCTTACTGATCGCCTTTCAATAAACAGTCCCTTGAAAACCTACATGAAAAAAAAAGTGCTGTCTATGTATTGTATCAGGAAAACTAAATATTATGGCAAAGGCCAAATATTTCCACCGTGTTAAGAAAATAAGAGTCGGGCTGCATGGAACTTCCTTCTCAGTGGGCAAGAGACCCATGGAGACTTCAAAGAGGGAAAAGCTGTTAGGACAGCCAGGGCAGTGGCTCCGTTAAAGAAGAGGTGTGTGTGTGTGTGTGTGTGTGTGTGCGCGCGCGCGTGTGTGCGCGCGCGCACGAGCACGCGCGCACGTGTGACTGCAGAAGCTGCGACGTTATTTCTCACCTGCGAAATTATCTCAACCTGCTCATGCAGTGATCTGCTTGTGACTCAGACTGGGGCCGAGTTTAGGAGCAGGGGACACGAAGCCCAGAACATATCTTTTTCTGCCAACACCCAAAAGGCAGATTTACAGACAGAAGAGCCCCATATCTGCCTCTGAGAGGAAGATGGACCCTTGATGGAGCTGAGGGCTCAGGAGGAGCCCTAGCATGTGGGGTGGAAGGGCCCTGACTTTGAAGTGGACTGTCTGATGAGTCCCTTCTGCCCCTTCCACCCACCTCATCACCATGGTGATGGTGGAGGGCATCACCATGTGGAGGTGGCCTGCCTTTCATTGGAGAGACCTAAAATCATTTTGCTTTTACTAAAAACTCAGGCTAGGTTGTCTGAGGGCCATCCCCAGGGAAGGGAGGCTTCAGAGTTCCGGGCTGCTGGCCTGCCTGTTTTAATGGGCTGGGGGAAGCTGTTTGAGGGGCGGCCGTAAAATCGCTCACCAGACCTGAAATGTGAGAACATTGTCGGTGCAAGATCGTTCCCTCTTGCCAGCCCGGGCTAGGTAGGTGTGCATCAGCTCTGCTACCCAGAGGACCATTGCTTTGCATCTTGTTACAAGGACTTCCCTCTTCCTTGCACCCAGAGGATGTGCCAGTGCCCTGTGATGCCCTGTGATGCCGCCCTATAGGGATGACAGCCATGGTCTTCATCTCTGAGCAAACCCAGATACCTACACCTTTACAGAGCCTCCCATGAGCCATGACTGTTACTGCCCGTGGGGATAGTCCCCATAGTCAGATGAGAATCAGCTGAGCAAGAATTCAGGCCTTGGTCCTGTGATATTGTAGCATTCTGTGCAAGATCCAGTCAGCCATCCTGCCCTGCCTTCGTCACCACCTCCCCACCTACACCTCTTCTTCCTCCTCTTTACGAAAATATGTATTTATTTTTATTTTATGCACATGGGTGTTTGGCTGGCATGTATGTCCGTGCACAACATGCATACAGTGCCCAAATGGGCCAGAAGAGGGCGTAAGAACCCCTGGAACTGATGTTATAGGTGGTTGTGAATTGCCATGTAGGTGCTGGGAATCAAACCTGGGTCCTTTGATGAGCAGCCTGTGCTCTTAACTGCCGAACCATCTCTCCAGCTCTGCCTTCTTATACCCCGTCTTAGCTGTAAAGGGAAGACTACCTCCCAGGGACAGATAATTTACTGGGTGCAGGAGAACTAAGTACCACAAATTCTAAGAGAATTCTGGAGAGGGGCTGGCGGAAGGGGGCTGGCGGAAGGAGGCATGCACTGAGTGTGCCGTGCACCCACTGACCAGCTGTAAGCTGTATGCCTTGGGTGTGTCACCCGCTCATTCTCAAAGCGCTCCATGAGATTTGTTTTATAAATACAGGACCAAGACTCAGAGGTTATGTCATTTTTTCAGCTCTATACAGCTCAGGGGTGGTGGAACTTCCCAGGGCCAAAACGCATTCTCTTGGTGTGAGACCATGACAGATTATCTTACCAGAGTGGTCAGGGAGGGAAGGCCCTGAGGAGTGGTGAGAAGGGAGATTGGAAGGAGCCAGCCTTTCCGGCTGGGGGAAGAAGCAAGGGTCTAGGGAAGAGCAGGAACTCTGTCAGAAGGGGACCAGTCTATCACTATCCCAGACTCAGGGCCTTGGTGCCACAACTGACGACTTGGATGAAGTTTTCTTGGCTCTGAGGAGGTGACGTCACCCGCCTACTCAGCCCTGTGCTGACTCCTTGGCTAACTGATTAGCTGTGGTCATGGTGATGGGTATGACCCTGTCAGGATGATACATTAGCCACAGGATATCCTGCCGTGGATGGCTAGATTTACCCCTTGACCATCTATGTCTCTTTCTGCTCTCGCTGAACATGTTCTTTTACAGGCCCACAGACCCCTCTAGGCAGTGCTTCCTCTCCCCTGCGGACCTTGTAGAGGCAAGCCATTGGCATATCACTTCTGAGCTCCTTTCAGTCATCCGGCAAGCATTTGGGAAGCATCTGCCGTGTGCCAGTAGATGCAGTAGACGGTGAGCTAGAGCAGTCATTCTCCAGAGAAGAGGGAGCCCTCAGACTGACTAGTTGGACTAGCTTGAGCCAGAGCAGTTCAGAAGGGGACCTGTGTCCTAAACAGAGCAGGAATTAGCCAGAAGGAAGGACATGAGGCAGCTCTGCACACTGAAGTAGGCAGATGTTCAGGGTGAGGGGACATCTGGCAAAGGTCAGTGGTGTGAGAGAGAAGGGGGAGAGGTGGCCCAGTTTCCGAGTACTGTTGCCATACTTTGTACATAGTTAGGGTAAAGTATAGAATGTTCTCTGCTCCTGAATATAGGCAGGGCTTGCTTAGCTAGTAGTCCAGTACAGAAGGAGGTCTGGGCTGTTAGGTCCCGAACAGTGCTCAGGTGATCTGAAGGAGCTGGGCTAGGGAGCTGGCTCTGCTCACATCCTTAACTGTCTTGCCATCAGGGTCCATCATGGTCTGTCATGGTCTCTTGGATTGCAGACAGGAACGGGAGAGCATGCTTGAGCCCTGGGTTGGGAGTCTTGGCTCAGATGAGGATGTAAAACAGCTGGAACCTTCTTTTAAGGACCTGGTGGGAAGGACAGGTTTGGAGTCCACAGACCGGGCTGTGTACCCAACTGGATCTGTGTCTGGGACCTTAGGCAAGCAGTAGAGCTTCTCTGAGTGAAGTAGTTTCGTTTGCAAAGACAGTGATTCAGGGGCGTGTCTTGGGCTTGAAATGCCCTGCAGGAAACCCAGTTTATGGCTGGCTGCCTTGAGCAAACCTGGGCACCTTCATGAACCAAATTTTATAAAAGTCTAGGTGTACAAAGCAAGTCCATAAGGGGTTTGTTCAGCTTCCAAGACCTCCCCTTCTCTCCCAAGACACTTGCTAATGATTCTTTTTTGTTTGTTTGTTTGTTTTGTTTTTCGAGACAGGGTTTCTCTGTGGCTTTGGAGCCTGTCCTGGAACTAGCTCTTGTAGACAAGGCTGGTCTGGAACTCACAAAGATCCGCCTGCCTCTGCCTCCTGAGTGCTGGGATTAAAGGCGTGCACCACCACCACCTGGCTAGCTAATGATTCTTTTATATAGGAATTTCGTTTATGAGTTGAAAAGATAGTTTGTTATATACACTGTGCTTCACACAGGAACAGCCTTGTTCTCGGCTCCTTGAGAACTAGGTGAAGTGTGTCCCTGCGAACTAAAGGGTCTCTAGGTGTGTGCCCTGCGCCTGAGCGCTCTGCCTCTGCCTCCAGGTGTTTGACAGTGATTGAGATGGGCTTCCATGTTGTCCTGTTCACATTCATAAGTGACACAGGGAGTCTCCGCAGAGCCCGGTGTTCAAGTGGCCAATGCTGCCTCTTTGTAGTTGGCACTCGAAAGGTCTGGTCCCTGGGTCCCTCTAAAGAGTCCACTGTGTGCACAGCAGTGTGACTGGAACTAGAATCAAGGATAGCATGGACAGTTGTCCTCTGTGTTACCAGCCTGTTCTCAGGCTTGCCCAGGATTTGTTTAACACGCGTCCACAGTCTCAGACCTTGGGATGGAGTTGGTGGTGAACCTTAATCCCTGACTTCAAGCTGTCTTCTCTCATTCGCTTGTCCCAGCCTCTGAGTTGGGGTGAGTTGCCTGGAACAGAGGCTCTGGCCTATTGTAACTTCCTGTAAGGGTACTTCCCCCACATATGGAAGATCTCAAAGAGCAGAGGACGTTAGGAGCTGGGGATACCCTGTTAGTCGCTTCCCAGCTCTTGCTCTCATTTTAAAGGGAGCCCCAAAGCCAAAGATAGAACAGACTCCATTCCTGATGTCCTTTCCGACTGACTGCTTCTCCATCTTCTGGCGAATTCTCTGGAAACAAGGCAGCTGGTTGTGAAGCGTCGGTAAAAAGAGGTCATCAGGGAGTGCCATGTAGGGCACATGCCATCAGACATCGAGCATCCAGAATAGCTCTGCAAACCCATTCGCTTCTTTCTAGAGGAAAGGAGTGGCCACCAGCTGGTGGGGCCCAGCCTGCGGGCGTACTCTGGGGTGGGGCTTGGGGTGTGGATCCCAAGTTGACTGGCTTGGCTTGGCTGTCCCCACTGAGATGTGGCCCTGCCCACTGCCTGTCCTTTCCCTCAGCTCAGCACATCTGTCTTTGTTCCTCCCCCCACTTTGGAATACACCAAGTCCCCACAGTGGCTCCTGTAAGGTTTTACTACAAAGCAGGAAAGGACAGTTTCATTAGGGCTGAAATCTAAGCTGGGCTGTTTCAGTCATGTGACCTTAGCAAAGCTTCAGACCCTTTTGGAAGGTCAGTAAGCATTCATGGGGATCTGTGTCTGTTACAGGAACTTAGTGGCTCAGGAGAGCCCCCCACAGAGAGCCAGGGACAAGGAGCTGCTTGGGTGGTTTCTAGTTCTTCAAGGGTCACAGAATGCTCCATGACTGAGTGCCCTCAACTGTGTAAGACAGCACTTTCGGCCAGACCTCGTAAAGGTCATTTTATGGTTGAAGGTCTGTCCAGATCCCTCGGTTGTGATTGGAAAGGTGAAGACCAAAACTCCCTTAGCACCACCAGAGGCACAGCAGAGAATTCCAGGGAAATAACGGGAAAGAGCCCAAGGTGTGTTTCTTATGGGCTAGGCATAAAATAGATGCTTTGTGGGCATTTTCTCATTTAATCTTTGCTTATGAACCACCAAGCAGATTGATGACTTGTGTGTAAGCCTGTACATAGAAGAGAGACCTGACTGCACAGAGTTGCCCTCTGACCTCTGCGTGCATGCTGTGGCACACGCGCAGATGCACAGACACACACATCATAACCTCATGCAATATAAATGTTTTCTAGAAGTATATTTGCAGCCAAGTGGTGGTGGATCACCTTTAATCCCAGCACTCAGGAGGCAGAGGCAGGTGGATCTCTGTGAGTTCCAGGACAGCCTGGTCTACAGAGCGGGTTCCAGGACAGCCACAGCTACACAGAGAAAGCTGTCTTGGGAAACCAATACATACACATACTTGTAATCCTTACTCAAACCATTCAAGTTATGTCCTCTTGCTCTTCTAGTTTTGTAGGTGTGGAAGGCTCAGAGGAATTGGATCATCCAAGAGCCTGTACTAAATAAGAGAGAAAGGTGGATTCAGCATGTGTAATTTGCATTGCCCATTGGGTGTTCCCATCTTTTCTCCCCAGCCCTGACCCCTGTGATAATGCTGGAGAGAGGTTGCATTTAGCAGTTTATGTTTTGGCTGAGTGCTTCATCCCCGGTGCCCACTGCAGCCCAGCTAGCATCTCTACAGCAAGGACTGGAAGAAGGGATTTCTTCTCTGGGACCTTAACTGCAGCCTGGGAGGGCTAAAATGTATATAGTTCAGGCCTTTGCCGGCAAGAGCCTGGGAGTGAGTGAGAAGGGTGGGCTCTGGCCAAGTGAAGCAGGCTGAGGTCAGAGGGAGGGGCCCACCCTCCCCCAGGGAAGGCTTGCATGATGTGGCTTTGTGAAGTGCTGGTGGAAGAGAACTGGCCACGTGCCCTCTTACCTCCAGCCTCTGACGAGGAACTAGGATCAGGGGGGAGGCCTAACCAGATGCAACGCCTGGCAGACTGCCCTGGCCCCAACACAGGGCTCTCCTCCAGCTAACTTGGCAGCCTTCTACCTCAGGGGGACCTGGGAGCAAATGACGCCCTAGAATTGGCAGGGACAGCGAGGCAGGTCCCTCGTGGGCGCAGGTTAGGAAGGGACAGAGTTGAGGGTTGGGGGCTACAAAAATGTAACCCAGCATTATTTTGTTCCTGTTACTCTGTATTTTAGGACAAGTTCTCTCTCTCTCTCTCTCTCTCTCTCTCTCTCTCTCTCTCTCTCTCTGTCTGTGTGTGTGTGTGTGTG
>JAQHUG010000013.1:3421395-3433405 GCA_028555095.1 Dicrostonyx torquatus | reverse complement strand
GAGAGAGAGAGAGAGAGAGAGAGAGAGAGAGAGCCACTGACTTATACGACTTAGATTTTCCTAAGTGCTTATGCCTGAGAGTTAACTAAATGTAAGAAAAAAAACATTGGCTTCCAGCATTTTGTTCCCTTTGTTTTTTTAAAGATGCTCTGCCCTCTACATCAAATGCTCCAAGGTCCTAGGTAGTGACTGTCCCCAAGTAAGTGGTCGAGGTTCCCCGTGCACTGCCAAGATGGAGTTCCTCAATCCCGTTTCAACCTGGGCTTCTTTGAGTCAGCCCACGGCAACCCAGGTGGTCTGGAGTCTCCGGAGCCTTTGGTGTGGAGTTTCTCCACCTTCAAAGAGCCCTTTCCGACTTCCATATTTCCTTTCGTTTCTAGGGACCCTCTCCAACATTTTGCCTCCCCAGTTTTCTTCCCACCAGACCCAGCTTCAACAACATGCCTGCCCCCAGCTTAGAGTTCCCTCAATTCCTTGTTTCCTACCACATCTGTTTCTGCGTCCATCTTCAGGGCTCCCGACCGCTTTCCTCCTTTCCACTTCCAAACCATGGCATGTTCTCTACCTAAGAAATCCCCAGCTGGCTCGTGGCCTCTCTGACTTTGTGGACTGCCCTGTTCTCTTTTTGCCTCCATCTTTCCCTCATCCTCAGAACTGGGACTTGGCGTTCTCTTCCTTGCTTCCTTGGGCCTCCTGCCATCCAGCTCAGCCTGTTTCATGGCACCGTAGCTTTAGTCTCGTCTCTTAGGTCATTGCTCTACTTGGGTGTCGTCTTGCTACTGTAACCCTCTCCCCCTCTCCAGTGTCATGACTTCTGGAAAGCCTCTTATGATGTAAGTATAGTTTGCTCCCCCAGAAACTCATTTTAAAAGCTGGTGCCCCTTTGGTGGCATTTGGACCCGGGGCCCCTTGAAGGTGATGAGGTCGTAAAGGGGTATTAACACCTGTCTCATGGGAGCAGGTTGGTTGCCAGACAACAGGTTGTCCTAAAGTAAGGCAATCCCCATCTCCTGCGTCTGGCACTTCCCCACTGCAGAAGTACTCACCAGAAGCTGGGGTTGTGCCATCAGGCTTCCCAGCCCCCAGAATCTGGAGCCAAAATAAACTTCATTTATTTGTTGATTTATTTTTATTCTCCAAGACAGGGTCTCATGTTGTCCAGGCTGAATTGATTCTCTTGCCTTTACCTCTCTTGTGCTGGGATTCCAGGTATGTGCCACCGTGCCTGGCAACTTCTTTTCTTTATAACTTACCCAGTCTCAGGAATTCTCTTAGAGTAGCAGAAGATGGACCAGACTCCTTCCCAGCTCAGTGCTTTTCCTTGAGTCCCCCAAGTCTGTGCGCAGCTCTCTGTCGGGTCTCCTAGCACCCTGTCATTTGGAGTATTATTTCTCCTTGGCCTGGAGGCCCCAAGGACCAGAGCTGCACACTGTCTTGTTTGATTTTATCTGTGTCCAGGGCAGAGCCTAGCACACAGTAGGTGCTGCGTGCTTCCTTTCTGAATGGAACTGATGAGCAACATAGCTTTCCTGAAGCCCTCCCACGTTCCCAGTGTCACTGAGGTTAACGAGGGACTACAGGTTAACGAGGGATGTTGGATAGTGGGTGTTCGTAGAGAGCGGATCAGGAAATGGGTTGGGAGACTGACTGGACATCTGTGAAATTGGCACTGAGCTCTCAGGGCTGTGCTTCTAGGCACCTCGAATGGTTGGGAAAGTGTAGGCTGAGGTGAGGGAGAGGGACGGTGGGTTCAAGTGGAAGAAGGCTGGGCCGTGCTTCAGAGGGAGAAACCGGGCCGTTTCCCCCCGGTGCAACTGTGCAGTGTGGGAGCAGGCTGTGGACTCAGTGCAGTGTGCTGTGCTGGACGCACAGGAGCTGATGGCCTTCCCTGCCGCTGTAAACTGTCTGGGCAGAGAGCAGGGTGTTAGAGACAGTGGCTCCTTCCTGCCTTGGTGCTGAAACACCTGGATTCCTCTTTACCCAACCTGGGAAAGCAGGTGCATCTCTTCTTCGAGCCAGGTTCCTCCTTGCTCTGATGGCCACACCTACTGTGAGCTAGCGCGGCTCAGGCCTCACATGGGTTTTCTCCAAGCTTGGTGTGTGTCACGTGGTCCCTGATCACACCAGATGAGGGACAGGGGGAGCATCTGGAACTAGCTTGGAGCTAGCTCAGGGAGGTTTCTGGGACACAGTGGATCTTGCTTGGAATTTGGAAGAATTAGCCTGAGAAGATGTTGTAATGGGGCTAGGGAGATGGCTCAGTGGGCAAGTGCCTGCCGTGCAAGCGTGGGGACCTTAGTTCAAGTCCCTAGAGCCCATATAGAAAGCCGGGTGTAGTGGCATGTGCCTGTGATGCCAGTACTATAGGACAGAGACAGGCAGACCCCTAGGGCTTAGCGGCCAGCCCGTCTAACCAAAACCATAGGCTCAGTGAGAGATCTTGTCTAAAACACAAGGTGAAGAATGTGGGAGAAAGATACCCAAAATCTGTCTCTGGCCTCCATATATACTCAGGTGAGCACACCTCTACACATACAAATACATACCACACACACACACACACACACACACACACAAGTGCTGTTTTTCCTCTTCTACTGTTGAATAATTGCTTTATTGAGATATGAGTCTTATACCATACAACCCGGCCTGAGTGGATTCACAGGGTTATGCGCTACTACCACAGTCAATTTTTAGGATACATAATCATCTTTTTAAAAATAATTTATTTAAGTTTATTTTATGTACATTGGTGTGAAGGTATCAGATCCCCTGGAACTGGAGTTCCAGACAGTTGTGAACTGCCATGTGGATGCTGGGAATTGAACACAGGTCCCCTGGAAGAGCAGCCAGTGCTCTTAGCTACTGAGCTATCTCTCCAGCCTGACATATCATTTTCTGGGGGAGGAAAAAAAAACCCTCGGTGGCCACTCCCTCCCCGCTCAGTTCTAAGCCAGCCATTGTACACTTCCTGACCTGTAGATTGCTTACTGCTTGTGACGGTTTCACGCACAGGCCGTGCGTGGGTTTCATGCATAGCTGGGGATCAGTTTTCTCATGTTTGATTGTGCAGGGACCCAAACACACGTCACAGTTTCAAAGGTCATTTGTTTTAGGTACAAGTCCTTTAACAGACATGTCACTGTTGGGCTGCTTTTCTCACTGGTACTCATTGGAGCATTATGATTCTGCTGACTTCCGCTTTGCCTATTTCCTCTCATCCCTGTCCTTTTGGTGTCACTGTCTGAAGTCACGAGGACCTTCTTGCCGTTTTGCATACGGTGGGAGGCATTGATCTTTTCCATTTTGACCTTCCCCTGTTCCCCCACTTGGTGACTGATATTTTGCCTTCTTCATGCAGGTCTGAGCTCAGACACCCCGTCCCAGACAGGTGTTCCCTGACCTTCAGTCCAGCATGGTGTCTCCCCTGTGGTCATTTGTCTCTGCACTCAGTCTCAGGGACTCGGCGTGATCCTGTGTGTTTTCTGTTGACGCTCCCTAACAACTGTGTCTGGCTCACTGCCTGGACTTCGCACCTAGCTCAGTGCCGGGCCTCTGCGGGACCCGGGCTGGATCTGGTGAAAGCAGGACACTTCTTTTCATTAAGAAGCTGTTTTCCCAGAGGACTTTGATTTACAAACTCTGCATGGTTCTGGTCTCAGGGCTTTAGAAGTTGTGCGAAAAGGTGTCATCAAGCAACATTACATTTGGGGGATTTCTTGTCCCTTCAACTAGCAATCCCACTACTTCACGTGGCATCTGTTTCCATCTTTGGTTAACTCTGGTGATTGACAGTAGACAGAGACCTGCTTTCCTGCAACTTACGCTCACTACGTACTGTGCCTGCCTTGACAGTCAACTGGACCTGACCTGTGTACCGTGAGAGTCCTCTGAGCTTTCGAAAGCACGTATCACTGTAGTCTCTTCCCTGGGCAGGCACCGCTGGCTCTTTCAGCCTTTCCTCCTAAGCCATAAAGGGCTGATCCTGACCCCTCGGTCACCTATGGGGGCCCAGGGCTGGTGGGTGGCACAGGCTGCCAAAGGAAGCTTGGGCACAGTCACAGCCCAGAGTAGAGTCTGATTCTGGTTTCCCCTTCTCTATTAGAGCTGATGAGTCGCAAGCCTGAGTCCAGGCTCTCTGGTGTAGACATCATGAAGGCAAAGCTAAGCCCTGTAGGATAAATTCTTCCACAAGAATGTTCTCCAGTTAAAGAGGTGGCTGGTTTTTTTCCCTAGTGAGTGGTCTTTGAGGGTTTGGTTGGTTTTAACATGGACCCACCTGGGAGCTCTTAACCCCCCACCCCAAACCATTCCCCCTTTCCAAGGCTCTAGTGTAACTGGTGTGCGAGGCCCAGGTGGAGTGGTTTAAAGGACCCCACCCCACCCCGTGACTGTGTAGCCATGGTTGTGAACCTTGGCTTCAGGACCTCAGCGTTGAACCTGAAACTCCCCTCTGTCCCACAGGAACGAGCAAAGGCTGCTGTCAACGCAGCATCCAGGAACCAGAGCCGGGGACAGGTTAAGGGGACATAAGTGTTTTCTAAGATAGGAATCTCCTGTTAAATTATGAAACCATATACTTTCAAGCAAGAGGAAGTAAATACAGAAATATACAAAGAAAGCGAAACTGTTCCCGTCTCTCTCCTTGGATCTCTTCTCCCAAATATCGATTTATCAGCTGTCATTTCTTTCTTTTTAATGCACGTATACATGAAGGACAAACCCATGCTCACATACACCCCCAGTAAATGTGGCTCCGTGGTGTAGATACAGCTTTGTAATCTGGGCTTTCTTCTTTCTCAGCATGTCGTAAAGAAGGCTATCTTACCATCAGCAGGTAGATGAGCCATAATTATATAAATTTTAAAGTCAGTGAACATTCAGTAGTCTTTATTTTTTGCTGCAGAGAGTATTTTTTGCATGCGTATTTACCCCTCCCCCATCTTAGAGGTCCATTTTCTACGTCAGAGAATGTGTAAGTTTAGGAACAGGGATCACCAGAATGCTTTCCAAAAAGCTTCTTCCAGGCCTCGCCAGGCACGAGTTTCCTAATGGAAGCTCCTTGCCTGGTGTCACCCCGTGAAGTTTTGCTGAGCTCAGCAGAGAGGAAGGTGCAAGTGTGTCAGCTGGGGAGGAAGTGGAGAGGTCACTTCCCTGAAGGCTGTGTGTGAGGGAGCAGCTGACCACTGGCTTTCCCTGTCTGCCGCCTTGCCCGGGAAGCGGAACTAAGCTGGGTGTATTAACCTTTGCCTGGCTCTGTGGTGTGACAAAGGCACAGGCTTGTTGGCAGGATGTGTATGTTGAGGGCTGTGTGCCAGGTTGGGTGTTGATTAGGGAGTGTGTGGAGCCGGAAGTCCCCTTCCTAACCCCGCTAGAGCTGCGGAGTGGTGGCCAAGCCCATTGGAACCCAAAACAAATGCTTTGATGTTTCCAGAGCTCTGGCTTCTCCATGTCACAGCGCGTCTAGCAGATGTGTCCGACATGATCGCTATGAATGTGGCCTGATACAAAATTTCATTTTTAATTATGCATTTGTTTTACTTTGTTGTACGCTTGCTTAAACCAAGATTTGCGTGTGTGTTCGTGTGTTTTATGACTAGATTGCATGGATCTAGTGTGTGATTTTTGTCGATGACAGTCTTGTTTTAATGTCAAAGGTCAGATGCACCAAATAAAGTTTTTCACCTCATACCCATCATAAAGTGAGCCTTGTCCTCCCAACTGGGCACAATGTCAGCCACCCTGTGCGGATGCCTGGGCATTACCTAAGATGCTCACTGACATTTCTGGGTTCTTCCTCGGGCACCTGCTGGTTGAGAGCAGCCCCACTGCTGTGCTCTGCCAGGCTGCTTTGGCTGAGCAGTGGTAGGGTTGGTGGAAGGGCGCACAAAGGCCAATCATGTACGCCCAGGTGCTCTGGAGAGCATCCTGTGGGAGTCACGCTCAGAGCTACGCACATCTGAAGTGGATCCTTTCCAGGAGCTGCGCTTTTGGGTGCCCTTAGGATGTTCCAGAGGAAGAGAAAAAAAAATTCTTTAGAGTACAAAAGACTGTGTCAGGCAGTTTATATCAAAGCATGGAAAGGAAGTCATAAAAGTGAGAGTCCACAGTGTCCCACACACTGAGTTCTTCAGACCCCCCACGGTCTTCACAGCAGGGCAGGAGTTAGTTCCCTCTTTTTTTTTAATTTTTGGTTTTTCAAAACAGGGCTTTCTATATAATAGCTCTGAAACTCACTCTGCAGACCAGGCTGACCTCAAACTCACAGAGATCCTCCTGCCTCTGTCTCCTGAGTGCTGGGATTAAAGACGTGTGCCACCACTGCCTGGCCCGTTGCCGTTATTTTATAGAAAAGGGACTCAGGGAGAGTATTCACTTTTCATGGAGCTGATCCAAGGCACGGAGGTCCCAGTACTGGGCTCCCAGAGGCCCAGTAACAGAGGAGTGGGTACAGAAAACGTGGTTTAGATGCACAGTGGAACATTTAGAACCGAGAAGAAGAGCCAGGCTGATGTTGATAATTATATAAAGCAAACTAAAGCAGCCTCAGAAAGACAAACGCCGTGTTTTCTCTGCTCCCATAAATCACGCATGTATGTATGACGTGAAAGTAGAAGTGAGGCTGGGAAGAGGTGGCACACGCCCTTAATCCCAGCACTCGGGAGGCAGAGGCAGAGGGATCTCTGTGAGTTCATGAGCAGCCTGGTCTACAGAGTGAGTTTTAGGACAGGCAGGGCTACACAGAGAAACCCTGTCTTGAAAAACAGAAAAAAAAAAAGAAAGAAAGAAAGAAAGTAGAAGTGGAGCTGGGGTAAGAAAGGACCAATGAGATGGAGGGGTGAGAAAGGAAGGTAGAGGATATGGGGGCACACAGCTAATGAATACTGTCTTGAAAATGTCCTTATGAAGTACAATGCCATGTACACATGAATATACACGGTAAAATTTGAACATAATAGCAACTGAACAATTACAAAAGACAGCCGGGCAGTGGTGGCGTAGCCGGGCGGTGATGGCTCACACCTTTAATCCCAGCACTCGGGAGGCAGAGGCAGGCGGATCTCTGTGAGTTCGAGACCAGCCTGGTCTACAAGAGCTAGTTCCAGGACAGGCTCCAAAGCTACAGAGAAACCCTGTCTCGAAAAACCAAAAAAACCAAACAATTACAAAAGAGGGCTGCAAGCTGACTCAGTAGCTGAAGGCATTTGCACCAAGTCTGATGACCTGAGTTCAGTCCCTGGGTCCCACAGGGTGGGAGGAGAGACCCGACTTCCACACATGCATCATGGCATGCAAGCTTCGGCATGCACATATCTACCCAACTGCCTGCACCAAACAAACAAACAATTGCTTAAAGAATATAGCTAAACCTGAGAAAGAGGACAGAGCGTTCCTCTAGAGGGATTGGCCTATTTAAGCGCCATCCCTGGCTTTGGGTCTGACCTCAGTAGATCATACCAGTGACTCCAGCCTCTTCTTTGGGAGCTGGGGGTGTTAACACTGTCCGTGGAGGATATTGTAAAGATAGATCAATAATCAGAATAAAGTCCCTCGCAGTGTGTGGAGCTCAGTAAGCACTCAGCAAACAGGAGTGGCTGTTGTTCTCCAGACAAGAACAATGTTTGCAGAGTGACTTCAGTGTCCCTCTGGCTCTGGGGGACTCGAAGGCTAGAGCTTTGCTGGTGGATCCTCCCTTTCATGTTCCTCAGGGTTTGTGGATCCCGGGAGCGCCCAGCTTCTGTGTGCATTTCCCTTCCAGGAAACATGGAGAAAAGAACAAGAAAAAAAACCTCTGGCCTCGTAGCGTCTCTCAGCAGCCAGCACTGTTTTCTTGTCCCTGTGCAATGAAGTTAAGTTTTGCCCTTCTCTTTTTCAGGACGTAAAATCATTATGTTTATACATAAAATGTGTGTGTGTGTGTGTGTGTGAGAGAGACTGCCTAGGAGGATGAAGGGGTACTTAGGAGGAGGATGGGAAGACATGGGGGAGGGAGTATGTTCAATATAGAATAAATATACGGGTGTGAAAAGTTTTTAAAGTAAATATATATTTTTAAAGTCTTTGTTCAGAACTGAAGATGTAGCTCAGTGATTGAAGTTGCTTAGCATGTGCAAGGCCCTGGGGTCAATTCACAGCACTGCCAGAGTAAATAATGAATGAATGAGTGAATGAATGAATGAATGAATGAGTGAATGAAAAGCTCTCTTTTTTCCCCAGAAGTGGGTTCAGTTCCCTGGTCTGCAGTGGTCCTTGTGGGCTTTGGAGTAGCAGGAAGATGTGGGGTTCTGCAGGATTCACCAGGACACTTCTGTCGAGAACATGGACCAGGGTGCTAGGGACTGGAAAGGGGCTATCAGTTGGTCACTCAGCCTGTGGTGACCCTGTAGGTGTCCATGTCGGAGGAGAGCTCTCTAGCTAAATCACCTTTAAGTGATGGTTCTTTCCAAAATTGTCACTGTCACCTAGAACGAATACCCACCCAGAGGAGGCATTGGGATTTTACCAGGGCCACCTGTGAGGGTGCTCAGTGTTTTTAGACTAAGCTAAAAACTTTAAGGCTGGGGCTATGGCTCACTTGATAGTATGCTTATATAACTTGCAGGAAGCCCTGAGTTTGATCCCCACAATTACTTAAACTGAGTGTCACTGCACTAAGACTTGTAGTCTTAGCACCCAGGAAGTGGAGGCAAGAGGATCAGAAGCTTAAAGTCATCTTTGCCTCTTGTGAGTTTGAGGCCATATGGGTTAACAGACCCCATTCCCATTCCATCCAGCGCCCCCCCTCAAAAAAAATTGAACTGAGTGATCATGAGCTATTAAATATGATTTTACTGGCAAGGCTTTGGATTGACAGAGACCCTCGTACTGAGTCAGAAAGATTTGTGTTTCATCCCTTCCCCATTAAGAGTTTGGGTCTGGGGCTGGTGAACTTTCTCCAGTGTGCCTCTGACCACTCCTTGTTGCTTGGAATTTCTTTCCTTGAATGAACCAATCATTATCTCAGGACCTAGAGAGGGCAAGACAGCTTGCGCTAATGGGGAGACAAGGGAGGGGATGGACTCGCCCATGTTAAACAGATTAATTCAACATGTGCCAGGCTCTGGATTGTGCTGTGCCAACAATTAGCAAACAAGGGTGGATATGATAGCCTGCTGATGGTGGACCACAGGCTTTGAGCACTCCAGGACATGGACAGGCTCGTGGGGCTAATGGATCCCAGGTCTCTGGAACAGCTAGAGGGTGTGAATAAGGGCCTCGAACATTAGGACCATCACTACCACCTGAGAGCCATGGAAGACAATTAGCAGCCCAGGGTTCGGCAGAGCCACTTAAGCCCTGAGGCCCCCTACCCAAGGGTGGCTTGAATCTAGCTGACCTGGAGATTTACATGCACTCTCTTTCCCAACCCCCCAGTCAGATCTAAGCATGTGGGGGCATTTAGAATAGAAAGGAATGGCTTAATGTTATCTTAGATGGACATCAGCTTCTTGACAAAGAACTTGGCATGGGACCTTCCTCAACAAGAAGTTAGTGCAATAACCATGGGCCAAATGTGGACCCTTTTATTGGTTTCTGGATTGTGTTCATTCTGGCTTCTATGGCCATAATCTTGAACCCAATTAACCAAAAATGATAGGTCTCTTTCCATCCACAGACTCTAGAAGTGATCCCATGACTTCCCAGACCCTAGAAATCAGCCCACTCTGAGAGCAATGTACCCCTTTGTTGTATGGCTACAGCCCCAAATTGGCACTTGTAGTTTAAGGACTATAGTGTAGATCACGTCTCCCTAGTTGGCCTCTTGACTGGGCAACCTTTGAGTGGTGAATACATCTTGCCCAACGAAGTGCCCAACAATGTGCCTATTCCTAGCCATCTGATCCCAGAGCCATATGTGAACAGGTGGGGAAATGTTCAGTGGGGTTTCCATATGGCCTGGGTCCAGGTTGGCTGGGCAGGGGGCCAGGGAAAATAATGCCTTCCTCAGTAAATTGCAGCCCCGGTGGTGTACGGCTCCCTCCACAGTCCCTAGCTCCTTGCTTCTTGCCCTTCTTTCCGTGACAAAGGCAGCAGCAGCATTACTGACTAGCCCCAAGCCAGTCTGGGGCCTTAGAGGAATGGTTGGGCCACATCTTTCCAGTCGTTCATTGAGTTCAACCCAGATCCCATCCTGTATGCCCCTCCGTGGGCTGAGCTTCATTCTTGGTTCTCTGGAGCTGACCCAGAAATGATTTGCATCAAGGTCATGCAAGTGTACTGACCCACAGGGAAGTTCAGAGGAGCTTGGTTTATAAAGGACAGCAGAGCCCACTGGGCAGACAAGGTCAGAAGGCTGGGATATGGTCAGGCCATGTCTTGATTGAGCAGATAGTTTGACCTCAGAATGGGAAGTTGAGTGATGAGGTGCTGTGTCCCTGCCACAGGCTCTCCCCTTTAATATGAGCTGCAGGGGAAAATGATAGTCTGGCTAGTTCACAGGGAGCTGGGCATGGTCACTGGTCTCTAAGGAGGTTTCCTAGTTGCCTGCCATCTGCCTGAAAGGACTAGAGCCCTTGAAATGGAATCCGTGCATTCTTAAAATC
Source organism: Dicrostonyx torquatus (assembly GCA_028555095.1). Taxonomy (NCBI): domain Eukaryota; kingdom Metazoa; phylum Chordata; class Mammalia; order Rodentia; family Cricetidae; genus Dicrostonyx; species Dicrostonyx torquatus. Next base: position 3,422,822 of record JAQHUG010000013.1, on the reverse strand, counting down.
CAGAAGGAAGGGAAACGCCACACAGGAAACATAAGCCCACGTAACTGTGTTTGGAAGCAGGGTGTTTAGTTGCCAGCCCTTTCTTGGAGTCCAGCTACTGGGTAATGTTATCTGGCAGCTTCTGAAACCAGAGGGGCTTTATCTGTGCGGGTAAACAGAGCTGGCTTTCTCCAGTGACCTCTGCCCTCTCCCCCTCCCGACACCTGCTCTTTCTCCACAGTTTATCTCTAAAGCAGGACCAGCCCGGAGGTCTTCAAGAAGCTCTGGTGTTGGGATGAGTTGCTAGGGTGAGGCTGGAATGCTGCACATCGTTGCTCGTCTGGAGTGATAATCTAGGCTAAGGCGGGGGGAGAAATCCAGGCAGATAGCAAGCATCTTGTGAAGAAGAGAGGACGGGTCTGGAGTTCGTCTTTAGATCTCTGGTCATATCTATAAGAGGATGGTGACTAGTTCCAAGGCTGGGAACCTCTGGCATGTCACATCAGTTGGGAAACACCTGGGGGTGGGAGTGTCCGGAGTCTCACAGCTAATGTAGTGAGTACTATGAGTGAGATCCAGCCGGGGCTGGCTCCAGAATTCTCTCCTTACTTGACAAGCCACTGCTTTGAACCTGAGATAAAAGCAGCCTCTTAACATGTGCAATTCCTGCATCAACTACCAGGCCTGCCTGCATCTTCCAGCAGCCAGGCCCCAGCCTGTGATTTATTCTCCCTGGGAGGTGAAAGGGAAGCCGCTAATTACCACACAGGAAGGAGCACAGGTGTTAAGCCCCAGTTAAGTCCTTCCTCAGCTCTGCTTCACAGGCCCAGGAGAATGGTGGACTTTAATGACCTGGAGGCAGGCTCACCTCGCTCTGTCTTCTCTGATGGGCGTGGCTACATCTGCCCCCTGTCTAGGGACCTGTAGCAAGGAGATAGTCAGGTGAAAGAGGGGAGGAAGCAGTAGGGTGCCTTTGACCCTCGTGAAACCCCAACTCCTCTTCCACAGTAGCTGGAAGTTGCAAGGCCTGAGGGTTGGCCAGCTTTTGCTGTGTCCCTGAACCCTGATCGGATTCCCCAAATTCTGTCTCTGGTTGGTCCTGGGCTCTTAGTGTACCTTTGACTCTTCCTTGTTCCTCTAGGCCAGTGGTTCTCAAACCTTCTTAGTGCTGTGGTGACCCCCAACCATAAAATTATTTTGTTGCGACTTCCTAACTGTAATTTTGCTGCTGTTATGAATTGTAATGTAAAGTATCTTTTGGGGTCATGAGCCACAGGTTGAGAACCACTGCTTTAGGCCCCTTCCCTCCACAAAGGTATTCAGACTTTTCCAGCCATTTGAATGAAGCTTTTAAAGATTTGTTTTGCTTTGTTTTGGGTTTTTTGTTGTTGTTGTTTGTTTTTTGTGGGTTTTTTAATTTTTTTTTTTTGTGTGTGTGTGTGTGTGTG
>JAQHUG010000013.1:3399891-3420389 GCA_028555095.1 Dicrostonyx torquatus | reverse complement strand
AGGGTTGAAGGCAAGGGGAGCAGAGAAAAATGTAGAGCCTAATAAAAATCAATAAAAAGATAAATAATTTGCCCCGCTTCAGGCAACGGCAGAAAACTAAATCTCCAGTATGCTGAAGAGATGGGGAAAGGACTCAGATTTGATCCAAGCCTTCTACTGTGAATTTTATTAGCTGTGTGACTTTACTACTTAGCATCCCTGAGCCTCGCCTTCCTCCTACACCATATAGGGATAATCATTGAGAAGAATAAGTGAGCCAATACATGTAAATTCTTTATGCCATATTGCCATATAGAAACTTAGTTACCTAAACACGAGCTATCGTTTAGTTGCCTAAAGATTTTGTAATAATTATTGTGTGAGATAAGTGTTTGCATAGTGCATAAACAGAGCATATGCACATACACCTGTCTGCCTGTGTGTCAGTCCGTATATTTATTTATGTTTCTTTCTTTCCTTAGACAAGGTCTTACATAGCTCAGGCTGACCTTGAACTCTTGATTACCCTGCCTCCACCTCTCAAATACTAGAATTGTCAGTGCCCACCATTGTGCCTGGCTTTAAAAAGAATTACTATTTTCACTGCTGAGACCGGAGCCCAAGGCCTCAAATATGCTGGACAAATGTGTAGCCACTGTACCCAGCTCATATTTAGTACAATAAGCCAGTAGTTTTTTATGAGCTCATATGGGCAGGGCTAGCCTTTTATTTAATATTTTTCCTTACTGGTACTTCTGCTCATCAATGCTCCATCTCCTCCTGATTTCTGACTTTATGCCCTCTCCTTGGTTATCTTTCAGAACACTGTCCTCTCCATGAAACTAACTATCTTACTTATGTTTCTATTTCTGTGGTAAGACAGCATGACCAAGACACCTTAGAAAAGAAAACATTTAATTGGGCATATGATTTCAGAGAGTTAAGAGTCTGTGATGGTAGAACAGAGGCGCTGGGAAGGCAGCCGGAGCAGCTGCTGAGAGGTCACATCTCGATCCACAACCACAAGACGGAAAGAGAGACCCACAACAGAATAGAGTGAGTGATCTGAACCCTCAAAGTCTGCCCCAGTGACGCACCCCCTCCACCCTCCACCCGGGATCACGCCTCCTCATCCTTCCCAAACAGTTCTGCCAACTGAGGACCAAAGCAATCAAATATATGAGCCTATGGGGGCTATCCTCATTCAGATCAGCACACCGACTGCTATAGCACGGAAGGGTGAGAAACAGGATTCAGAGAGTGTAGCCTTGACTGAGCTACCAAGCACCAGGCCTCCTCTGCACGGCTGAGTGCAAATTCTGGTCTTTTCAGTGGCGGAGCTGCACCAGTCTGACTGCTTCTCTCTGCTGAAGTTCCTTCTCCATTTAGCCTGGGCCCTGGCTTCTCTGACGGGGAGGTTTTCACTAGAAGAACCCCACAGACCTATGGTGTCTGTGTCGTACACCAGTGGCCTCAGACCTGAATGTCTACAGCTCTGGAGTGATTCTGATGGACATTCAGATGTGGGAGCCTTTGTGCCTCTCCAGAGGTCATCCCTTTGTGTCCCCTCTGTGCCAGGGGAGATCAGCAGAATAGCCCCATGGTATGTGTGTGCAGTCTCTGGGCCTCTGGCCGGGTGTAGAACTTGTGTGGACAAGGCGCTTTCTCCTCTTCCCCAGAGACCTCCTGAACCAGGTAGCCTTTCATGGTGGCCTGAAGCCCGTGTAGCGTCCCAGGAGTCAGCCTGTGAGGCACCCAAGGACAAACTTCCCTGTGCTCCATTCCACCTCCTCTGTGAAGTCAATACTTGTGCCAGACTCGTCAGCTTTCTTGGTCAGTGTAGCAGCCCTTTCTGTGTACATTCTCTGTGAAGGGCAGTAAGCCTGTCGTCAGGAGGCTGAGTTGAGCCACACATCTCTGAAATGTTTATCGTCTCCAGAAGCTTCCAGAGGGAGTGCTGGACTGTGGTGGAGTAACCTGGCTAAGTTTCCTGAGGCCAGGTCTGCCCTTGGGGGATTTTGAAATATGAGGATCATGGACCTGCAATTTGGGAAGAGCCCTCATAAAAATCTCATTCACTGTGAAGTTTAAGGAGCAGTGGAAATCAGCTATTAAAAAAAAAAAAAAAGGTACCGGGTGGTAGTGGTGGCACACGCCTTTAATCCCAACACTTGGGGGGGGGGGGAGAAACAGGTGGATCTCTGTGAGTTTGAGGCCAGCCTGGTCTACAGAGTGAGTTCCAGGACAGACTCCAAACCTACAGAGAAACCCTGTCTCGAAAAACCAAACCAAACAAACAAATAATTTTTTAAAAATGTAATGACCTCAATTATCTACAACACATATTAACAAAATGATACTTAAACCGTTTGTTTTAACCTTTTACAAAGAGAATCTTGGTTTTCATTTTAGTGAATGCTTCTTCAGATATATATATATATATATATATAGAGAGAGAGAGAGAGAGAGAGAGACAGAGACAGAGACAGAGAGAGACAGACAGAGAGAGAGAGACAGAGAGAGACAGAGAGAGAGAGAGAGAGAGAGAGAGACAGTGTGTGTGTATTGACATTGTAGCTATCGTCCACATGGTCCTTGACAGTGAGACAGGCTCTGGTGACAGATGAGAAAAAGAATGGTCTTGGCTGTGGCCCTCCTACAGCAACATTAAACAACGCCTGACCCACCTTAGACCCCAGTCTCACTCGCCTGCTCACCCACTCACCCTCTCTTCCTTCTCCTGCAGGTATATATTATCAACGTGACCTGGTCCGACTCCACCTCCCAGACTATCTACCGGAGGTACAGCAAGTTCTTTGACCTGCAGGTGAGTTGACCAGAGCCAAATGCTGGCCTGAGCCCCAATGGGATCCTGTCTTTCATGTCCACACTCCACTGGAGAGCCCTGAGAAGAGTGAAGGGCCAGAATCCAGCCTGGCACAGGGGGCAGATGAGGGAATACCCACAGAGCCACCAGACTGGTTGCTATTCTGACTGCTGCCTGAAGACACTCAGTCTTTGCCTTTTCCCGGATGGTCCTTCACAGTCATGCTTTGTCATTCTCCCTTTGCCGTGGGGAGGCCAGAAGGCTGTTGTGGGTCCTCTGGCTGAGCAGACTTCTCTGTAAACATCCATGAAGAGACACAAACCACTGATCATTGCTAGTAAAGAAAAATAAACACACAGAGGAGACCAAAACAAAATAAGCAATTTATAGAACTGCATGCTGGGCACACCGCCGGGTCTGCCTGGTTACCCAAACAAGGTACTTGCCACCCAGTTCGTGCATGTAGACGGTGTGTGTCTCTAATCCATACAGGCATGTTCCTTCAGCTAGGTAGTAATACATATCACACATTATAATAAAACAGCCCTTTGATGCTGGCTGATTCATTTTAGGGTCTTTGGGTGACAAGTGACTATTTTACGGTCACACTGGCTAAGACAAGAATATACGAGAAGCTCATGCAATTGACCAGGTGGCGAGGAGGACACAGGGGCAATGGGGCTTCCGCAAAGCCCAGACTAGGCTCAGCTCCTCCTATCTTGTCTCTGCCTCTCTCCAATACTGTCCTTGGCCCCTGTACTCACACGCTGAAGAATGTAGCTGTCAATAGCTCTTGAATTTCATATCATATCAACACCGTAGACACTGACTGACTGTCTCCCTGTTCCAAATTGATAAATCCCAAGGAAGACTTTGATTGACTTTGATTGTACCTTCTCTGGGCCAATCAGAATGCCCAGAGGTAGAGCATATTAGAGCATAGACATGAACCCTAGCAGGATGGGGGCGGGGTGTCACCGTTGTGTATCATTGTGAATGGGCAGCACCCTTCCTCTGTCTGGAAGGGAAAGCTGAGATACTCAGATTCTTCCTTAGGATGTGAGCGTAATTTAGACCCACACACAAAGAAGAGAAATTCGTCCCTAGCCTTCGCAGCCAGCAGCCAGTCCTTCCCTTTAGCTCCTTAGCAGTAGACCATCTTGAAGAGGCAGATGCAGGCCTATCTGTTTGTGCATTGATACCGGCTTTTATCTCATGATCCTTATCTCTCCGTTTATAAGACAAGCCTTTAAAAAAAAAAAGAAAGAAAGAAAAAGAAAAAACCACGTTCCCAGATTATGGGTCCTTCGGGTTCAACAGTATGGGACTGACTGTGTCATTGTGTATGGGAGTGGGCGCCCTCACGACTCCTACCGTCTGTCTCATCTCCTCTCAATCCTGCTCAGTCTCCCTTGGTCTCTCCAGGATAAACTGGTGGGATTTGCCCACACCCCATCAATGGGTACAGTGTGTGGGGACAGGAAATGATAATGCAGTTGTGCAGAGTATAGACCCTGAAAGGGCTCATTGATGAGTTAGAAGGAGTCTAGAGGCCTGGGGAAACTTCCAAATCAGAATTTCTATTCTGGTCCCACCCCCTCCCAAGTTATAGTCTCTCACAAGAAAGGAATGCCGCCCCCCCACCCCCCCACCCTGCTCGAGGACTCTCTTCCTCCTATCACTGTGAGGAGGGACGCAAGCTTGGAGTGGCTCTGTGATGTGCTGGCCCTGGTCCTGGAATGACTGTGCTTGCGGCCAGGCTTGTCTGTACGGTTCATCCTCTAGCCCCGTGTGTACATCCATACGCTCAGTTAGTTTCAGATCAAAGGTGTTTATTTATTTGTGGTGGGCATGTGTCTGCCACATGTAGAGGGTAGAGGACATCTTGAGGGAGTTAGTTTTCTCTGTCCATTATGTGGGTCCCAGAGATTGAGCTCCAGCCCTCAGGCTTGGCAACAAGCATCTTTACCTGCTGAGCCATCCCTCTGACCCCAAAGATGCTTTCAAGCCCGGCACGGTAGCACATATCTATAATCCCAGCACTTGGGAGGTAATGCAGGAGGATAAGGAATTTAAGGCCATCCTCAGCTACACGGCTAGAGGGCAGCCTGGGCTACTTGAGACCATGTCTTTAGGAAAAAAAAAAAAAAAGGAAAACGTTAATTTTTGGCTTCCATCCTGAAAATGTACTGATTCTTTTCTTTGTCAGTATTCCCTAAACAGTACATTGTAGCAGTTACTTGCATGGAATGAGTTCCGGGACATTCTTTTTCATCTTTGAGGCATTAATTCCTTCCCTTGTTTTCATGACTTTCTCATTTATTGGGGTTGCTGATCTGACAAGATGACTTCGCAGGTAAAGTCTTGATTCTCTCCCCAGCAACTGTCAACTGAGCATGCCCATTGGAACAGCTGTCCCAAAGCTCTTCTGAGAGACGGAGTCAAGAGCATCTTAGATATTGAGGTGGAAACAGGGAAGGCAAGGGCCTTTTCTTCTAAGGATAACTTACTACTCAACTCTCTGTGAGCTCCACGGGGAGCTGAGGCTGGAGAGGAACCCACAGGGAGTTGAGTCCTCTGTGAACGGGTGAGCTGGAGAGGGACCCACAAGGAAGCTGAGTCCACACAAGCTGGAGAGGGACCCACAGGGAACTGACCAGGGTGTGGACTCATGGCCATGTTTGTATGGTTGTTTATAAAGGGTGAGCTTGAAGACGTAATCAAGTTAGGCAGGAGGCAGGCAAGGGGCCACAAATGCCCCTTTAAAGTCATCTTTTCATTTGACATGTCTCCCCTAGCGCCACCCAAGAAGGACAGGAAAGCTCCCAGGCTCTGGCTCCATTGGGGGCTGTTTCACAACCTGGCCTGCCAGGCACTGGGGTGCTGTAATTTCTTTGCAAACATTGGCTCATGTGCTGTTGGCCCCTGAGAGGGACCCCTGGCAGTGAGTGCGACTGGGTCAATATTTGGTCAGAGCTAGGAAGAGCCCTTGAGCTTCCCCGCACCCTTGGAAGACAGTGGAGAGCTGCCTGGGTCTACTTATTTGCTCTAAGGGCTAAAACGGTTTCGAGGAGCTTTGACCTCTCTTCCTTATTCAACTGTCCTGCACTTTCCACCCGCACACCCGGCACAGAGCCGCTCTGTTTCCAGCTCTTGAATAGCCTGGTTAGTGATGGGTGGACAAAGTTATAACCCCTAAATCTTTAATATTCGGCTCTGGAATAATGTGCTGGGGGCTGTTATGATATTATTTATGGAGATTCATGGATCATTGCATTTTTAGAATTAAAGTCCTCTCTCTTCTGTGTCTGTGTCTGTGTGCATGTGTGTGTGTATGTGTCTGCATGTGTGTATGTGTGTGTGTCTGTGTGCATGCGTGTGTGTCTGTGTGCATGTATGTTGTGTGTGCGCGTGTGTGTCTGTGTGCGTGTATGCGTGTGCGTGCGCGTGTGTGTCTGTGTGCGTGTATGTGTGTGTGCGCGTGTGTGTCTGTGTGCGCGTATGTGTGTGTGTGTGCGCGCGCATGTGTAGTGTATGCAAGTACATGCACCTGTGTTCAGGTGTGCACAGGAAGACGTTGGGTGTTAGATGTCCTGTCCTATCACTTTCCACATTATTCCTCCGAGATGACTCTTTCACTTAGCGTAGAGCTGGGTTGATAGCCTGTCTCTGCTCCCCCCACCCCAGCTCTGGGGTTGCAGGCGTGCAGCCATGCTCAACTTTTTCCATGAGTTTTTGGATCCAAACTTAGGTCCTCACGCTTGTTCAACAAGCACTGTTGCCCACAGAGCCATTTCTGCACTGCAGTCTCTAGAATTATAGGAGTTTTTATTCTAAGACCTTTACTTTTTAGGTAAAAATTCTGTTAATTTTTCTATTTATGAGAAATTTTGTGTGTGGTATGTATGTATGTATGTATGAATGCCCATGTGGGTGCAGGCCAGATGTTGACATTGAGTGTCTTCTTCAGTCCCTTTTCACCTTATTTATTTTGAGGCAGGGTCTCTAACTGAATCTTGATCTTAACAATTCTGCTAGATTGGTTGGCCAGTGAGCCCTAGGAGAACTCTGAGCCTAGATGAGAGGCAGCGGGGTAAAAGCCTGGGGAGATGGTTGCTGAGGGGCGTGTGTAGTGTGTGTGATATGGTTTTTGTGTGTGGTGTGTGTGATATGGGTGGTGTGTGTATATGTGTGTGTGTGATATGTGTGGTGTTTGGATGTGTGATGTGTGTTGTGTGTATGGTGTATGTGATATGGGTGGTGTGTGTATATGTGTGTGTGTGATATGTGTGGTGTTTGGATGTGTGATGTGTGTTGTGTGTATGGTGTATGTGATATGGGTGGTGTGTGTATATGTGTGTGTGTGATATGTGTGGTGTGTGATGTGTGGTGTGTGTGATATGTGTGGTGTGTGTATATGTGTGTGTGATATGTGTGGTGTGTGGATGTGTGATGTGTGTTGTGTGTATGGTGTATGTGATATGGGTGGTGTGTGTATATGTGTGATGTGTGGTGTGTGATGTGTGGTGTGTGTGATATGTGTGGTATGTGTGTGTTGGTGTGTGTATGTGTGGTATGTGATGTGTGGTGTGTGTGATATGTGGTGTGTGTGTAGGTCAGAGGACAACATGTGGAGGTCGGTTCTCTCCTTCTCCTGTGGATTCCAGGGTTCTAACTCGGGTGGTTAGGCTTGGCCTGGTGTCTGCTGAGACATCTCACACACTGATATATAACTACTTTTGAAAGATCTAGAAGGATGTACTCCAGATTGGCAGCCATTACCTCTGGGTGGATTTTAGGGGCATCAGTGGAAGAGAGGCTTAGTCAAAGGGGAACTTTAAGCAGAGTAGTAATTAAGGAGAAATCTGGGGAGAGGTGGGAAATCAAAAATAAAAAAAGAATCCCTTGTAGTTGTTACAATAACAGAAAACAACAGGTTTAAAAAATGTATCAAGACTGAATCTAGTAAGAGAAAGAAAATGAAAATAATAATTTAAGTTGCATTACCTCATTTTCCTAGACCATCATTCTAGATCATTCCTGTGGAATGTAACTACTTAGATCTCATTATAACTAACCTCAGGGGCCTATCAAAATTTCTTGTCAAACTGGAATCTTGTATTCAGATATTACTTAAAACCCATGAGCCGAGCATTGGAACGGGAAGCCTGTTGGCAGCTGTGCTCTGGCCCTGATGAAGCAGTAGTGAGTTGGGTAGGGGCACAGTGGTTAGGATGAGCAGCATCCAGGACTGAGATGCTTCGGTTCCAAGAACCAAGCTCCAGAAAGCCTTCCTGATTATTTACCCTCTGATGAGTTCTTGTAACCTCTCTGGGCCCTTTTTCTTCTCCTAAAATGAAGTCATTATAAAGACCTGTTTCCTAGGATAATAGAAAGAATGAAATGACAGATTCCATGTAGAGGAAGTCTTTAGAAGAGCGAGTGTCAGGGTCTAGAGAGGGAGGCAGAAATATCTCTTGAGTTCAGCCTTCGAAAACTTAACTCCTGGAGTATTTCCAGGATCCCCAACCCAGCTGGGGAGGCGGGCTTCTTCCTGAGCCCTTAAGATGGCTTTCACTTTTGCCAGATAATGTGGTCTGCTCTTATGCTGGAGAGGCAGTGAGTGTGCGTGCGTGCGTGCATGTGTGTGTGTGTGTGTGTGTGTGTGTGTGTGTAAAAGATTCCCTAGAGAAACACTCTCATCTCCAAAGTCTAATTACAAACCCACTTCCTCCCAGCCACACTGTTAGGAAAACACTTGCTGGTGTTGTTTTAAAGTAGTTATTGGTCCACAGCTTTTCCTTACTCTCGAAGAGACATCATCTTCCTCGTGATGGAGCACGGGGACTCCGGGAGAGATTCTTCAAGGACTTCACTAGTTCCTGGCTGTTCCCTTCCACTGGGAATTGGCTGCAGTTTCCTGTGCCTCTGGGGCCCTAAATGAACTCTAGCCTATCTCTTTCCTCTTTCCTCTGGCAGGTCCTACCTGAGGGACAGTGTGTCAGGGCAGAGGGATGGCTGTGGAGGGGCGGGAGAAGAGGCACTGATGAACCGGTCCCTAGAGGTCAGTTCAGGGTGGAGAGCCACTCCGTTTTCCCCTTTGAGCTACTTGTGGTCTGCTGGAGGTCTTGAAAAAAGCTGAGTGCCCCACCGCCACCCGGGCACATGAGGCTTGCAGCTCTGTGTGTAGGAACACCCTTATACAGGTGGGGTTTCTCAGGTCTGGGGGGGGCTCAGAACCTGACTTGGAGCACACGGAAAGAGTGTCACCGGAGAGGACAGTGTCAGAGCAGATTCTTACACGTCTGTGAGAAAGGAAAGGGCTAGAAGTTAGCTGAGGCTTGAGAGCCACGTTTAGAATGCTACTCTCAGGAGAACTTTCTAGCTAAGCCAAGTCTCTGGGTGCTTAGAGCCTGTTGGAGCCTCTGAGGCAGTCGCTTCACCTAGGTGTCTCCATAGAAACCAGTGCTCTCCTCTTGGAGGGGCTGTGCACACTGGATCCAGGTACCCACCTCTGAGGTGCAGGAGTCCAACCACCTCCTGTTCCTCTCAGATGCCAGGTCCAATCGGATCGCCCCTCCAGTGTGCCCTCCTGTTCCTCTCAGATGCCAGGTCCAATCGGAACGCCCCTCCAGTGTGCCCTGGGAAATCCAAAGCCATTTCTGCTCTTTGTTGCTTCCTTGGCTCTTCCTTGGGGTCAGGGTGGGATTGTTACCTCACATTCAGGAAGTTCTTTCTCAGACAGGAAAATCATAACAGAAATTACAGTGTCTTTCATCTTTCAGTGTCAGCATGGACTTCTCATTGCTTTTAAATGTCTAGGGGAAGTCTTGTGAGTGAGGACACTCAGGGAGGGGTGATGCCTACACCCCAAGTCCTTCAGGACTGCTGAAACTGTAACTCAGCTGGAGAAATTATCTGCATGTGACTTGCATACTGTAAAAGTTACAGACTTTTCATAAAACTGGTATTAACCATGGTCACTAAGGGATGGGTAGAATGTGTTTTGTAGTTAAAAGCATTTAGAGGTGAAGGGAGGTAAGTAGCTGGCATTTAAGTTACCTTGTCCTAACATGCCCTCAATAGACAACATTCATTGATCACACAATCTCTCCTACCAAGTCTGTTACAGACATTGTTCATCGATCATGCGCCATATGTATCTCAGAATCTCTAAAAGAACAAAACGAGGTCTCTTCAGAGTGTCACTCCCTATCACTTAGCAAAAGACCTTTGAGGTGAAAGTAATTGGCCACCTCTGATCCTTCTCCTTACCCTTACTTGGTAAGTGAGGAAAGTGGACCCCGTGGCTAACTTTGGACTTGTCCAAAAGTGATAGCATCAGTGACCTCAGAGAGTAGTCTTTTTGGTTTTTTTGAGACAGGATTTCTCTGTAGCTTTGGGACCTGTAGTGGAACTAGCTCTTAAAGACTAGGCTGGCCTTGAACTCAGAGATCCACCTGCCTCTGCCTCCCCAGTGCTGGGATTAAAGGCGTGCGCCACCACCTGCCCTGCAAGCATAGGGGTCAACGTTACAATACCTGGAAGTTCACCTAAAAGCCAATTTGTGTAGCAGCTCACCTGCAATTCCAGCCTTGAAAAGCAGAGAAAGGATTCCCAGAGCAAGCTGGGTAGCAGGAATAGCCGTTATCAGCAAGCTCTGAGTTTGAGAGACCCCGCCTCATTGGATAAAATGGAAAAGCTATTAGGGGCAATTACCAGCATCAACCGCAAGGGTCCACGGGTACACTCATTCACACATGTCTGTGCCTACCTGTGATGTATACACACATGGAAAAAATAATAAAAAGGAAACAGATAAACCTCCCCCACATCATGGCACCAATAAGACTTGGGGTGCCCCAGCTTGTAGTTCATTCCAGTTGTGGTGGTTCTAGTTTGGGGGAGGAGGGCAGGAGCCCCGATGCCTCACCATCACTGTTGAGGTGGCTGCCAGTAGACGGTGGAGTCCGTTCCCTTGACTGTGCCCATAGCAGGACTCCTGCTTCTAGAAAGGTCCGAAGCAGTCTCTCTGTCAGGCTCCATTGCTGCCTGGCTTTCGGCCCTTATCACCTCCCTCTTATTGAATAACAAACCCAGCTCCACCAGCAACTGAGTCAGTGCACACCACCTGTGCCTGCCTGGAGCTGCACACCTTGTTTTCCTGGTGTAAGGTATCATGCCGGCGTGTGGGTGTCCTGTCAGGGAGGCCTTGGAATGCAGTTGCCGCCCCATGCACCTCCCTCCTCAGTTCCAGGCTCAAAGGCTTGGCCTAGAAAATTCAGTTTGTCTTCACCGAGCCCCATCCACCCTGTTTGGAGGAAGTGGGTGAAGAAGTACATAAACTGGCCGTGCACCCCTCCAAGCTGGAGGATGAAGGGAAGGAAGCTCTTTGGTGGTGGTCAGGTGAGTGCGTGCGTGCGTGTGTGTGCAGGCGTGCACGTACATGAATTCTTAAGTTTCATCTGTGAATCAGTTCACTCCTTTCCTGCCAGAGGGCATTTCATATTTCTCCTGGTACCTCCTGAGGAGTGCCAGTTAAATGCCTGGCGCTGTGTGTGATCCTGAGGACTCCAGGGAACAGGCAGGCTGATGGCACTAGCTTGAGTGGGAACCGTCAGCTAGTGGCAGGATCCAAGAATGGCAGAGGAGTGTTGCCCTGGTGGGACTCCTCCGTGTAGATCTCCCACACGGGCGTGTGTGCTGGGGCATCCCAGCTGTGCAGGCTGCTCCTTATTTAAAGCCTGGAGGTCTCAACATACTGTACTTCCCAGCTCCAGATGATGGCAACAGTTGGCTTCTTGTTCCTGGAACTATGTATATGGGACAGCTAGGGTATGGGATGGCAGCCTGAGTTGTGGGCCCTACTAGGGGAGGAAGGACTTGACTTGTCTTTCTGGGAGAGGTGAACCACACCAACTCCATCCCTCATCGACCAGCCATGGAGGCCGAGCCTCAGCAGCTAGGTGATTTTAGTTTCTGCAGTCCCTGGATCCAAGGGATGCTTGTTCAAGTGGGACCGTAATAAGAGTAACTGAAGAACTGAGCTGCTTCTGTTATAGCTCGCATTTAGCTGGGGCCAGGGAAAGGGATTTCAGCTCCCCAGAGACCCCCTACTGTTGGATGATATCTCACTGTCCAAGGGCATGTGCAATTCCTGATGCCACATCCCTGATGTCCAAAGTGGGGTGACAGAAGCCCAGATAGTGTCAGACAAATTTGCCTGAGTTTGGGCCTCTGCCCCATCTCTTCATGATGACTGACTCTAGGACATCACCTAACCCCAAGAGCTCCCCACAGCTGTATCTGCATTGGTTGCGGAACCTGCTTCTGTGGCTATGAAATGTTTGAAGGGACAAAGCACAGGCGACCCTCCCACCAAGCCGGGAGCAGCCAGCGGACATAGCTGTTAGGGGACTGTGGGTGTAGATTCTCTGGGGGAATGAAGGCGCTTCAGGTCTCCAGACTTCTGCAAGTGCCAGCCCAGCTGGACTTGGGCAGCAGTCTCCAGCTACAAAAGGGTCTTGGGCATCTCTGGAGCTTTACTGAACGCGTGTTCCCGGCTTGGCCAGGGGACAGCTTTCAAAGCAGCCAAGCCTTGGCTCTGTCTGCTAATTAGGGAGCCTTCATCTGTTGCCTGGCAGAACAGAGTGGCCAGTTCAGCCTTGTTGGAATGCTGGAGGATGGGGGGAAGTGGCTAGGCAGTGGGAAGGGGGGCCCTGAGGCTAAATGGATGACATTCAGATATACAAAATAAAATTGAAAAAAGAAAAACTTAAACAGGAAGTATGCGGCTGGTGTCTGGGCTGGTGGGGAGATGCTTGCAGAGGTGGCTGTGTGTGTGTGACAAGCTGGCCATTCTTCCCACTGTGTCTCCCAGGGGTGCCTCTGAAGGCCAGCCTGTCTCCCTCCCCAGTGAGACAGGCTCCTTTTGTCTTGGGTTTCCCAGTGCCTCTCTTCTCAGCTTGGAGCCATAGAAGAGGACTCCCCGGTGGAAGGGTGGCGAGAACCCCTGTGTATGTTCAGTGGCTGCTGGCTGTGCCTACTCTCCCTTGGGCCATTCAATGGAGGTGCAGCCAGAGCAGAGAGTCTGGACCAGAAGGCCATAGTTCTAAGAAACTCCTGTAGGAGGGCTCAAATCTATGGCTCCCATCTATTGCATCACACCGTCGTGGCCACCAGGGTCTGGAGCCCACACAAGCCTGAAGGCAGGAACCAGAGACCTCAGTGCAGCCATCTGGATATCCCTTGTACTTCTGCCTCTCCCCACACCTCACCCTAGGTGGAGAGCCACAAGGCAGGGCAACTATCTGGAGGGGTGATCTCTAGCCAGCCTGCAGGGTGGACTAGAAGGCACCCAGATGTTTAGGGACATTTTCCCTGTGGCATGTCCCGGTTCCCTGGCAGATGCAGTTTTTCCTACAGGAAGGCCTCTGAGCAGAGCCCAGATGGGAAGGCCGGCGGTCATGGCTCTCTGTGTGGCCACGATTCTCTGCAGGGACATGGCTCTCGGTGGAGACATGGCTGTCTGTGTGGGCATGACACTTTGCAAGGGCATGGCTCCCTGCATGAACTTGGCTCTCTACAGGGACATGGATCTCTGCATGGGCACCACACTCTGCAGGAGCATGGCTCCCTGCAAGGGCATGGCTGTCTGTGGGAACACGGCTCTCTGCATGGGCTGCTTTACAAGGCTTCCCCAGGCAACTCCACCCAACTTTTATTTTCTCTCTGGGATTTCTCTTTTTCCATCTGGGTTCCACTTCCTCCCTACTTCCGCCAATGTAGAGAGACTGCTAGAAGCTCTTGCCTGCAAGATATTCCTGGGGGCAATGACAGAAAACAACTCTGGCCTGGGAAACAGCCTTAGGAACCTGGGAGGAAGTCATCAAAGCCAGAGTCAGCACAGCCTTGAAGCCGGCAGGCCAGCTGTTAGGAGCCCCTGAGGCATGACAAGAGAGTCAAGTTCAGTTGGGACCACACAAACCTGGCTGGACATCATGGGTCCAACACAAGGAGAACTGGCTCTTCCTCTCAGACCTCCCTCAGAACAGCCCTGCAGCTCTGACCGCTCTGCTCCCACCTAAGAGCCTCTGCCTTAGTCTTCCTCTCTCGTGCCTCAGTCCCCAGGCTTTCTGCCAATCAGGGTGTGCCTTTTCAGACAGAAGCCATGTCATCCCTGTGCATAAGAATCCTGAAAGAGCTGCCGTCTTTTCCGAAAGAACTCTGAACTCCAGCCCCTGACCCCGTGTGATCAGCTCATGGGCCCTTTCGGACTGACCCTGCTTCCCTTGCTGCCACCTCAGAGCCTTCCTCCTGTCCCTGCTGTCTCTCTTCTCCAGGACTCCCTTCCCCACATCTTTAAGAGTGGATCCCTGGGCACTTGGGCCTCTAGTCATTGAGCAAGACCTCCCTCCTTGGCCACGTCAAGACATCCTTTGACCACATCATCTGCCTACCTTGTCTTAAGTCTCTTCTCTCTCTCTCTCTCTTTTTTTTTTTTTTTTTTGGTTTTTCGAGACAGGGTTTCTCTATGGCTTTGGAGCCTGTCCTAGAACTAGCTCTTGTAGACCAAGCTGGTCTCGAACTCACAGAGATCCGCCTGCCTCTGCCTCCTGAGTGCTGGGATTATAAATCTCTTCTCTTAGTCTATCATCTTACCAGCCATTTGTTTGCTCTCACCTTCCTCACAAAAAAAAAAAAGTGAGAAAGTGAGCACTGGGCGAAGAAAGAACCCCACTGCTTCTGTCTTCCCAGTCACGAGAGCAAAGCCTGTTTACCAGGTCAGCAGGGAAATCATTGTGAATGGATTCTAGGGAGCACCGGCTGTGGGAGATGGTGAGGGGGCCACATGCTCCTCCACTTCAAAGGCAGGTGTGTTCAGCTTCCACTCCTTTGGGCAGTTCTGGTCGTCGCCTACGGACTGGTCTGCCATCACTTGTTGAAGATCTTATCGAATCCATGGGGGCAAACAGTTCTAGCTGTGCCTGAACCACTCTCTGTGCCCTTGTTCAAATACAGGCTTAGGTGGAGCCCGTGGTCAGGGTGGTGTTCAAATACAGGCTTAGGTGGAGCCCGTGGTCAGGGTGGTGTTGCTTTTCCACCAGGCTCTTAGCTGATGCCTCTGCTGTTGGTCTCGGAATTGCACCTTCGAGTCGCACGGTGAAGGCCACGGAGGGACCAATGGGGGGCCCCTCTTCTCCGTTCTCTGTGTTGTTTCTGCTTTCTGTTCAAGTGTGACCTCTGGGCAGAGCCATTTGGTCCTAGCCCGAGGAGACCAGGAAGGAATTGGACCTGGTGAGTTTGGGCTCTATGAGAAGAACATGTTTGGGCACCTCTAGAAGCTGCCTAGGGATGATGTGGACTGCCTTGGAGAAATGGCAAGCTTGAAGAGTCACACGTCAGGAGTGTTGGTGGCTGGCTGAGGAGGAGGCGGCCCCTCCCTGTACTTGCTACAGACTTGTCGAACCAGGCTTTCCAGCTGTGGCTCATTCACTTTAGGAGGCAGGGCTGGAAGGAGCTGGGGAAGGATGGCTCACCTTGTGCAGAAGTCCCCATACAGGAACTGTGCTGCCTGAGTTGTGTGGCCCCAGATCATTCCTAGGAGGACTCTACATTTTACAGTCTTCCTTTTCAGTTAAGTTCAGGAGACCTTGATTAAACTCCTTGTATTAGGAAAATCCAACCACTGTCTCACAAACTCTCAGTGGATTAACATAAGAAACTTTTATTTTCTGTTCATGCTCCAGACCAAAATAAGTCAGTGACAAGTGGCAGGTTCAGCTCCAGGAAGCCATTCAGGAGTTTGGACTCACCCATCTGCAGACCCCATCTCCTGCGGATTGGTATCCAGCTGGAAGTTACTGAGGCCACAGAGGATTACAGGGAGAGTTTCATAGGTTGTGCCTGCCTGTGGGGGTGAGGATGGAGCCTGCTCAAGTTCCACCAATCAGGATGCGGTCATGTGACTATACTGCCAGCATGGGAGGCTAGGAAGCCTGGGTTAGATGTGTCCAGTGTGTTTAGGCCTCTGTGGTGAACAGTGGGACTTTCAATGCTCAGGTTCACTTCTAGTCACTTTCGGGCATTGACAGGTCATGTGGACAGGTCATGTGACAAAACTGAAGTTCTGGAAGCATGGCCAATCAGCAGAAGCCACCTGCAGAGGAGGAAGCTGCAGGCCAGTGTGCTGTGCTGGTGAGGACCACAGACAGCTGTGCAGTTGTGGGGACACATGTGAGGACCACAGACAGCGGTGCAGTTGAGGGAATACATGTGAGGACCACAGACAGCTGTGCAGTTGTGGGGATACCTGTGAGGACCACAGACAGCGGTGCAGTTGTGGGAATACATGTGAGGACCACAGACAGCTGTGCAGTTGTGGAGATACCTGTGAGGACCACAGACAGCTGTGCAGTTGTGGGGACACATGTGAGGACCACAGATAGCCGTGCAGTGTGTTCGGACACATGTGAAGCAGCAGGACACAAGACTACACATACCAGTGATGCAGAGGTCCTGAGCATGCTGGTCTCATGCAGATGGCAGAGAGCCAGTAGAGGGTATGAAGCCCGAGACAACAGCATTCAGAGCTGGTGTTTCCTTGGCACCGTGATTACTGGGACATTAGTGATATTCATGTAGTTGTGAAATTTGTAATGGGACAAAGGGGAGCACTGGGGAGGTGAGCTCCCCGAGTTCCTGGTTCAGACAGTAACCCTAGACAGAACTCAGAAGGCCTGTGTGTCCTTTGCTGGGCTCCCTTGTCTGCACAGACAATAATAGTAGCTTTGTGGAGGTGCCTCCTGTACTACAACCCCAGTGCGTTTGCTGCCTGGAAAGGCTTGGCTGGGTCTGACCCACACTCTCTGTGGTCATAGCTGCTCTCTGGCCTCAGGCAAGCAGAAGCAAGCTCCTGGGTAGCTAAGCCTCAAGGGGAGGGCTGATAAAAGAGCTGAGCTCTGCCCATTCCACCCTTGCCTTCTCTTCAGCCTCTTCTTTTGTTTTTCCTTTTATACAAGACATTTGTGGAGAAAGAACTTTAAGGCCTGGAAAGACCCTGACCCATTTAGAACAGAGTAAACAGCTGGGCACGGTGGTACACACCTTTAATCCCAGCACTGGGGAGGCAAAAGTAGACGATCTCTCTGAGTTCAAGGCCAGCCAGGTCTACAGAGAGAGACCTTGCCTCAAAACACACACAGAGAGGAGGGGGAAGGAGGGAGGAAGGAAAAGGAGGAGAAGGAGGAGGAAGAGGAGGAAGCATCTAGAATCGAGGAAACAATAGGGAACGAAAGCCACTTGAGTTACAGAAGGAAAGAAGGCGTTAGCGTGCCATCATACACATCCTGACATCCTGCTTGGCCGCTCTTTCCATCAGGAGGGCACGTTAGAGACTAGACCAGAATCTCATTGCCTTGGACAGCAGTTTGGCCCTAAAAGTCTGCCTAGGCCTCATCTCTGCTCTCTGTCCCAAATGTTGGGCAGAATTTGATCTCAGGATACCCCGGGCAGTTTGGGAGCCACAATCTTAGCCATACAGAAGGTAAGAGTAAAAACCTGAGACTGGGGTAAAAGGTTCCATTCTGTTCTCTTCCCCTCTTCTCACATCTTCAGGGCCTCTCTCTCTCTCTCTCTCTCTCTCTCTCTCTCTCTCTCTCTCTCTCAATGTTCTGGGAGAAGAACGTGTTGACAACTTTGGGGGTAGTTTAGAAATCTTAGGAGGGGTCTCTAGGGACCCCAGACCTCTAGGAGGAAGCTGGGTGATCATAGCAGGCTTCACTGTCCATGTGGTTATGTTACCACCCTGCCCTGCCCTGGCATTAGTAGCACTCTGGCCAGCTGCTCCCCTCCCCCAGATGTTTCTTTTACCCAGCCTATGTAGGAGCCAGATGTGTCTTTCTAGAATTCACTTTGCATGTGTTCCTCCTCTGCTCAGCATCCTCCAGGGACTCCCTGTTGACTCAAGCAGGAAGTCCAATTTCCTCCTCTCAGATTCAGCCCCGCCCTCCTTAGGATCAGGACCCTCCAGTCCAGGCCACCTTCCTAGGAGTGAAGGAGGAAGAGCTAGGGAGTACCATCACTGGGCATTGAAGTCTTGTGAGAAGGTTGAGGGTGCCCTGTTCCCTAGGGGAAACTACACCTCCTGGCTTCTCCCAAAGCCAGGCTGGAAGCTGGCTAAGCCCACATCTGCCCTGGCGTGGTTGCCCCCGGCTTTCCCAGTGGTTGGCTCCTCTGGTATTACACCTACCCTTCCCTCTTGGCCAGAGAGAGCTGAAGGAGCATGGGGACTAACATGGGATGAAGCTAAGAGTTTTAGGATGCAAAAGGCTGTCAAGTCACTGAGGATGGACCCTAAAGGCCTTTCAGCCATTGACAGTAAGGGATGACTGGGCCTAGCAGACGCTGCCCAGCTTTCCTGGAAGCTAGAAGGCTTCAGGACAGCACCAGAGATGGAATGGCACCAAGGAGTCCGGAGTCACTGTCTTAAGGCAGCCCGGGTATCACAGACTGACAGTAAGCCGAACCTACCCTTACCTGTGCCATCCCACTCACTCACACCCCACTCTGTGGTGCTGTTCTTACTCAGAGATGATGGTCTAGCTTTATGTCAACTTGACACAAGCCAGAGTCCTCAGAGAAGAGGGGACCTCAAATGAGAAAATGCCTCCATAAAGTCAGGCTGTAGGCAAGCCTGTAGAGAATTTTCTTAATCAGTGGTTGATGGGAGAGGACCCAGCCCATGGCAGGTGGTGCCATCTCTCTCTTGGGTTGGAGGTCCTGGGTTCTATAAGAAAGCAGGCTGAACAAGCCATGAGAAGCAGTCCAGTAAACAGCACCCCTGCATGGCCTCTGCATCAGCTCCTGCCTCCAGCTTCCTCCCTCCCTACTTTGGATAATGATCTGCAATATGGAACTCTGACTGAAATAAACTTGGTTTTGCCAAGTTGCTTTTGGCTTGGTGTTTCATCATGGCAGATGAGAAGACAGGACATAGGCTGAGCGACCTTGCCACTGCCACGCAGGAGAGGAACAGGCTGGAATTGTGACTTCCGTGTGCCTCGACTGTCCCGTGACTGAGTCCCACTGCAGCACTGTGTCTGTTCTCCGCAGTTCTAACCATGTTGCGTGTTCCCCTCCTTCCACCTAACATCAGTCCCCAGGGAAGGGGCAGGGGTAGTGTGCCTGCCTTTCAGCAGCACGTTCTTGAGTTTTTGCTATGCCCATGGATCCGGACACGACAGCTATTTCCTCAGTGGGGTTACTGTGGCCCAGAGAGGGTTTCCCACTTCACCAAGTCTTTGGCAGGCTGGAACTGGAACCTTCCACTTGACTCCGGTCCAGTGCTTTCTCTTCCATGTATGTGGCGTGAGCCCATGGGCGTAGATATGGGGTAGCCAGCCTGCTTGGGCACCTTCCAGGCACCAGAGAGAGGGCTCACAGTCTGGAAATAGCGCTGATAGTACTGTCCGCACGTCACTGATTTCCTCCCTCTCTGTGAATCCCTCAGCAGTGGTAGGCAATTGGCCCAGCCTCCACCGTGTTAAATGTAACACGTGTCCTGGCCAAAACTCCCTCCCCCAACACACAAACACCCACTGAACTGCTGGGAAAATCTGAGGCCTCCACTCTGAGACTGGCCCATGCACACAAGCTGGGCAGCTCCCTGGGGCCCCTGGATACTCACAGCTAGGTAGGGCCTGGCCAAAACGGCTTCCCCCATCTGCTTCCCAGTATCCCCACTAGCTCCTTGACCTCAGAAGAATCCAGTGTGTAGAAGACTGTGCTACTTTCCCCGCCTAGCCGACAAGGGAACAGATCTGTATAGAGCTGCCCGGCTCAGCCCTGTTTATTCTTCATGTTTACTAAATGGCTGTGCCAAGCCACTGTGAATCCAGCAAGACTTCTGGGAGGAGGCGGGCAGCAAGTTTGCTTTAGTGGTTATATGTTGTCTTAAGGTGTATGTGTGCACGGCCGGTGTGCATGCCTGTGTGTGTGTGTGTGTGTGTGTGTGTGTGTGTGTGTGTGCGCGCGCGCATGCTCATATGCGTGCTTGTGCGTGTGTGCATGTGTAGTAGAGAATAATGCTCTCCTAGTCCATATATTGACAACTAAATCCCAGGACTTCAGGAAGTGGCCATATCTTTGAGATGAAGTCTGTTCTGGAGTAGGCCAGGCCTCCTGTGCAGTGTGACTGATAACCTATTCAAAGGGGACATTGGGTCACAGGGAGAGAGGCGTGTGCAGACAAAGGTGACGCTTCATCAGCATGGAGTGTCCTGTGTGGCCATAATGACCAGAAACTAGGGTGAAGCAGGCAGCAAAGTCTCCCTTGCAGCCCCGAGAAGGAGCCAAGGCCCCTGACACTTTGGGTTTGAGGTTCTGGACTCAGAATTGTGGGACAATAGGGCCCATGTCATTTATGCCACCTAATTTATAATACTGTGTCATGATGGCCCTGACAAAATAATCCAGTCAGAAAACACATGACCTGGGGCTGTGACTCAGTTAGTGGGGCCACTGTGTAGCATTCACTGTGTCCTGGGTTTAATCCCTCCACCACCACCCCACCCCAGCACAACATAAACTGGCCGTGGTAGCCCTTGCCTGCAGGGAGAGCAGAAGTTCATAGTCCTTCATCCTCAGCTGCACCTCATGTTCTAAAGCAAAGCCCAGCCTGGGCTTATGAGAC
>JAQHUG010000013.1:3351486-3391105 GCA_028555095.1 Dicrostonyx torquatus | reverse complement strand
AGTGCTGGGATTAAAGGCGTGCGCCACCACCTCAGCACGTGGGAGGCTGAGATGAGGATCAAGAGTTCGCGGCTAGTCTGGGCTGTATAATGGCCAGGCTTGCCCTATAGCAAGACTCGCTCCAGTTCCTCAGCGATGCAGCCTCTTAGGTGAGGTCTCACAGCTTGCTGTGGCCCAGGTACACTCTGGTTCCAGAGACAGTCAATTCAGAAAAGCACAGCACTTCTTATCTGGGTCTGCCTGGGCCCTCCTTTGTCCTCAGATATCTCAATGCTGTCCCTTCGCACCCCTTATGGAGCCATTACTTAGAAGCCCCAGGTCTGGCCTACACATGCTATTATATAACTTCAATATTTTGGAAAAGATTCATTTATAAATATGCATTGGATAAAGTTGGAAAGGATGTTATTAAGGAAGCATTGAAAGACACATGGCACGAAGATGATTATTAAAGGATGTATACAGCAGTGTCAGGTCGGAAACAGGGTGACGGGCAGACAAGCTGTGGGCCATGCAGACACTAAAATTCTATGTCAATTAAAAATGGCAGTATGGCCAGGCATGGTGGCACATGCTTGTAATCCTAGCACTTGGCAGGCTGGGTAGCCTGGGCTACATAGTGAGACTACATGATCCTAGCACTTGGCAGGCTGGGTAGCCTGGGCTACATAGTGAGACTACATGATCCTAGCATTTGGCAGGCTGGGTAGCCTGGGGTACATTGTGAGACCATGTCTTTTAAAAAAGAGAATGTTGATATTGACATAGGGCTGGCACTGTAGCTCAGTGGTAAAGCATTTGCTTAGCTTGTACGAGGCCTTAACACTTCAAAATGATGCTAATATAGAAGTGTTCATCAATGTGGGAAAACGTTCAGCGTGTGGCATGACAGGATTGATGAGGTCACGTTATTTATACACACGGAAGAGTGCTTAGGGAACATATGTGTCCTGACAGTTTTAGTGTTGGCTTTTAGGGGAACTGAATGTAAGTGATTCTTCTGCCTTTTTTTTTAAAGCTCTTATTTTTGGTTGTTCATTTGTGTTTTCCATCTTGTTATAGAGAAGAGTGGACATTATACAGCCCAGACTGGCCTCAAACTCTTGATCCTCCTGTCTCAGCCTCCCGTGTGCTGAGATTACAAGTGTGTGCTGCCACCTTTTCTGACCCCCACCCCCCACTGATTTTGTAATTTCTAGTTTCTCCCCACTAAGCAAGAGTTACTGATGTAGTACAAAATAAGATGTACAAAAATAGAACGCAGGTGAGGGGAGCAGGGTTCTAGCTGGCAGCCTTATTTCAGAGTGTGATACAGAATTCCCAGGTACACGTTTATAACGTTAAAGCCCAACAGTTGTGTTTAAATGTAGCAGCAAGGAATTATTAAATGTTTGAGAGTTAAAGTTAGCACATTTAAAACTCATGAGCCAGCTTTTGCTAAATATCTGTTTGGGGAAGTGAAAGTTGATTATGGTACAGTCTTGTTTTGAATGGAATCCACCTAACCCTTCCTATGTGGGTTCTAAATGCTATATACAGACTGAGTAATGATTACGTGAGAGACAGTCCTAAAACCATGTGTTAGAGCTGGGTAGATGAATGAATACACGTGCACACACACACGTGCATGCACACACACATGCACGTGCATATGCGTGCGCACGCATGCACACACGTGCATGTACACAGGCATGCAGTCTAGCGCAGGACCTCTTTTCATCATCACCAACCATGTTGACCCCTTGATCCCAGCCATGCTGACCCCTTGACCCCAGCCACGCTAACCCCTTGACCCCAGCCACGCTGACCCCTTAACCCCAGCCATTTCTACCCTGTGTGGCTCATTCACTACATTCTGGTGGAGCCATCATCTCAAAGCACGATCAGGTCACATTTCTCCTCTTCGTAAAACCCTTTGGTGCCTCAGGATACCCCTAAGTCCTCACAGCTGTCACTTTCCATGATATGGCCCATCCTGCCTCTCTCCTGTCATTGCCTGTCCCTCTGCCCTGACTCACACATGCCGGCCATGCAGCCTCTTCCAGTGGTTTGCACTTCCAGGTCCCCTCTCTGGAACAGGTCTTACCCATAGTGCCCTGCTTCCTCACCTTCTGGGGGTCTTTGCCTCTGAATTGGTGGCATCTTCCTCAGCACCCCAAACAAAAGATCCCACATCTTACTTAGACACCTCGGCTGGCTTCATTCTTTTCTGTAACACTTGCCCTTCCCTGACAGACAACCAATTTGTTTATTGTTTGTCTCCCTTCACCAGAATATAAACACCTTGAGGCTAAGGACTTGTTTCTTTAATGTCCAGTGCCTCAATCCAAGATCAGTGAGTGTCAGCAGCCTTGGGAGGAATTAGTGGATGCTAGGTACCAAGTAACAGATCCTCATCCTGTCAGGGAGGTGCCTGAGGAAGGCTCCTTGCCTTGCCCAAGGTCACAGCTGGGACACTCAGCAGACATCCTTGTCCATCCTGCTTCCTGTGTGTTTGTCCAGTTCACACAGAATTTCAGCCCGGAATAGCAAAAGAAGAAACAGCTGTTGAGGGTTCCTCCCTGGAAAAGCAGTAGTGAGCTCAGGGTGGGAAGAAAGAAGGGAGGAAGGGGTCCCCGGGCGTGGGGACAGTGTGATAGATTTGAGTTTATTATTAAAATAACATCTGTGCATGGTTTTGCATCACGGTTCTGGAAAGTGGGTGGTCTGTCTGAAGTATCAGGTGGGGCCTTCCTCCGTTCCTGGCCCGGGATGCAGGTGGCTGAGGGATTCACTCAACAGACAGATGATGTAAGAAGGAGCTGGGCCCAAAGGAGCATCTGGGAATCCCAGTCTGGCCTACAGGCCTGTTGGTCCCTGGCCCAGCCTCACTCTGAAGTGTCTCTAAACCCACCCCCTTCCTGAGCTGGTTCAGACACCCCCTTTGATGCCTGGAGAGCTCTGCCCTTCTCCCTCCCAAGCCCCATGTGGTTTGTTAATTGGCTGTGAAATGAGGGATTTCAGGCGGCACTCATCCGTGTGAGCACAGTGGGGCCGCGGTGGGATGCTGATCCTGTTCAGTGTTCTCAAGTCTGTCTGTCTGTCTGGCTCCCCAGATGCAGCTTCTGGATAAATTTCCTATCGAAGGCGGCCAGAAGGATCCCAAGCAGAGGATCATCCCCTTCCTCCCAGGTAAGCTCCAATGGCCATATGAAGGGCTGCAGTGACTGGGAGAAGTCTCCCCACTGCCAAGCCCAAGCCAAGAAGAGGCTAGCGGTGCATTAACCACTCCCCGAAAGGACTTGCAAGCCTTCGCTTTTGAAGGCCACTGTCCTCCAACTGGCTTCAGAATCATCCTTGCCAGCCCTTGGACTGTAGCTCCTGAGGAGTTTCTGAGGCTCTCGGACTTGTTATCTTCTTCACAAAAGACCCTGAGCGGGTAGGATGTGTGTAACCCTGTAATCCCAGGACTCGAAAGGCAGATGGAGGTGGACATCAAGAGTCGGAGGCTAAGCTGAACTTCATTACCGTTTTGAGGCCAGACTGAGCTACTCAGAAAAACACAAGGGTTAGTAGTTCAAGGTCATCTGGGCCAGCAAGGTAACTTTGATAAAGACCCTTGACACCAAGTCTGACAACCGGAGTTTGATTCCCAGAGGGACCCACGTGGTGGAAGGAGAGAACCAACGTCAAGTTGTGCTCTGACCTCCATATGTGACCCCACCCCCATGCACACAAAATAAAAATGTAATAGTTTACGGTCACCCCCAGCTACATAGTGAGTTCAAGCCCAGCCTGGTCTACTGGAGACTCCATCTCAGATGGTTAAGAGCACTGGCTGTTCTAGAGGGCCCAGATTCTCTTCCCAGCACCCAAACGGCTGCTCACAACCGTCTGTAATCACAAGTCCCAGGGGATGCAAAGCCTTCTTCCAGCCCCCTCAGGCATGAGGTACACAGAGGTCCATGCAAACAAAACACTCATACATAATTTATTTTTTGAGACAGGGTTTCCCTGTGTTTTGGAACTCACTCTGTAGAGCAGGCTGGTCTCGAACTCAGAGACCTGCCTGCCTCTGCCTCCCCCGTGCTGGGATTAAAGGTGTGTGCAGATACCACTACAAGGCTTTTTGTTGTTGTAAAATCCTCTTTTTTTTAAGTTAAAAATTATCATAAACTAAACAATTAACCCAGAGTCTCTGAGAGTTTTAATTCCCCCCCCCCCTTTATAGTGCATACACTCCCCGAGTCTTGCTCTCCCGTAGGCCTTATGCTACTGTGCATACTCCTTAGCACACCCGCAGGCTAGCAGGTTTGGCTCTGGCTCCGTCTAGCCAGTCGCTGCAGCACCATTGGGAACCTGCTTCATGCAATCAATCATGTGTAATTTAGAGAAAAATGTCTCAGGTAAGCCATGACCCGCTATTACTGGGATGTCTAAAGTTTGAGTAGAGGCCTGTAGTGTAATTATAGCCTGCTTCCTTATCATTATCGTGTACAGCTCTTCCTGCTGGGAACACGAGGGCTTCGGAGAGGTCAATTAACTGCCCTTGAAAGTGGCAGAACTGAGGCGTGAACTCAGGGCTCTGGCCTGAACCGTGAGGGCCACACTGCCCCCTGGTTTTCCGGGTGCAGCCGGCTCTCAGGACAGTTGCTTCACAGTGGTCTTCCCACTAGGTTAATGCTGGCCCTGGACGCTCACAGACCAGCAGCCTCCAGGATTACAGTTAGACATGAGTAGCCTGTGGTCAGGACGTGCTGTGGATTGAACAGGTGGTGGCCCCTCACATGGAGAGTGGCACCCCTCTGAAGGGTGTTGCTTACCCGACCCTCAAAGTCAGCAAAAGACTACGTTATCTTCAGCATCTTTGCCAGACTTGGAGAGAAGTAACCAGCTCCCAGGTAGAATAGCCAGAGCTACAGTTTGGGCAAGACAAGAATTAGCCGTGGAGAGTAGGTGTGTCACCCCTGCTTCCTTCATTGCAAGCAGAGCACAGCCTCTCCACTGTTGGTCTCTGAGTTATGAGTCTGAGGCATTTGGGGTGCTCAACATCTGGGTTTGCAGTAACCTTAGATTCTTCTAACAGTCTGGGTGCTGCACCCACCTAGGGCATGGCTGTCCAGCAGGGATGCTATGGGCAAAAATGTCCGAGAGGAACACGAGGTCATCAGTGTCCTGTGAATACTGGATTTGGCCTTGGGACCTGAAGCTGCCTTTTTGTTCAAGAAGAACAGGGCTGCTTCTTCCACTCTGTCCCCGGCCAATGCTACGAGGACAGAGTTTGTCATCCCATCGGCCAGGCTGAGGGGACAGGGTGAGGGTGTCCCAGCCACCTAAGGAGCCCTTCAAATAGTGAGAGACAAGACCATTTCTACCTTCAGAATGACTTAAAGCCGGGCGGTGGTGGCGCACGCCTTTAATCCCAGCACTCGGAAGGCAGAAGCAGGTGGATCTTTGTGAGTCTGAGGCCAGCCTGGTCTACAGAGTGAGTTCCAGGACAACCAGGACTGTTTCACAGAGAAACCCTGTCTCAAAAAACAAACAAACAAGAATGACATAAAGCAGGATGTGCCCCTCTTGCTATATACTGTATGATGCCCAGGTGTGACTCCCCAAGGAGCTTAGAGAGCAGAGAACCCGTGCCCTGAGGAAGTCAGCAGAGACCCCATAAGGAAGGGGCCTTAGACCTGATGCTTTGGGGAAAGTAGGATTGGAGGTGGCGCTGGAGGCCATGGCTTGGGTACCACTGCCTCCTGGTCCCGTATCTCACAGTCAGACTGTCTCTATTCACCCCTGGAAACTTTAGCTCTGTCAGCGACCAGCTGTAGTAACTGTGCCTTGTAACATGAGGGTCCTGCTTGTTGGCGTTTCTGTCCTGCCCAGTACCCCACAGCCAGCAAGCCCCAAAGAAAATCACACAGAGGTCTCCATAAGATTATAAACTGATTGGCCCATTAGCTCAGGCTTCTTACTAGCTCTTATAACTTATATTAACCTATTGTCTTATCTATGTTAACCACATGGCTCGGTACCTTTCTCGTCACATGTTGCCTCTTCGTTGGTCTGTGCAGGAATGCCAAGGGAGCTTCCTGCTTCCCAGAATTCTCCTGTTCTCCTTGGGCCACCTCTACTTCCTGTCTGGTTTTCCCACCTATACTTCCTGCCTGGCCAATCAGCATTTACTTAAAACATGATTGACAGAATACAGAATTGTCCTCCACCATTGCCTCAGGTTCCTCATCTGGAAAATGGGGTGATAATGGCATCTGCCCCTAAGGTAAAAGTGAATTGTTGGCAGCCAGCTGCTTTGAATCGTGGCTGACCCCTGCCAAGGGTCACCTAAGTGTTAGTCCTTATTATTGCCACGTCTCCACATGTGCTTAGGCTTTTCACCCCACAGTCCCACAAACAATTTGACATGGCCTGAAATTATTGTCCCCATTTTACTGACTAGGAAATTGAGGCTAAGGGATGCTGACAGATTTGTCTCCCAAAATAAATTCATAACAAAAACAACTTTTAGAAGGAAGTGGGAGTTGGAGAGATGGCCTTGCAAGGGACCCAAGTTCAGTTCCCAGAACCTACGTAGAGCAGACAGATCAGTACCTCTAGTTCTGGGGAGGGAGGATTAAAAAAAAATTATTTGCCCCATGCAAATAATTAAAAATAGAATCTTTAAAGAAAGTTACTCATTTTCTGTGAGGAGGTGGACACATGCCCTGGTGTGCGTTTGCAATCGGAGAAAAGCGTGAGCTGGGCATCTCTCCCATGTAGGTCCCAGGCAGTGAACTCTCAGTCTTGGCAACAGGTGCCTCCGTCTCGCTGAGCCACGTCACCAACCTCTGAAGCTCTTCATGAGGTTAACTGACCCCTCCTTCCGGGAAAAGTGAGACACAGGGCATCTTCCCACCTCTCCATAAATGTAACCATAGGGAATGTCATTGAGAGAAATGGGGGTTGACTAATTCCCCAAAAGGAAACTCTCCCTTTTCTTAGCCCTGTTCCCTCTTAGCCCTCTGTAGTGCAATTCTAATTGGTCATAATAATAAAAACCCAGAGTCAGATATAGGGGTAAAAGCTGAAAGATCAGAGAAGTAAAGAAGCCAGCCACTAGAGAGACTTCTTTCTTCTACTAAATCCTCAGACTGAAGGGGGTTAGATCCTGTCTCAAGGAACCCTCAGATTGAATGCCTTGAGCTCCTGTCTCCTCCCATTTTATATTCCACTCTCAGCCCAGCCCTTCCTGTCTCCACCTCCCTAGTGCTGGGATTAAAGGCATGTGACTCCCAAATACTGGGATTAAAGGTGTGAGCCACCCCCGCTTGACTCTGTTTCTCTTTTAGAATGGATCAGTTTTGTGTAGCCCACGGTGACTTCAAACTCACAGAGATCCACCAACCTCTGCCTCCTGAGTGCTGGGATTAAAGGTGTGTGCCACCACTGCCTGGCATCTATGGCTAACTAGTGGCTTAGCTCCACACTCTGATCCTCAGGCAAGCTTTATTTGTTATAGCACAAAGCTATCACCATGGTCCTCCCTTCAGAGGCTTCCCACACTGGACCCCTCGTCTTTGCTTACTCTCTCTAGGGCTCCAGGCTGGCCTAGCCTTTGGAGCACGTGCCAGTCCCTGTCCCTGTCCTCCTGCAGCTCTCTGGAAGCCACCATAGATCCTTCATTCTTTCTCCTCAGAAGGCCTAAGGTTTCTTCCACCAGCCAGCATACCCTTGAGTTCCAGGGGCCCGCAAGGCAGACGGCATTGGAGCAGCCAAATCCCCAGTTTAGAGTGAGATGTGGATTCAGCTGCAAGTGACTGGGGGATGCTGTGGTGCCTTCTGTGAGTTTTCCACTGCGGCAGGTCATTTTAATAGTAGACCTGCTGTCACCAGACACGGACACTACCTTGTTTCTGCCTCCTTATCTTTGGAGGCGGGGAAGGAGGGGGTATGAGACCACCTGCTGATTCTCCCAGGGTCACCCTAACAGCAGAGACTTAACAAAACCCCAAGAGTGCACACACTCCAGATACCTCAGCCAGCCAGCCCCAGGGACAGCTCTGGCAGCTTTGTCTCCCCTAGAGTTCCATGGGATGGAAAGTTCCAGGGAGGAAGAGGTGTGCTTTATCTCCAGAGGGGCTCAGTTTTAGTTCCAGAGGTGCTGGGGCGTGGCGAGCATTTCTGCTGCCCAGGAGGGGTTTGGGGTGTGTTCTAGGTGTCAGTCCATCTGCTTTCTTCTGATCCACCTGGCCACAGGCTCATGGCCGGGGACATGAAGTGTCTGGCTGGTACCAGTAATAGAGAAAGCAGAGGAACTCAGAGAACTGAGGGAACCCAACTCGAGGCTTGTCACTCCTCACTCATCTGCCAGGCAAACCCTGCGTAGGAGCACTGCATCTTAGGCTATGTCCACCTAGAGTCCGGGCCAGCCTGTGGGTTTGAAAGGTGCTAAGCACTCAGTGTTCCTGTGGCCAAAGATAGAGTCTTCATCCCAGAGAAGCTGGCCCCTGGTAGTACCTAGTGCCATTGTATAGTGGCACTGGGGCCAGGGATAGAGTTTAGGGCAGGTCTGTGAGCAGGGCCAGTGAGGGCCTAGAAGCAGGGGTTGGCCAATTACTGATTTTTGAGTATCAATGAAATCCTTTATAAAGGCGGTGGGTAGACTGCCCTTAAGAAGGTCTCCTAAGTTGTTTTCACCTGGACTAAAACCTGTCTTTTGGATTCTGGGAATGAAGAGCCACCATACAGAAGCCCATGGAAGGAGCTAGAAGGTGTGGAGCCCCAACACAAGAGGCAGCTCTCCAGTGGGTGTTCCAGGGCAGAAGATATGCATGGCTCAGGCCAAGAAACAGCAGTGTTATTCAAGAGCTTGGGCATCCTGGGAAAAGGGGGTTGAGGATAGACTCCCCCAGACTGTACCCCCGAACCCTGACTGTGCGAGAGTGAGGTAGACACACCCATCTCTTTGGCTGACCTCTGTGGCTCTTTGAAACCGGGCCCTTGTCCTCTGTGGTCTTCGCTCATGTTTCTGCTGTGGGGCTGAACATGTGGCGTGTGCTGTGTTAGGACTTGTTGATCGGTTTCCTTATTGACACACGTTTACCCAGCTACTAGTATATGCCTGGACTAGTACCAGCTGCTCCTCATTCCTTCATTCCTTCCCTCCAGGCTCACTGAGGGCCAGTAATCCCCAGTTTAGAAAAAAGCCAACTTGGAGGTAGCAGATGGCTCAGTGGTACTTGCCACCAAAATGTGTTTAATTCCTGGAACTTACACGGTAGAAGGAAAGAACTGACTGTTCAAGTTGTCCTCTGACTGACTCTCTCTCTCTCTCTCTCTCTCTCTGGATGTACTATCTTCTCCTGGCTAAGGAAGAACTGGCACAGTCAGCCTCAGCAAGGCTTTGCTCTTTTTTTTGTTTTGTTTTGTTTTTGTTTGTTTTTTCAAGTCAGGGTTTCTCTGTAGCTTTGGAACCTGTCCTGGAACTATCTCTTGTAGACCAGGCTGGCCTCTGCTTCCCGAGTGCTGGGATTAAAGGCGTGCACACCACCAATGGGCTGCAAGGCTCTGCTTTTGCCTTCCTCTGCTGCCTCTGTACCCACCAAGTTAGGGCTGAGACCAAGCACAAGTCCCTTTTTTCCCTCCCTCAACTGTCACAGGAGCTTCCTGTTTGGGGTCAGGTAGCCTTGAACCTCTTGGGAATCAGGTAGCCTGGAAGGCTGTCCCAATTACCTTGAGTAACTGAGGTCATTGACACTGAGTAATTCTTTTGTGCCTGAGTATTTTCATTTTAAACAATTGCACACATTCTGTGGGTCTAAGGCTTTTAGAGCCCCTCATTCATTTAATTGCCAAGCTATTGCATTTCTCTTAAATACCTTCTTGCCCTGCCTTCTTTTTGAGATAGGGTCTTGTTTTAAGGTTTCTGTAAAGTGACCAAAAACAACTAGGGGAGGAAAGGGTTGTTTCCTTTACAACTCTCAGGTCACCTCCTTCACTGAGGAAGTCAGGACAGGAACTCAAGAAGGACAGGAACCTGGAAGCAGGAACTGAAACAGAGGCCATGGAGGAAGGCTTCAGCCTGTACCCAGGACCCCTGCTCAGGCACCACCTACAACTAACGATGCCGTCCCACATTAGTAACTAATTAGGAAAATGGCCTACAGACTTTTCTAAAGGCCAGTCTTTTGTTTTGTTTTTGCTTTTTTTGTTTGTTTCGAGACAGGATTTCTCTGTGTAGTCTTGGCTGTCCTGGAACTCGCTTGTGGAGATCTCCCTGCCTCTACCTCCTTGGGATTAAAGGTGTATGCCACCACCAGCCGACAAAAATATCTAGCCCGGACTGGCCTTGCCCTTGGACTCGTGATCCTCTAGTCTCTACCTCCTTCAGCAAATCCTACAGCATTTTCTCAACTGTGGTTTCCTCTACTCAGATACCCCTAGTTTGTGTCAAGTTAATAAAACAAAACCGACCAGGACAGGTCTAATGGGGTCTGTGCTGATCTTGAACTTGCTACGTAGCTGAGGATGCCCTTGAACTGTTGATCTTCCTGCCTCTGCCTCCCAAGTGCTGGGATTACAGGAATGCACCACTATGTCTGGCTTTACCTTTTAATTCTGAAATAGTTACAGACTCGGAGATGTTACAGAAATACCCGCCACCACACCTTCCTCTCCTGCAGTTCTGCTACCCGACTGCAGTGCTGGTGGCTTTATCCCAGGGACATCCCAGCTCTTTGCCACCATCAAATTACTTCCCCCAACTGAATTGAATATCTTATTTCCTCTTTAGAATTTATTATTTCAAAATTATGTGCATGTGTGTGTCTTGAGTGTGTGCACATGAATGCAGCACCTTCAGAGGCCAGAAGATGGCATCAGATTTCCCCTGGAACTGGAGTTGGAGACAGCTGTGAGTGGCCCAGGATGGGTGCTGGGAAAGGAACTTGGGTGATCTAGAAGAGTATTATGTGCTCTGAACCACTGAGCCACCTCTCCAGTTCTGGAACATCTTGGAAACTGGCTCTAGTATGTTATCAAAACCAGGAAATCGATGTTGGCACCTTCAATTAGCTAGACCATTGGCCAGAGTGATTGATTTCTACATTAAGCATGTGGAGACTGCTACTGAGTGAGCATGCCCCGACTGGTAAGGATATTAGCCCGTGACAAACTTCTCTGCATTCAGGGTGCTCAGCATTCTTGCTTCCAACAAAGAAACTGAGTAGAACTTGATTTGCAGAAGGGATTCCCTCAACAAACTCCTTAGAACAAATGCCACTAGCTTTCGGTTGCCCTCCATGGTTCTTTTTGTTTTATTATTATTTTTTGTTTGTTTGTTTTCTGAGATACGGTCCCTCTGTGTAGTCCTCACTGTCCTGGAACTCAGTGTGTAGACCAAGCTGGCTCCGAACTCACAGAGAGATCCTCCTGCTTCTGCCTTCCCGGTGATGGGATTAAAGTCACACGCCACATATTTTGTTAAAAAGAAGTGTGTGGTAAATTCTATTGCAAAGTGAAGTGCCGCTAAAAGATGTGTCTGTAGGAGCTTGCCTGTGATCCCAGCACTGAGGAGGTTGAGGCAGAAGGAGAATTCAAGGTTAGTATGAACTGCAGAGTGAGGTCAAGGCCAGCCTGAGTTGTGTATTAATATCCTACCAATAATAACAATAATAATACCAATAGCATTAATAAGAACAATGGGATCTGTGGCTTCTGAGTGGCTGGAAATGGAACAGACCTGGGGCTGCAGGTGTAAGAGCAGCTTTGTCAAGACTGCGCATGGATCAAGGTGTGGTGTCACAAGTCTGCCCCATCACTTGCAAGATGGAAGCAAGAGGATCAAGAGTTCAAGACCAGCCTGGGCTATGAAGTGAGATCAAGACCAGCCTGGGTTACATGTGGCATGCTTTCAAAAAAGTCCAAAACCAAATACACAAACAACAAACAAACAAAAAACATGTGCATGGTATCTGACTCCACCGTACTTGTGAGCCAGTTAAGTTAGCTTAATGATTTCATGGCTAACCATACAAAATATAACACGCTTGAGCCAGAGATATTAGACTTTATTACAGCCCAGTAACTGGCATCAGCAGTGGCACGCCTCCATCTGTTCTCATTCCTGCTAAGTTCCCTCGAGGCGGCATGCTGGATGGAGAGCATCACCTGCATGTGCAGTGGGTGCAATACAGGACGGGAGCCCAGACGTTAGGGAGTCCGCATCTCTTATTACAGGTAGGGGGCCAACCTGCTTCTTCACCTCAGAGAGATACACCCAGGCGGTTACTTTTGGGAAGACAACCCAAAGCAAACAAGCCCAGCTGCCTGTTTGGGAGGCCTCCACCTGTGGCAGTATCAGAGTGCTAGGGACAGTGGTCTCCCAAGTGTTTCTGGAGCCTTCTTGGAGGGGCGGGCAGAGTGCTCTGGGTACTGGACCTATCGCGATTGCATCTACAGCCTCTTGGTGCAGCCTACTGTTTATACGGAACCTTCTGCCTTGTTTTAAAAGACTATTGTGGAAAATCCATCTCCTGTTGCCCATCCTGGGATTGGAGTCCATTTCCTGTGTATTCTGAGTTGCTGGCCCAAGGAGCCTCCTTGGGAGGAAATGGTCATTGCAGAGCAGAGCAGAGTTTATATAGCTGCTGATGGAAAAAGCAAACGACTGTGACAGGGTCGGGGGGGGACCTTAGAAGCCAGACAGTGGAGCAGAAAAAGCTGTGCTTCTTCTGCCAAGGCTGTGCTAGCTCGCCTTCCACGTAAGAGCTCTCTGTGCTCCTATGCTGGCCTCAGTTTACCTCTCTGGGCTTCCACAAAGCCCGCGGTGCTAATTCCTGAGTGGCCTTGCCCATAGCCCTTTGTATGCCCAGGCGGATGAGGTATGGAGCTGTGAAATGACTTGGACCACAGAGTGACCCCATGTTCACATTCAAGGCAGGGGCTGCCAGCCTGGAGACGGCCTGCTGACCTTGCTCCCTCACGGGTCTGTCGTGTTAGACAGCAGGCTGCTTACTTCTTCTGTGCTGGTGACCGTTTGACATACCAGTTCCTTAATGAAGAGGCAGTGCGGAGCCTGGTGAACCAGAGACACAAGGCTTTCCTCTCCCTGACCGTGAGCCCTGCGCAGAAGATCCGGTGTTTGTTCAGCACCAGAGGAAGCAGGGGGAAGGGATGGTTATTTAGCTTGGTCAGGGAGAGCCAGCCCTCTTGCTCAGCCATAGGTGTTCCTCTCCATTGCCACCAGCACCAGGCTAAGAAGTCTTTCCCCAAAGGATCTGGGAACTGGGGCAAGTGATGACTGAGCTCTGGCAGGGACCGCAGTCTCTGAGGGTGAGGGCCTGGGAAGTTTCTGGACCCCAGTGGTAACCTCACATGGCAAAAGACAAACCTCTCTGATGTTGCTATGACAGACAGTGTCTTCTGGGAATAGTGGGGTATAAAAAAAATCAACAAAATTACAGGCCTGCACCGCTCACCTCCATCCTTCTGGGAATGCTGGGTCTCCCCTTGTAATCATAGCTCCCACTCTGTAATCTGGGGCCTGCTGTGAGCATACTGCTCTGAACGCTGCATGGAAGAGCTGTGTCACTCATTCCTTTCCTGCCACAGGTATTTATCAAGCCCCACTGTGTGCCGGGACCAGCCATAGGCACCGATAATACAGCTGAGAACCAGAGGCCAGGCCACTGTTGACAGGAAGCTTATCTTTCAGTGGAGGAGGGGGCGGCAAACAAATGAACAATTTCCAATAGTGACAGGAACCAGAAAGGAAAAGGAGTGTGAATGAGGAGGCCCAAGATGTCTGAAGTTTGCTGGCCAAGGAGGGCCTCTGCAGAGGTGACATCTGAACTAAGGCAGGCACGGGAAGATCAGGGTCCAGGGACCATAGACTAAGAGGACAGCAAGAATGGTGACCTGGGGGGCTAAGGATTATGTGTGTATAGTAGCATGAACCAGTGGAAGCGGTCAGGCCAGAAGGTTGCCCCTGAAGAGTGTGTGAGCTGTCAATGTCACTAGCCCTAGAGGTCTCCAGCCCCAGAACCCCCAGATCTCTCTGCGGGTGGTAGCCTCACAGGGCCCCTTTCTGCCCTGTAAGCGAATGTGGGTCAGGTCCCAAGCCCTTTCTCTACCCTAGCTCCACATTTTAAGAGCCAGGAAAAACTAGCCACTTTGTCAGAATTTTCTTTCTTTTGTCCCTAGCTTAGAGATCTCTTCAGAAAGGAGTTGACCTCCTGAGCCTCCGCCCCAAGTCCATAGTCCTGGAGTGTCTCTGATGACCCTTCTCCAGTAACCCTTGTTTAAAGCAGACATCCACACTTCTGCAGCCTTAGGCAGCCTGCGTCATTTGACATTCAGGAAAGCACTCTGGCCTGGAAGCAGCCCTGGGTTCCAGTCGGGTCCCCACCCGTGTCCGTAACACAGTATCGAAGTTAAACCAGAGCTACCAGCGGTCCCCTAGCTTGTTGACAGCATCACCGAAAGTGATAGCTGTGACTTCAGGCCTCTGTAACACTCATGACCTTCTCCACCCCATGCCCTTCACCTTGGAAATAAAGACTTTCCTTCCGGAAGCCCGGCGTCCTTTCGCCAGGTCAAATCTTTTCACTCTGTGCTTAGAGACAGCAGTGTCCCTGGATGCGGCTGTGTCAGCAGACTCACGTTCGAGTGGCAGATGGGTCCGTTTGGTAGTGGTGGAAAACTAAGGCAGGAGAAGGAGGCTAGGCTTCATGGGGCCCATGAGGGCAGAGACGGGCTGATATGAGCCTGCCATACAAGAGGTGGGAAGACTTGAGGTAACCAAGGCAGGCAAAGACTGAGGGCTTGGTCGAAATGAGGGAAGAAGACAGTTCTCGGGTGTCTATTAGGGAAGGATCAGTGAAGGGGCTGTGGGCTGCAAGTGGAGATCAGGAGGGTCAAAAATGATGATGTCATTGATCTGTCTGTCAGAGATAGCCCTGACCAGCATCTTACAGTGGTCCCATTCTCAGGCCTACCCTGTGTTCACCATAAAGGGGAGAGAGAAGATGGCTTCCTCCCATCTCCCTTAGGTGGTCACTGCCTTTGGAACATTCGAGAGATGCTTTGTGGAGATGCTGCTCAGCTGGCAGAGCGCTTTCCTAGCAGGCCCAGAGCCCTGGGTTTGATGGGCTACACTGCATACACTGGGCACGGTGGTCCATGCCCGTGGTTCCAACACTCGGGAGGGAGAGGCAAGAAGATTGACCCTTAAGCTCATCTTCAGCTATGTAGCAAGTTTGAAGCTAGCCTGAGTCACCTTGACTAGACCCAGTCCCAAAGACATAGCCCCTGCCTTTGCTCCCTTCTGACAAGGTCTGAGCTGGCTCTTCGAGGCCCATCCTACCGTATAAACTGACGCACCATTCAGTCCCTGCTGCCTGACATCAAGCAGTATAGTCATCAGACCTGGAAGCTCTCCCCATGGAGTTTATAGCTCTCTATCTCCACAGATCCCAACACTGACATCCCCCCAAAAAACCTTAGGCTCCGGAAGACATCTGGGACAAGGGAGTAGCTGTCAGTGTGGTGGCCTGGCCCACACAACTGACCTTGTACTTCTGGTCTGAAAGCTGAATTTGCAAGGTTGATAGTTGGATGAGAATGGCTTCAGTGGACCTAGTGGGTAATGTGACATTCTTGACTACTGGACAGGTACATTCTGTAAGATGGAGGGTAGCTGCTGTCCAAAACATGTGACTGTCGTTTTGGTTTTGTTTTAATTGAATAACTGTATGGAAAAGGTTGTAGATCCTTCTGAGAATCTATAGATGGGGGCCTGTAGATTAAAAAAAAAACAATCAAGCAATTGTAAATCAGAGAAAATTAATGTCAAAGGATTATAGTTACTATTCAGTAAGTGTGTATTTTCCCCCAGATGGTGTACAGAGGGGTTCAGCCAGTCATACCATCCAGTTTAATAACCATAAATCTATAGATAAAGACTCACAGGCTAGGAAGGGCATATGACTTCCCATGACTACTCCCTAGTGAGAGGCAGAGCTGGCTTCAAACCCAGGCTGCTTTACTACCTACAGTAAAGGTTTTGTCTAGATTGCATTTTTGTTGAGGTTCACTCAACCTAACCTACTTTTATTCGCCACCTAGTGGCAGATTCTCAAATTGCAAGTACAGTGCCCCAGAGGAAATAGGTTGATTTTGGAAACCTGTGCCTGTAAAGAAACTATGTAACAACACCACAAACACTGCTCCTAAACCACGACTTGGTGTGGGAGGACCTTTGTTTTTCTACCTGATGGCAAATCCCCCAAATTTCCATTTGGGACACCAAACAGAAGCTTGGGAAATACTCAATTCTTGGTTTTACTTGTTTGTTCCTAGACCTCAAAGAGAAAGGCTGTGGGCCCATTGTTCCTGTATGAACACCAGCATGGTCTCCTGTGCTTTGTGATTCCTGTTCATCCAGACATAAGGCAGGCCCAGCCTGGGTTCCCGTTTCTGTGAAATACAAGGATTAGACTTGTAGTTGACTTTCCTCTAAAAGCCGTGGAGACCAAAGGAGAAAGTGCCTGGTGGCGGAATCGTATGTAAAAGGAAGAACATCAGGGAAATAGGGGTCTGCTAGCCTCGCCTCAAATCTGACCATCCTGGCAGAATGTGGCTGCCTCTGCATAAGGCCAGCCTTGTGCCTCCCTCACTCCTGTCCCCAGTTACTCCCATTTCCTTTGAAAGGTGCAGAAAG
The DNA here is from genome assembly GCA_028555095.1 of Dicrostonyx torquatus. Lineage (NCBI taxonomy): Eukaryota > Metazoa > Chordata > Mammalia > Rodentia > Cricetidae > Dicrostonyx > Dicrostonyx torquatus. Next base: position 3,374,412 of record JAQHUG010000013.1, on the reverse strand, counting down.
CCCCCTTGTCTTGAGTGTTTTCCTGCAAAAGGCTCCTACTGAAAGACAGCACACACAGCCAAGGCTCTGACCTTAACCTTTGCCCCTGACTTACTTCTGACAAAGAGTTCTTCTCTTCCATTCCTCCATGTCTCTTGGGAGAAAGCAGCTAGGGCTAGCAAGAATTCACTGAAAATAGAAATGTAGTGTATAAGAAATGGTGTACCCCAAATATCTGGAGCCATAAATGCCGGCCAAACAGCAGACAACCACAAACCACGCAGTGTGGGTTATCGGTCAGTTCCGTGTCTGCTGGGTGCTTCCAGTGTGCACGTGGGGCCTGGAAATGCTCTCTCGCGCTAGGACATCCTCCTCGTCTTCTGCCCTGGCACCCGTCAGCCTTGTGAACAGGCACATACAGTTAAGCCCCACTGCCTCGACCCAGATTTGGCAGTCGTCCAGTCAAGCTAGCTGTGTGAATGAAGTAGGTGGGAACCTAGGGTCAATGGCCTGGGACAGATGGGTCCCAGATGAAGTAGTGCAATGATTGCTGGGTGAGGGTTAGGATAGGATTTTAACATAGGAAAGATGGCCACGTTGTAGTGCCTGGGCAGTGTAACCTCTAAGTACAGTGAGAGCCAGGTCTCTCAATGCCTTTTTGAGGCTGCGCAAGCCATGAACTCTGAGCTCAGCTTTGACCTAAGAATGCAAGGGATTCTGTAGGATGGCTTCTAGGGTCTCTTGGGGGTTTTGTTTATGTTTTGTTTTGTTTGAGACAGTGTTTCTCTGTGTAGCCCTGGCTGCCCTAGAACTCACTCTGTAGACCAGACTGGCATCAAACTCATAGAGATCTGCCTGCCTCTGCCTCCCAAGTGTTGGGATTAAAGGCGTGCACCCCCACCCCCTGGTTTGATCTCTTAGTTTTTATCCCCATGATCCATGGGGCCCCAGTGGACAATGGCAGGACCACAGATTGAGCTCCTGTAGTATCAGCCAGCTAATGACAGGGCTGGGTCTATTCCCTCAGGCCCTGACCTCAGGCTTCAGATGAGAAAAAGAACTCAGAACGTGCTTTTGTCTTCTTAGGTAAAAACTTATTCTGCAGGCGTGATGCTCATGATTGTAATCTCAGAGCTCAGAAGGCTGAGGCAGGAGGATAGAGGCAAACTTGGAGCAAGACCTACCTCAAAAAAAAATTTTTTTTAATGTGTCAAGACAGTGGCTCAGCACAGCGCCTCTTTAGCATGTGTGTGTGGTCCCAAGTTCGGTCTGCAGTGTTGTAAATAAATAAATGCCCCTTAGTCTTCAAGGCCAGGAATTCGGGTGTATCTGAAGTGTGCTTCAGTGACATCACTTTGCTCTGTGTGGCCCCTGTGATCAAGCTGCTACCCATTCAGCTTCTTTCTTACACCATTCATGACCCACAACCTGGGGGCTACCCTAGCGCCCCCTTCCTCAACATAAATGTACCCCACTCTGCAGCCACCTTGGACTTCTCTCAGCTTCTCAGGTGGGTCTGGTCCCTCTCATCACTGGGGTGCTAATGGGTTCCTGTCTCTGGCTGGGACATTCTTCCTACTTCTGCTCCTAGCTCCCTCGCATGTGATCCCACTGAGGCTAGTGACACACACACACACACACACACACACACACACACACACACACCGTCTTCTGTGAAGGTAGGGTCCTCCAGTGCAATGGCCATCCAAGCAGATGAACAGCCCCGGGTTCAGAAAGAGATATGATAAAGGACTTAAATCCACACGCCCCCTCAAGTCCGGAGATGACCAGGCAGACTGCAAATCCCAACTCCACCGTTGCTAGGATGGGACCTGCGGCAGGCCACTCAGCTTTTAGAACCTCAGTTTAACCACCTGTAAAATGGAAATAACTACAGTCCCTCCACCTAAGTTGTAGTTTGCTGTAAAGCTCAAATAACAGTGAGTGAAAAACCGGGTCCACAGCACTTAGCCCTGTCCACACCCCTGGCCTGTCTTCTCGGCACCCATGGGGTGGAATCCATGGGTTTGGAGGCTGTGAACAGTTGGCTATCAGGGCTCAGTTCTGCCTGCTGAGCCGGACCTCAGAGAAGCAGCCTTTCAGGAGGATGCCCATCTCAGAAGAGCCAGGCCTCGCTGTGGTCGTGAGGTTTCCTTGCACAAGGGAACTCAGACAGAACCTCCCAATGCTCAGCGGTTCAGCAGTGAACAAAGGCCGCTCGGGTCACTGAGCAAGGATTGCCATCCGCTGCCCCAGAAGGTTGTGCCTTTCTCTTGTGCCCTCAGAGTCCTTGCAGCCTGGTTCCTGGCCCAGCTACCCCACACACTGTGGGCCATGCCTCAAAGGGAGGCAGCCAGGAAGCCTTGGCCAGCATCCCTCCACCCCCCTCCTGAGGACAGCTCCCCACAGGGGCAGAGTTGAAACAACCAAGCTGAATGGGGCCCTTTATCCCCAGCTCCCACTGGGAGGCAGAGCCACTGCCCACCACGCCCACCACACCCTAGCCCAGGAAGAGTTGAACAGGGACACTTGGCCTCAGTACCAGCCTGTCAATTAACCAGGCTCCCTGGCCCCACTCTGTCTGGGTCCTGAAGGATGAGTCTGGCCCTTGCCTCAGAGGTGGCAGCCCCAGAATGTGAGGAGAGAGTGTGTGTATAAATGAGAGCGATGCCCAGACCAAGACTGTGTGGACACACACCCACTAGTACATTGATTGAAGCATTTAGTGCCAGCCAGTTGCCTGCTGTGTGCAAGGCCTTGTGTTGAGCCCTAAGCACACATCTGGGAGCATTGTGCTTGTACCCTTCTGCAGGAATCCTAGAGGGAGGCCAGTCGGAGGAGTGGTGCACTCTGGCAGTGAGCCGACATCCTCAAGGTGTCCTCTGGTTTACGCACACGTGTATGCACATACATGTGCATACACACAGTAAATAAATGTGAATTGACTCCTGCAAGTTGTGCCCCCCAACATACACGTGCATACACAATGAATAAATGTAGAAAATTTAAAATAGAATAGTTTTATTCTGAAGCTGGGCATGGTGGCACAGACTTGTAATCCGGCACCTGTGAGGCTAAGACAAGAGGATTATCATCAAGATCAGGCTAGCCTAGGCTACATAGTGAGTTCTAGCCTGGGCTACAGAGTGAGACCCTATGTCAGCAGCAGCAACCGCCACAACATAAGATTGTTCCGGATGCTAGGAAGGGGAAACACACGTGGAGAAAGCAGTGCAGGCCCAGCTGCTGCTGGGGAGGCTGAGAGCGGAAGATCACACGAGCCCAGGGGTTCGAGGATGGACCAGCTCAAAGGCATACAGGAGAAGAGAGAGCCAGCGATGAAGGGAAGGAAGGAGATGACTCCAAGGTTGGCTCTGTAGGACTCATCTAGCCCACCGAAAAGTGACTCAGCCTCCCTAGTTTGACAGCACTATGTCTGTCCGTACGCTGCTTCTAATCCATTTTCCAGACAGTGGTCCGTCGTCCTGGGTGGATGAGAAGGCTTACATACAGAAAGCGTACTGTGTCCAGAGCGTAGTGGTGTCATAGCTGACCTCCAGCTTGCTGGTCTTAAGTTGTTGGTTTTTTTTTTTTTGTGGGGTGGGGTGGGGTGTCAAGACAGGGTTTTTCTGTGTAGCCTTGCCTGTCCGGGAACTCGGTCTATAGACCAGGCTGGCCTTGAACTCCGAGATCTGACAGCCTCCACCTCTGAGTGCTGGGATTAAAGGCGTGCGCCCCACCACCCAATGGTGGTCCTAAGTTTTAAAACTTTTTTCCCCTGGCTCTGGGTGCTAAAACCATCACACACACACACACACACACACACACACACACACACGATGCCACAGCCTTTCCTCTAGCTGTGTGAGCTGTGGCAACAGCAAAGTTAAAAGAGTTTATTTTGCTTTGAAATGGTGTTTTACTCTGTTGTTCAGACTGGTCTGGAACTCAGGTGTCCAACGCTGGGGTCACAGGCATGCTCCATCGCACCCAGTCTTACGGCTTCAGTCCATGGTGGAAACAGTGGGCTTTTGCATGTCTGTATCTGAGTGTAGAAGCCAGGGAGCTGGACAACGTGCTCATCTAGCGTGTGCAAAGCCCCGGTTTGAGGCTCAGCCGTCCTGAAACTGGCTCCAGGGACGCAAACCTGTAACCCCAACATTTGAGAGCTTCTCTCCTGTAACTTCCTAGAGTGGGTTTACTCCGGTCCGCCCGAGGTATGTGTTCAAGTCCTGAGCCCTGGACCCTGTGGTTACAGCCCTCATTTGGAAAGGGCCTTTGCTGTGTGAGTAAGTGAAGGGTCTCAAGAGGAGACCCGGGTGGTTGAGATGGCTCAGTGGATAAAGATGCTTGCCGCTAAGTCTGACTCCAGCTTCTGAGGGTTGTCCCTTGATCTCACCCGACCTCTGCATGTGTGCATATGCAATGTCAGACTCTTGTGCATGTGTGCGCATGCATGTGTGTGAGTGTGCAGCACATACCTCCCACATAGACCCCTGCACACACATAATTTTTTAAATGTTCTAACTCTTAAATAATTACTTGCTTCAAGGTTGTTGCAAGGATTGGTCAAGTAAGCTCAGTAACCTTGCAGCCGCTGTTACTGCTCATCATCCCTCCCCTTTGCCCCTTTGGGTCCCCAACCCCACTAAGGCTCCATCTCAAGTTTGTAGAGCTTAGGTTCCAGTGGAGAGTGCAGAGGTCCCAGCACGGAGGTCACAGAGCTGCCTGGGGTCCAGGCATAGGACTCAGCCCCGAATAGCGAGGGTCACAGGCAGGGACCATCACAGGCACTCAGTTCCCAGACAGTGCTGGGTGCTCAGTGCCTCCAGCTTCTTACTGACTTCCAGGCGCGAGTTAAGTCTTGCTGGGTTGGGTCTGTTTCAGGTCGGAGTGTAATCTGCCCTGTGACGCTTATCACATTTCTGGGGCGCCTTCCCATGGCTTTGAAGAGTGGCAGCAGCCAAGCCTGCCATAAAGGGGCGGCAGGACATTTACAAGCAGCCTTTAATGCCCTGCGGTCTGGTCTTCCTTCATGGGGATTTCCCTCCCCCTCCTTTTCCTCTTTGCCTTTAATATGGTCCCGGGTTTGGCTTTCCCAGTGTGGTTTGGATTCCTCACGGAAAAGTCAAAACCATTGAATCTCTTCCAGGCCTCCCCTCCCTCATCCCTGTGGGCTGACTGCACCAAAGCCCTGAGTCTGAAAAGGAGGCATTGCTCAAGAGAGCCACCCTGCTGGGGTTCAGAGGAGCTAACTGCAAACTGTTCTGCCTCAGAGTAGCTGACCCCTGGGCCTCGTGAGGGGACATGAGCCATTACCCATGGCGGGGTGGCCTTGCTTCTGGAGCCGGAGGTGCCTTCCTCAGGTGGAGTCTTCCTTCCCCTCACCTCATCCTTCTCCAAGCCTCTGTACTTCTGGAGGCCTGAAATGCGTCTTCATCACTAGTTCTGTCTACAGCCCTGCAGGACCAGGCTTCGTCATGGTGCAGTTGGGATGAGGGCTGGGAAGGGAAGCCAAATGACCCCCATATCTCCTTCCTTACCTCTCTCTGTCCTCTCACAGGATGGGAAGGGGTAGGGGTGCCACTTGTGGAGGGTGACGCCTCTCTAGGCTGCCCCGAGCTTCTTCTATTTTTCATGGTCCTTCAGGGTCCTGCTGGGCACCTCTAGACTGCTGGTATCATAGAGTCTGGCTGGTCTGACAAGCAGCTAGCTCCAGTGGGGAGCCCAGTACTCCAGCCCTGGGACACCATCTTTTTATCAGTCCCGAGAGCAGCCTCCCTGTACCAAGAGCAGCTTGATGACAAAGGCTACTTTACACGACATCTACATCTGTGGCAAGCAACTACAAAGGATAAGAAGCCAAAAGGCAGGGACATGGAGGACATTTTCCCCCATGAGGAAGTGTCACTCTTTCTTATAATCACATTTTGGCTTCTTGGCAAGGGAACCCCATGGTGGAGTTCTTACCTGCAAATGGCCAGACATTTGACCTGAGAGCATTGGGGAAGGGCGGATGCTCAGGTAGGGATGGGGAGTGAGTGTGCCCAGGAGGTTCTTACTGGAGCACCTGCTGGGTGACAGCCCATTATAGGTGGGTCCTGGCAGCTGATGGGGGAAGGAGATGTGCCCCACCACAAGTGGAGCAAGACTCCCAGCATGGAGCAGTGAGCTGTGTGAATGAGAAGCTGGCCACACAGGCTCAGTGTTCTGGCGGTCCTGTCCCACCTATGCAGACTGACCTGTACTGTGGTGATGGGGAGGTCAGAGGCCTCTGCAGCCTCTTCTTGAAGGTCCCAAGGTCCCCTACATCCCCTTTTCCCTGCCAAAGGCTGCTTGAGGGAACAGCTGGACTCTACCTGAAGGAGGCCTCTTAGCCAGAAGTGGCACAGTGGATGCCCTGGGTTGCAGCTTCGGTGATAGGAAGGAGGTCGGTCAGCTACCCAAGCCTCTCAGGAAACACTGTGAATCATTGTCTGCAGTGGCCCAGCTGCCCATGGAGAGCCACTGCCCCGACACTCACCCTCCCAGCCTTGCCTTATTCTTCTCTCTCATCAGTGATGCCCATTGTATTTTCCTTTCTTATAAATGACATGCACTAAAGTTCTCCTGGGGCTGCTGCAGGGCCAACAGCCTAAACTAAGGCGATGGCCTCCCTTAGTCCTTCACTCGATGTCCAAGGATCGCCCCGGACTGAGAAACAGCCACACCCAGCTACTGAGGTAGCAAAGGAATCAGCCGCTCACCAGTGGTCTCGTGGCTGTTTGTCACTGCAGAAGCATTCATTGAGCTCATACTGCGCCAGGCTGTTTTCCTTCTTCCATTTTCTTCTCAAGCGATAATAAAGTTGGCCACTGGGGGCGCCAGGCTTTCATCTAGCCAGATTAACCTCTGTGGGAAAGAGAAGGCTCAAGGTTGAACCTCATTGGTTAAAGCCCATGCTCAGCCAATCACCGTGTCTCTGGTTGATTAGCCTGTGTCGTGTGCTAACTAACCTCTTGCCAGGGGGTGTGGCTAGCCTTTTTGGCTTTAAGGCCTAACATGGAGGGGGCCTTCTCCAAAGGACAGTGGGGCAGATGGGGGCAGCAGAAAGGTGTCACAGCTCTCGGTGCGCCCATGTCATCTACTGGCTCTGAGGGTCCCTTGGTGTGTCTTGTCACCTATGCTATCACAGGCAGAGGAGTGAGCCAGGTGCCCTAGGAATGGGTCATGCGTTGTGGATATTCTAGAACGAGAAAATTCCTAGCTCATGTCACATTCAAGCAAGGCCTTCTGAAAAGGGGATGGACACTGACCCCGCACCCTGACCCTCAGTGGGACCAGAAGTGTCCATGTGTAAGGCCTTCAACATCAGATTCTAAGTTTGACAGTCTGGGCCAGGGTGCAGCTCAGTAATGGAGCATTTGCCTAGTGTATGTGAGGTGCTGGGTTCAGTCCCCAGCATGGGGACTGTGCGGGTAGAACCAACTGCATTTACTAGGCCAGAAAGGAACTGTGGGTTGATGTCCTCATGACAGAATGGGACCGTATGTTGGTGTTTGTTATGACACCGAATTGTTCATCATGACTGGGCGAGACCTGAGGGACCAGGACTTCCTGTCAATCTTGCCCATACCTGTTGTGGGATGTCCCAGCCTGAATGACTGAAGGGTTTGTGTTCAGAGAGGCCAGGGGACTGCCCGACTGGAATAGCCGTAGTTTCTAGCTGCTTGTCTCACCCAGGAAATAGCCACCCACCTAAGCTAAGAATAGGAACCCTTGCTGGGCTAGCAGAAAGGAATGCTGATCTTTTAAGGCGGGGCCAGAAGACAAAACATAGCACATGGCTTGGGCCTCTTCTCAAATTTATGTGTGAGGTCACTAGAAAGCCACACCCTAACATTGGGCATTGATCCCGCCACAGACCCAGACAAGGTGAGGTGACCAGGTTGTTCTTAGATGCCCAAGATGGCAGCCTCCAAGGAGAGGCCATGGGCCCTCAGCCTTGGGCGCCTCCTGCCCCCCAGCAGAGGTGAGAGCTTCTCTCTTGCTTTGTTTGACTGAGGTGGTGTAGGTGGGGACCAGTTGGAAATCCAAGGGGTGAGGGGGTGAGAGGATCTTTACAGCAACCTCAGCCAGAACCACTCTGCTCACTAGGCTCTCTCTTTTCCAGGCAAGATCCTCTTCCGGAGAAGCCACATCCGGGACGTGGCCGTGAAGAGGCTGAAGCCCATCGATGAGTACTGCAGAGTAAGGCTGGGGGTCAGGGAAGGGAGGGATGGGAATGTCTGTACAGAGCCCACCTGCGGCCTAGTGTTTCCTGGCTGGGGGTGGGAGGTGTGGCGTGACTGTCACTTGGGAGGGATCACTCCGGAGGCTGGACCACTGTCAGGAGTCACAGTTAAGGTTCTGCCCCTTTCGGAAAGCATCCATGTTTATAAAATACTTGGTCAAACCCCTTGTACCAGCTTAGGAGTTAAGTCCCAGAGGGACCGTAGGGTGGTATTTGCTGGCAGTAGGAGGATTATTTCTTTGCATTTCTTTTGAGTATGGCTTGAATCAGTTCTGAGCACAGTGGCATCTGGAATACACATTTGTTTATTTGTACAAGTTTTAATAGAAGTCAATATACTCTCTTGCTCTCTGGTTGGTGTTTCTCTGTATGTGTGTATATGTGTGTGTGTACACAGCATCTAAATAACCAATGTCAAAAGCAGGCAGGACCAACATACGCCATAAAGCAGAGCCTGTTTGTCTTTCTGCTTGTGTTTTTGTTTGTTTTGTTTGGGGGTCATGGTGCTAATTCTGAACTCAAGGCCTCAAATCCTGTCTTTTATACTGATTATAGTCTAGGACCTCCCGGAAGATACTCATTAGTGTTGTTGGTACCCAGACGTCCAGACAGATTGTGCTCAAAGCCCTGTCTAGCTGTATGAACTTAGTTCACATCCGTAAGCCTCTGTTTCCAAGTCTCTTCAGTAGGAAAGAGGGCGGTCCCTCCATCATGGATGCAGAGTGACCTGGAGTGCATTAGGTATGTGTGGTATGTGGTTTAGAGAACGCATTCAGCGGGCATCTTCTGTTACCGTCACAGAACACAGACACTTGTATTAAATAAATAAGTAAAAGAAAATTACATGTATTTAAAAGTGTGCTACAGAGATGGTTCAGCAGTTAACAGCATCCGCTGCTCTTGCAGAGGACCTGGGTTTGGTCCCAAGTGCCCACATGGCAGCTCACAGCCTTCTGTACTTCCAGTGCCGGAGATCCAGCGCCCTCTTCTGGTCGCCACAGACACTGCATACATACAGTACACAGACATATATGTAGGCAAAACACCCAAACACATACAATAAATCCTTTCTTTAAAAAATATATTAAAACCAAGTAAAGGGCTAGGAGTATCTTAGTGGGTAGAGCACTTGCCTAGTGTGTTCAATACCTAGTGGTAAAAAATAAAATGTGCAGGGCAGTGGTGGCACACACCTTTAATCCCAGCACTTGGAACATAGAAGCAGGTGAATCTCTGTGAGTTCCAGGCCAGCCTGGTCTACAAAGAGAGTTCCATGACAGGACAGCTAGGGCTACACAGAGAAAGCTTGTTTCAGAAAACAAACAAACATATAAATAATTAAAAATATAAAGTACAAAAATAAATCATAAAAAATAAACAAAAAGCAATAGATAATTTACTGTTATTCCTGATACCACTGACTTTAATAGAAATAGAATTCGTTGTTAATCTGGGCATGGAGGTGCATGCTTATAATCCTAGTAGACAGGCAAGGAGATAATGAGTTGAAGACCAGGCTGGACTCCGTAACAAGATCATGTCTCAAAAAACAACAACAACAAAAAAAAAACAAAACACCCAACAGTTAAAGAAACAGTGCAATGGTAGAGTATGCCCAAAGCCCTGGGTCTGATGCCCAGAATCTCTAAGAAGTAAAAAACAAATAAACCAGGGACTGGAGAGATGGGTCAGTGGTTAAGAGCACTGACTGATCTTCCAGAGGACCCAGGTTCAATTCCAAGCACCCACATGACAGCTCACAACTGTCTGAAGATCCAGTTGCAGGGAATCTGACACCTTCACGCCAATGCACATAAAATAAAGTTAAATAAACCATAAAAAATTTTTTAAAAACAAACAAACTAATATCTCAGTGATACCTACTGTGGAATGTGACTCAAGAATTCCCAGGGAAGAGCTGGCAAGTAAAGGCACATGCCACGGAGTGTGGTCATTTAACCCCGCTGTGGTAAAAGGAGAGAACCAACTTCTGCATGTTGTCCTCTGACCTCCACACATGTTCCATGGTACATGTACAACGCACAGAAAGGAGAGGAGGAAGAGAGGAATTTTAAAAGTATTTTAAATTTGTTTGTATTTCATTTTGGTTGTATAAGTGTTTTGTCTGATTGTATTGTCTGTGCACCATTTGCATGCAGTGCCCACAGAGGCCAGAAGAGGGCGTTAGGTCCTCTGGAACAGATGTTTGTGAGCCACCATGTAGGTGCTGGAAATTGAATCTCAGTCCTCTGGTAGAGGAGCTCTTAATTGATGAGCCTTCTCTCCAGCACCACACACACACACACACACACACACACACACATTATATATATTAACAATCCCAAGGGGGACGCAGGGTGATGGCTCAGTGGGTACAAGTGAGAGAACTTGAATTTAGATCCTTAGCATCCATGCACAAAGCCTGATGTGGCTTCATGCACCTGTAACCTCAATACTGGCGAGAGCAGAGACAGGAAAATGCATGGGAGCCGGGCAGTGTTGGTATAAGCCTTTCATCCCAGGACTCCAGAGGCAGATCTTTGTGAGATCAAGGCCAGTCTGGTCTACAAAGTGAGTTCCAGGACAGCAGCCAGGGCTGCACAGAGAAACCCTGTCTCAGGAAAAACTATAACAGAAAAGAAAAGAAAAAGAAAGAAAGAAAATCCATGGGGCTGACTGGCTAAGAAAAGAAAAATAGTGAGTTCTAGATTTAATGAGAAACTCCGACTCAAGGGAGTGAGACAGAGAATGACAGACTAGGACACCCACCTTGATGTCCTTCTCTCAGCCCTGCACATGCACACAGAAGCACACATGTATGCCACATGTGCACACACACATGCACACGCAATTCCAAGGATGCTGGGCATGGTGACACCTATAATCCTGATGTTCGGGAGACAGAGGCTAGAAGATGGAAGAGGCCATCCTGAAAAAGAATTCTAGGGAGGGAAGAATGGCAGGTTTTATCTAAAACTTATTAGAGCAAGATGAGCGGGAGTCTAGTCCGAGAGCTCTGTGACCTTGAAAAACAGGGGAACGAAAACCACAGTCCACTGACAGGGCTTGAGTGGGAATGTTAAGTGACTCACGAAATGCTGTCCCCGTACTGAGCTCCTCCTGGGCCCTTTCTGTGATGGTTTAAAGGAGAATTCTCCTTCCACCGCATAGGCACATGGATTTGAATACTTTGACCCTAGTTGGTGGAACTGTTTGGGAAGGGTTAGGAGGTGACCTTGTTGGAGGAGGTGTTCATGGAGGGTGGGCTTTGAGTTTTCAAAAAACCCACACCATTTTCAGATAGCGCTCTTTCTCTGCCTCACGGTGGTTTTCTCAGGTACTGCTCCAGCACCATGCCTGCCTGCCTGCTGCCATGCTCCCATGGCATGTCATGATGGTCACGGACTAACCCTCTAGAACAGTGAACCTCAAATTAAATGCTTTCCTTAATAAATTTTCTTGGTCATAATGTCAATTTAAAAGTAACCAAGACACTTTATGTTCTAATATTTTATTAACAGCTCATTCTTGGCAGCACAGATGTTTAAGTCAGGCCTGGCATGGTGGCACATGCCTGCAACTCAAGGACTTAGGATGTGAGGCAGGAGACCCAAGAGGTTAAGGCCAGCCTCAGCTGCATCGTGAGCTACGAGACCTCTCTGTAGATGAGTAAATGACCAGTCCTTCAGATTTTAAAATGACAACTGAGTCCTGAACCGCCAGTCCTTAGCTTCCAGGAAGACTCCCACTGAAGCCAGGTGATTGGCCTGGGTCACATGTTCTGCCTCATTATAAACCATGAATGAAGGGCCCTGAGCTAGAGGTCACTCTCCTTCAAGTCAATATCCTCTCTTCTCTTTAAAGGGCATTTGCCATTCTAAACTGCTTACTGCAGTCAAGCTTTTTATTGCTTTAAGCTGAATAAGTGAGCAGAGCTGGTGGAGGTGGGGTAGAGGCAGGAGGAAGCCTCCTGCTGTGATTTATGGCTGGATCAGCTGAGGCATCCGCAGCTGATTGTGGATCAGCCAGAGGAGGAAGCCCATGGCATCTTCCCCCTGAGCATCTGGCTTTGAACAGGGAGGGTCTGTAAGAGAGGGCCCTCTTGACCTACCATGGATGGGAGAAGCCCAGAGTCGGGCTGGCAGCTATATCAGGGTTTGCATCTGACACCTCTCAAGCAGGACTTTATGAATGTGTCTGAGGGCCATGGCCGCTGGCCTTTTAATCCTGCTGAATTAGAAAACTGAGGTCTGAGCTGGGCAGTGGTGGCGCACGCCTTTAATCCCAGCACTCGGGAGGCAGAGGCAGGTGGATCTCTGTGAGTTCGAAACCAGCCTGGTCTACAAGAGCTAGTTCCAGGACAGGCTCCAAAGCTACAGAGAAACCCTGTCTCAAAAAACCAAAAAAAGAAAAAAAAAGAAAAAAAAAGAAAACTGAGGTCTGCCCCACATGGTGACATACACCCTTAATCCTAGCATTCAAGAGGCAGAGTCAGGTGGCTCTCTGAGTTTGAGGCTAACTTTGTTTACCTAGCAAATTCCAGGACAGCCGGAGCTACACCGAGAAACCTTGTCTCAAAAAAGCAAAGCAAAATAAACAAACAAACCCACAAACAACAGAAGAAAGCAAGCTCAGCTCCATAATACAGTTGTCTGAGAAGCCCACTGACCTTTCCAAGGTAACTGAGATATGCCCACCGAGACCAGTGCTTTCCATAGCTCTGCAGTCAGATGGTATGACTTGTAACTACTCAGTGTCACTGCCAACAGTGACATCATGGCCAGCACCATGTGCATTTCATCCCACACCTAGGCTTTGTCTACAGCTGGCCTTTGGTTTCTTTGCCGTTTGATGCAGGGCCTCACTGTGTGGCCATGTCTATCTTAAACTCACAAGCAACCTCCTGTCTTAGTGTCATGTGACACTGTCCTTTGGATATGTGAACAAATGTCCATTCACCCCAGAAAGGGAACTGATAACAGACCAAAATATGGATAGCACCAAAGCCCAAGCTGGTGGACCAATGAGTTTTAGTAGGGTTACTTGCAGGCACATGAGTGAGGGGTCACCTACAGGAACAGAAATGACTTAAGACGTCACCAGGGCCCATCCCAGCATGGTGACAGTTCACAAAAGCTAGAAGTGGGTGGCCTGCAGGAAGCTCAACAAGTTGAAGAATGTCCTTTCCAGATAGCTCAGTTGATCCGAACCTCTTCTTGGCTGGTCCACACTTCTTGCAGGAAGCGCCGTCCTTACAGTTTATATATGCTTGGGGAAGGGAGGAGCCTAGTGGAGCTGATCAGTTTCAGGGACTTCCTGAAGTCTTTGAGTTGTTTACTTCCTGTGTTCAAAGCTCCACACAGGATGGAATGTTCCCCTTAGTGCAGGGTTCTCAGCCTTCCTATTGCTGTGACCCTTTAATACAGTTCCTCATGTTGTGATGACCCCAACGATGAAATTATTTTCATTGCTACTTCGTAACTGTAATGTTGCTACTGTTATAAGTTGTAATGTAAATATTTATGTTTTCTGATGGTCTTAGGCCACCCCTGTGAAAGAATTGTTTGACCCCCCACAAGAGGTTGCAGCTCACAGGGTGAGAACCACTGCTTTAGAACTGTCTTTATTTCACCCCCTTTCTAAGATCGAGATCCTAACTGGCTTCCCTCGAAGATGAAAGGTTTACATTAAGAGGATTCTGGTACATAACACAGCTTTCTGAGTGCTGGGGTGACGGGTACATCCTGTGCCACTGGCATTCTCCACAGCTGAATGGAAGTCAGTTAGCCTCTCTCTGCCCGCCTCTCCCACCTCTTTTCTCCTCTCCCATGCCACTGCTCTCAGTATGACCCATCTGCCTGGGCACTGAATGCTATGGAAACCATCTAGGGGTGAGTCAGAACCAGAGCCTCTGGAATGGGTAGGATGCTGGGCACTGGCAGGCCAGTCAGACCAGAGCAGTTTCAGCCACCAGCCTAGGTGACCTGTGCCCTGACCCTTCTCCATTCTCAGTGGCTGCACCAACCAGTCATTGACAGGCAAGGCTGGAAGAGCAGGAGTCACTCAGCAGATGCACTGCAGGGGGTGTCTGGGCTGCCTAAGGGCAGAAATTCCCAACTCCCCTCTCCCTCTGCACACCCCCACTGGTTCCGTCCTGCCTGAGACTCATTGTCTTGGCCAGTGCCTGAAGTCAACCCTCTGAGATCACCTGGGTCATACCATATAGAAAGATTGCCCCAGCCACGGGTTAGACAGATGATCTCACTAATGACTGTGTACTGGCCCTACAATTAGAAGGACCTTCAGGACATTTCACAGATGCCAGTGAGGAATGCCAGAAGCGGAAAGCCCAGATCTGGATAAGGCTCCTGACACAGAGGCATGGCCCTAACTGACCACGTACTTGTCCCTATGTTTTGCTTAGGGACTTGCTTAACTTCTCTGTGATTTAGTTTCTTCTATAGAATTAGAATCATGGTCACATCCTTTCTTTCTGAGTTGATCGAGCACATGAGCATTCTAGAATCTTCTTATTGCTGGTAGATCGGCCTCAGCAACATTCCTGCTGGACTACCTAGAGACTTTGGTGTGCTAACCAGCATGGCCAAGGCCAGAAAGGCAGGACCTTCAAGGCAGCATCTCATATGTTCCCATGGAAGTCATTTTAATCTGGAATCCCAGAACTAGACTTTTTTTGAATCCTGGAAGGACTGATAACCAGAGAGATGTCGTGAACTGCCCAGGGCCACATAGCAAATACACAGCTGCAATGCTGAGCTAGTCAGGGGCTTCCGACACGTTCTGGAGCCCTTGCTAGTGCATCGCAGCTTTGACCTGAAGAGTGGCAATGGTGGAACAGCTAAGATGTACCCACAGTTTGCTCAGTGCCAGCCTAGACACCGTGCTGGGTTCCCCAGATTCATCACCTCTTTACTGGTGACAATTACACCACCAAACCCGATATGCTGAGCTCAGAGAGGGCCAGTGCAGCCTGGAACAGCGGGGCCAGGGCTCACACCCATGGCTGCTCGGTTAACTTCCCACACAACATGTATGGTAAATGTTCAATGACAGAACCCATGACCTGAGCTGGGACCCCGGCCCCACCCTACCACATCAGCGTGGCCAAGCTTGGGTTCAGACTCTGGAGTGTCAGTGCTGGTATGGCCTGGAAGCAGCCACTGAGTACCAGCCACTTGTGCTGAGTGGTTCTGGCTAGACCTGGGCAGGCTGGATGCCTCTGTTGTCTGCCAGCAATCATGGCGAACCCTTGACAGGCTCCCTGCAGGCTCCCTCTTCAGTCAAGATGCCACTGTCATTCCACCAAAAGACTTCTTTGTCTGTGGCCCACGTGTCCCCTGCCCCAGACACCACTCACTGTCTTCTGGCATGAAGAGCCCTCTGTTCATAGGGTGTCTGGTGGGGTTCAGGGCCTGCTTGGCCAGCTGAAACTTGCTTTTCATGGCCCTGTCTCTCTGAGGTCATCGTGGTAGCTACTGTGCACAGCCCCGACCTAGTGACGGCTGTTCCTGGTTCCTGCCTACCTTGAACCCTTAAAGCTCAGGGAACCTCTGCCTGCCCCCAAAGAGCCCTTTTATCTTTACTTGGCCACCACCTTCCTTCCTTTTTCTCTCCTGCCTCCCTTCCTGTCTCTTTTAACCGTATTTCCCCCTTCCACCCTTGGGGAAAACACGGAATGTGTCTCATAGGTTAGGTGAGAATCTGGTGACCTTTGGGATTGGATTCACCCGTCATACACATTTTGAGCACTGGGACATGGATCCTGCCACTTGCCCAGTTGGCAGCTCCTTCCTCACAACAGCTGTGGTGTCCCCGCTATAGACAGAGGCAACGCGTCATATGATGTGCCTCTCCAGAGGGTGTGCCATGTCCTCCTCTTCCGGTGTTACACACATGCACGTGCGCGCGCGCGCGCACACACACAAACACACACACACACACACACACACACACACACACACACACACACACCGAGAAGCCTCCTGTTGTTAGGGGCTGGAGGAATTGGCATCTGGGACGGTGCCCAGCACTGAGCTGTTGCTCATTAAAATTCATTTTTTCTTCTCTGCCGCTTCCCAGTTGATGGTGGGAGCTTGGGGACAAATCCCCAGGCTCCGGGAAGAAACAGCTGGGAGTTAACTGCAAAGGGATGATAGCAGAAGGCTCTCATATGCGAAGAAGGTCTGGTCTTGTCGAATCTCGCCCCGTCTTGCCTGGACGTGGATCTGGCGTGGAGAAGTGCCTCTTGGAATGCCTGGTGCTGGGCGATAGACTCGGGTTGCCTGACGAGCTCAGAAAATGAAACCATGCTTCTCTTTCCCCAACTGTTACCGGGTTGTGGCCACCCACGGCCGAGTGTGCTTTCTTGGGCCTGCTCTTGTCTTACTGCTCCTGGGTGTTGGCTTCTGGACATGAAGTCCTGTTCTTTTCTCACCTTCCGTTCATCTGTTCATTCATTCAGCTGCTAGCTGAGCTTCTGCTCTGGGTCACTATCAACAGAACAGACTAAAGCCCCTGTCTGCACAAGGCTTCTATTCGGATAGTTTTCCCAGCCCCCACAGGGGCCCAGGGCAGTGTTCCCACTGTCCTTAGTGTGGGGGCGGACCAGCCTGAGGATTTCCAGGGCTTCTCAGGAAGGTCAATGGGCTAGCAGGATGGATGGAACGTCTGAAGTCGGTCCCGGCATGGGGTTGGGGGACACGCCACCATGTGACAAAGTGTCTTCGTGTTGGCCAGGGCCTCCTTATCATGTGCCATCTTTCTCTGTGTATCCATGGACTCCCCCAACCCTGGGCTTCTCTCTTTCCTCCTGGCACCAGTCCTCGGTTCCTTTGGCCTTGTCCCCCATTCTACTTTGACTGTGTCCTGTCTGCTTAATCCAAGGGTCTTTACTTATTCTAGTATTTCTCCCATTCTGAGGGAGGCCTTGCCTCCACCCCCACCTTTTAGATAGGGCCAGGCCTGGGCTCGCATGCGCCCTGGCTGTGGAGTAGCAGCTCTGCTATGTTCTTACTCTAGCTCTTGCTTCAGCAGGAGACTCACTGTCTCTGGACAGCAGGCCTCTTGGCCTGCCTCAGTCGTCATAGGAGTCCCTTTCTCCTCACCCTTCAAGCACAGCCTCCTAAGAAGTCTTCCAGTCCCCCATGAACCCTACTCTGACAAGGCCTGTCCAGCCTCTCCCAATTCCCTTGCGCCCCTGCACAAGGGCCACTCTGCCTTCACGCAGCTTCCCCTCCTCAGAGTTTAGCTTCTGGGCCCTTCCTTACATCTCATCTCCATTGCTGCAGGGCCTCTCTGACTCTGTCATAGCACACTGTTGTCCTCTGTGGCCATTCTCAGCTTGTGACTAAGAGCGCATCCCGCAGTCAGTGTCTAGACATTGACACAGTGGCACAGGTGGAGTGTCGCTAGGGGTGCTGAGACTGTTGTGAGGGCAAGGGTGTGGATCTGCCTGTGGGCTGCTGAGGATGACCCTTGCCTTGTTAGGTTAAGAGCCTAATACACTCTGGGTAGGATGAGATTCCTTCAGGCCTGTGGAGGAATGACCATCCCTGTCAACCTGAAACCTGAACTCAGTGCTCATTGGGTGTTTGTTTGTTTTGTTTTGTTTTTTGCCTGGTTAACTGCTTGTTAATTTACTAATTGTTTGCACACTGTATTAATTACTTTCCCATTGCTATGATAAAGCACCATGATCAAGGCAGTTTACAGAAGGAAGGGTTACAGTTCCAGAGGGATGAGAGTCCATCGTGTCCTTGAGCAGGAGCCATGGTGGCTGGAGTAGCAAGCTGAGAGCTCACATCCTTAACCACTGGCAGGAAGAGAGAGCAAACTGTAATGTTTCCAGGCTTTGAAATCTCATAACTGGCTCCCAGTGATGCACTTCCTACAGCGAAACCATACCTCCTAAGCCTCCTCAAACAATACCACTGACTGGGGACCAAGTGTTCAAACGCTAAAACCCATGGGGACATTGTCATTCAAACTACCACACGTGGTTACTGAAATTATCGGCTGGATGATTGATTAGCTAACTGGTTATCAACAGATTAGGTTTGTTATTGTTTGGTCTTTGTGTGTGTGTGTGTGATGTGCATTTGTGTGTATATGTATGTGTATACATGTTTGTATGTATAAATGGGGTTCATGCATGTCACAGTGTGTGTGTAGAGGTCAGGGTAATTTCAGGTGTCAATCTTTGCCTTGCACTTTTCTGTTGCATGCACCAGGCTAGCTGGTCCATAAGCCTTTGGGGACTCTCTTGTCTCTACCTGCCACTCAACATAGGAGAGCTAGGATTGGAGAATCCAGCTTCATGGGGGTTCTGGGGATTTGAACTCATGTCCTCACACCTGCATGGCGTAATGGGATTTAAGTCTCATTATGTAACCCTGGCAGGCCTCAGACTTCCAGAGATCCTCCTTGCCTCTGCCTCCTGAGTGCTGGAATTAAAAGTGTGCGCCACCACGCCCGACTGTTGTTTGTTTTTTATTTTGTTTTGACAAAGTCTCACTGGTCTAGGTTGACCTGGAAAGTACACAGCCAAGGGTAACCTTGAAGTTCTCTTCCTCCTGCCTCTACCTCCCAAATGTTGAAATTACATTATATGAAATTACATTACATTCAAATGTTGAAATTATAAAATGCTGAGGATAGAACCCAGGGCTACTTGCACGCTCGGCCCCATTCTCCTGAGTCATCCCTAACCCTAGATCAGGGGTTCTCAACCTGTGGGTCACAACCCTTTTGCAAACCTCTTTCTCCAAGAACATTTACATTATAATTCATAAAGTAGGAAAGTTATAGTTATGAAGTAGCAATGAAAATAATTTCAGGGTTGGGGGTCACCACAGCACGAGGAACTGTATTGCAGGATGGCACCATTAGGAAGGTTGGGAACCACTGCTCTAGATTCTCTTATTTTGGTTGTTGTTGTTGGGTTTTGTTTTTTTAATGGAGAAATAGGTTGATGGATTGTTTCATTTCAGTTTCCCATTGCCTGGCTGGCTGTGTTTCCCATGGTATAGTGTTGGAGCCCCGCTTCACGCTTAGCCGAGCTGACCCTGTCTGGGTCATCATATCTAATGACCTCTGTCCTTGTCTCTCACAGGCACTTGTCCGGCTGCCTCCCCACATCTCACAGTGTGATGAAGTCTTCCGGTTCTTTGAGGCACGGCCTGAGGATGTCAACCCCCCCAAAGAGTGAGTAGTGACTGTCACCGCTTCTGCATGATTGGGAAGTGTGGGCCAAATCGGGCCAATGGGGAGGCTGAGGATGTGGGATCCTAGTAGAAGGAGAGCTACTAACGCTACCTGAGAAAGGTTTCATCCAAGAAACAGAGACTGTCACTCCCAGCACTCCTAATGCAGAGGATTGCTGTGGATAAGCTCCCTATGAAGGTCCACCTGTCATGGGAAGGCATACATGTGAGCTCAGTTTATCTAACTTTCAAAATCAGGGAACTTATTGTCCTTATTTTTTGCTGCAGTGAACATTTTTGCATACACCACACATAAAATGCACACATACGTTTTTATACATTTTTTTTTTAAAAGAGGTGAAAGCCAGTCATGGTGGCACACGCCTTTCATCCCAGCACTCAGGAGGCAGAGACAGACAGGAACTTTGTGAGTTCAAGGTTAACCAAGCCTGCATAGTGAGAACTTGTCTGAAAAGGGGGGAGGGGCTCTACCCAGGTGATATAGACTCCCACTGCATATGATGGATGGGTGGGGATGTAGTCTTACAACAGCATCCCCAGGTTTCAAATGAGCCCACACTGTCTACCTCTCCAGGTTGCCTCCCTTCTGGGGACTCTGTGATCCTGGTTCTTCTGTCTTCTCTGTCCCCCCTCACCCTGTTCTTGATCCTTCCTACTTTCTAGGATGACCATGGCCCTGGGTCCCAACCTGCTATTGCTTATTCCCAGCTAGTGGCCTTTCTCCTCCCCTCCCCCACCCTCCATAATGGTAGGGAGAGCATTGCTCCTGAATGGTGGAATGTCACGATCAGGGCAAGAGGGTCGTGTTAATGGTTGGAATCAGTGAACCCTTTATCCCAGCCCCTGCTTCTTGCCAGTCAGCTAAATAAATGGGCCCCATTTCACGCCTCTGTGAGCTGATGCCCTACAATAGACCAGCCTTGGGCCCACCTCCAGTGCTCCCTTCCAGGAGGGGTAGCTCCCACACAACAGTCTTGGTAATGAGTAATGACTGTTCTGGGTCACACTCTGGAGTTAGTCATTGTCACCTAAGGCGCTTTGATCATTTGTGCAGCTTCTAGAATTCTGTTTTCTGATCTCTAGCAATCTAATGCTGAGTACATGGTGGTGGGCAAAAGGGCCCCCCTGAGATAACCCAGTCAGTGCCACTAGCATGCAGTAAATGCTCAGGGTCATGCAAAAGCCTGGGGACCGCACGGACTGTGACTCAGGTCATGTTCTGCCTCGCAGAGCACAGCACAGCAGGAACAGGGTGAAAAGCATTAGGCCTTCTATGTCACCATGGAGACAGGAGCTAGCTGCCTCTGTCTCGAAGCAGTACTGTTAGACCTGTGGTTCAAGAAGTAGGGCAGACTGTGAGATAAGAGTTCAGAGGGGTCTCCTAGCCCTCCTGACCCATCTTCACACTGCCTCTGGATCCCCCTTCCCTCTCCAAGAGAGACTGTATCCCACTTAGTCCTTGTGAAAGAACCCAGGCTTTACATGACCCTGGGCCGACTGCCTGATGATATATTAGCCAAGTGCCTCCCCTCCCTCTGAGGGCTGCTTACCTTTCTAGGCCACTGTTCATGCCCCCGCCCCCCCCCCGCCCTGAAACATAAATACGGGTCAGGTAACAGAATATTTTGACTTGTGGCAACTCTGAGAGTTATCAAATTATCAAAGCCTGTGCATCGCGTTGAAATTTTGCAGACAACCTGGTCTCCCTGACCTCTCACGAGCATGCTGCTGCAGGAGGCTCTTCCGTTTTGTGGGGTCGGGGCGATCTTTGCCATTCTGTAGGGAAGACAAGGTTTGGACAGGCCAGTCTCACAGGGAGGTGGGCACTAGCTCTAGGCTTTCATTCCCTTACTGGCCACTTTGGTGGCCGGCTGCTGCTCTTTGAGACCAGTGGTCTGGCACAGAAAGGACTGTCCTCAAGACCCCTCTGATGGGCTTGGCACAGAGCAGACCTGGTGCAGCATCGTCCTGCAGCTGTCCTAGGAAGGTTGTTCTGGGGCTGGGGTTCCCCCGCTGACTGTGAGCACGCTGGCCCGTGCACATCTCTGCACGATAGGGAACAGAGTGCTCTTTTAGAACCCCTGACTTCCACCTCAACTCCGGGCATTCTTTGTAGTGTCTTCGCATCAAGTCTCCAGCTATCCCTCAGCAAATCCTGCAGGTATTTCCTTCAGCCTGTCTCTACGTTTGGTCTGAGTCTAGCCATCTTCGTGACTGCGCTGGGGCCAGCCCGTCACCATCTGTTCTGTGGATCCTTGGCCTCCTGTTTGGTCTCCCGGTTCTCCTCAGCTCCCCGTGATTAGATCATGTGACAATCCCCTCCCCCATGTTCAGTCTTTCTGTCACTTTCTGTCCAAGCTTTCACTCTCTGATCATGCCTATTCCTTGTCGCTGTCCAGATCTGGTCATTTGGCCCCATATTCTCCTCTCAGACCTGCTGGCCATGCACACTTTGGGCCTTTGTGGGACGCTCAGCTCCTAAGAGAACCAACCCCTCGTACCACCTTCCCCATGGGAACAGCCTTGCCTTTCTTCTCTGACTCCCAGCACCTGCTCACCCCGACTGCTCCCCCTTTCTTTATAGAACTTAGCACAATGTCAGTTGTAGCCTATTTACGGACTTGTTAGCAGACCTCGAGGGGCCCCAGCCTGCATGTACTATAGACTGTATCATAACAGTATTAGGTGGTCATAAAATGTGGGGCCTTGGGATGGCAAGACGGTCCAGTAGGCAAAAATGGGCGTACTTCCTGCTTCATAGGCAGCCATCTTGATTCCATATCAAGCTCTCTCTGGGCTCTCCCTCTCTTTTCTTGTTTTATTTATTTTTATTTTATGTGCATTGTTTTGTTGTTTTGTTTTGCCTGCATATTTGTCTGTGTGAAGATGTCAGATCCCGGGGGACTGGAGTTTTAGACGGTTCTGAACTACTATATGGGTGCTGGGCATTGAACCAGGGTCCTCTGGAAAAACGGCCACTGCTCATACTGAACCATGTCTCCAGCTCCCTCTCTGGACTCTCTTACAAGACACTGATCCCACCCATATAGGGTCCTTACCTCCTAAGGCCCTGCCACCTAATGCTGTCTTAGTGAATTTGACTAACATTCCACCTGTAGCTATGTGTTCTTGGAACGCTAGCATATAAAAAGGTGTGTGTGTGTGTGTGTGTGTGTGTGTGTGCGCACATATGTGCATGTTCTTGTGTGAACCTCCTGATGAGAAAGGAGAGCAGCAGAAAGAGTGTCTGACCTCGCCCTGTGTACCCCACACAATATTACGTCTTTTCTGTCTTGGGCCACCTGAGGAAGAGTCTTTCATTCTTTTTTTTTAAAAAAATATTTATTTATTTATTATGTATACAATATTCTGTCTGTGTGTCTGCCTGCAGGCCAGAAGAGGGCACCAAACCCCATTACAGATGGTTGTGAG
>JAQHUG010000013.1:3207822-3341091 GCA_028555095.1 Dicrostonyx torquatus | reverse complement strand
AGGGTGCTGGGACGGTAGGGTGCTGGGATGGTAGGGTGCCCCTATAATCTCAGCTTCTTAAAGGCACAGACAGGAGGATGAGGACTTCAAAGTCATCCTCAGCTACATAGTGAGTTTAAGGCCAGCCTGGTCCACATGAGACTGCCTCCAAAAAACACCCAACATTCTTTAATTAGTTAAAAAAGTTAGTTGATCCCAGTTCTCCTGCCCCTATCTTCCAAGTAGCAGATACAGGCGTGCCCTACAACACTCAGCTGAAGAAGAAACAGTGGCTGGCCCAGGGCCACCAGGCTTGATGGCAGAGCAAAGCCCAAGACTAGGTTAGGTGACTTAGTGCCACACTTGTCACAGCCTCTGTCTCCTACCTTTCCTGTCCCAAAACGTTCCCTCCAGCTGAACTCAGAACACATCGCCTTTGTGCCTGCTCCCTCCTGGGTTTCACAGAAGGACCCTCAAACTCCATCCATCCATCCTTCAGCACCCCACCTCTTCCCACACGATCAGTCTTACCTCTGTGGGAAGCTGCTTGTCCCTGCTTCTAGAGCCGTCCCCCCTTGTTCCTGTCTTATCCTTGGATTAAAGGGCCTTGTCCCTGAGGGTGCCCTCCTTCAGTCCCAGGATCTCTGTCACACTTGGAGTGTCACCACCCCTTTTACTCTTGGGATCAGTTTCTGGAAATGTTAGCTCCCACAATGTATTGTGTAGCATTGATACCCAGCATCACAGACTGTGAACCTGGTTCTCTTGTGCCTACCTGTAAGGCCCTAAGGTCTCACAGCAGCAGCTTCCAAAACCTATGGGATAAGTGGTCGAGATCGCTACAGGCTCTCCTGGCCTAGACTGAGCCCTCTGTCAAGGTTACATACAATGCATTCTTCCCCAGTTCACATATTCTAAGGAGTGCTCATGTCCTAGCTCTCAAAGTCACCCCAAGTCAGCCATCTGGCACCAAGTCTGCTTCTCCTGAGCAAGTCTTAGCAGAAACATCAGACCTGCAGACGGGCACCCCAGGCCATGCAGCCAAAGTCAGCCAGCAGACAGCAGGGTGAGGACATTGGGATGGAAGTACAAGCCTATGCTCCTGTGCCAAGGCACTTGCTGATGGGAGGGAGGGAAAGAGGAAAGGAGGCTGTAGGCTGCTGCCAAGTTCCACCTGCCAAGGATACAGCAGCCTTCCTCATGGCCACCCCTAACTTTAACGTCCCTGAGTCTTTTCTCACCTGTCTCAGCTGCTCTTCCTGGCTTCCCTTTCACGCTGGTAACCTTGATGGGCAGGGTGACTTCCTCCTTTCCTCAGCAAATTGGTGGTCCACACTAGCCATCGCAGGAGAGAGATGCAGAGGCAGGCATCACAGGAGAGAGGTGCGGAGGCAGGCAGCTAATGGCTGTGTCAAGTTGGTGGTCCTCACTAGCCATCGCAGGAGAGAGGTGCGGAGGCAGGCAGCTAACACAAAGAGGGAAAACTTTTCCCAGCCCTCGCTCCAGCCTCTTCTTCCTTGCTGCCACTAATACCAGATGCTTTGCTGGGATGGCCAAGGAAGAGCACAGGCCTCACCTAGAGAAGTGAACGGGGAGAAAGAGGGAGAAGCTGAAGCTACACATAGTGATGCAGACCCGTAACTCCAGAACTCGGAAGTCCAAGGCAGGAGGATTTCCAGTTCAAAACCAGCCTGGGCTATGCATGGAGACTGTGTGAGCGCTCTCTCTCTCTCTCTCTCTCTCTCTCTCTCTCTCTCTCTCTGTGTGTGTGTGTGTGTGTGTGTGTGTGCTACAGCATATGTATGAAGTCAGGACAACTTTTGGTAGCCATTTCTCTCCTTCTACCACATGGTTCCCTAGAATCAAACGTGGATCTTCAGGATTGGCAGCCAGCCCCTTTGACTGCTGATCTATCTTCCTGAGCCAAGCACCCCAGCTTAAAGGAGTCTTTGCCATCTGGCTAGCAACTTCGAGGTGAGCCTGGAGGCTGGCCCCCTGATCTAGCCTGTCAAGTCAGCAGTTAACACTATCACAAGGCCATTCCTATTTCAGCACACCCGTTGCTAAAGTTCAGCACACCCTTAAGGGTCAGCTGACAAATCAAGGCAAGATTCACTCTAGGGGGCTGGAGAGATGGCTCAGAGGTTAAGAGCATTGCCTGCTCTTCCAAAGGTCCTGAGTTCAATTCCCAGCAACTACATGGTGGCTCACAACCATCTGTAATGGGGTTTGGTGCCCTCTTCTGGCCTGCAGGCATATACACAAATGCAGAATATTGTATACATAATAAATAAATAAATATTATTAAAAAAAAAGATTCACTCTAGGGAACCGATGCATTGATTGGGCATACTTACAAAGTGTACGTTAGGGGTTACTTTCTGGAATGCAGGTGCCCCCGCAAAAGGCCACACCAGAACATCTTTCCCCACCAGGGATGATGGTGCTCCCATAGCCACGTAGATGAAGACCCTTCCCCTAGCCTTCAGGGGCCTATATACTCAAACCCCTCCCTCAGGCCGTGTGCAGTTAGGGCAGAGTTGTACACAGCAGGCTGTATGAACAGCCAGATACCCAGAGGAGGGTCTCATGACCCTGCCCATGCCTGTATGAGGGATGTCAACAGCCGAGCTCCCCAAGATGGCTGTTGTTTGGTTAGTCCTATGCAGCAACGCTGTATACTCCACTCTCCCCAAAGCCTGGGAGTTGGTCCTGTGGCTGGCTGTGACTGTCCTCATCCTGTGGGTGGAGAAGTTCAGGACTGAGTAGCTCAGGGTCACCACCACAGCAATCAGCCTAGCTTTGAACCAGAGGCTCACATGAACTCAGTTGCATCTCCGCAGGAAGGACCCAGAGATAAACGGTGTGACTCCTTCTACAGACACAGATAGGAAGCTGAAGGGGGACCTCGGTCTTCTCTGCTACAGTCCAGCCTGTGGGCCACACTCGTCCCACTTTGCTCCCCACGAGTCCCAGTTCGGTTTTCTTAGCACAGTTGATGCCTGTAGACCTAGTCACCCTGGCCGGCTAAAAGGCTGAGCAGCCTGATGGAGCCTGAGAGGCCTTTGCAATTACATTAGCTTCTGGCATCATGAAAGGGAGATGCTAGCCTCACCCTCCCTCCTCCACTCCTTCCTCAGGCTCCCTGGGACTTTGTGATTCAGCAGCAAGTCAGAGGTAGGCTAGACTGTGACTTCCAGGGAGTGGAGCATTGACCTGCCAGCGACTGTCATCACCACCTTAAGACAGAGACTGAGTGAGGAGGGAATTTGACTTGTTGGGCCCCCCAACAGAGTGACCCCACCCCCACATGTCCTGTCTGGCCAGAACTGATTGAAGGGCAGTGAGAGGTGGGTGTGCCTGAGGTGGGGGAGCCCCGCCTTTTCATACCCTGCTATGTCAGGGATGGGGGAGTCCCAGATACCTAAGCTACTTCTCAGCACGCTCAGCCGCTAAAAATACCAAATGGTTTTGCTGAAAGGGGCCCAACCGGAAACCTCTGAGAATTTCTTATTAGGGCAGTGCTTTCCTGGGCTGGAGGCCAGGCACCTTATGGATTCCTCTCTGCCATTCAGTTGTGACCCAGCTGCCCCCACTCAAGAGCCACTCTCCCCTTCCTCCCGCGTGTTTGTCAGGCCCCAGGGTTGCCTTCTACCCCTGCACCCACAGCTCCAGGAGGGTGGGGCTTGAGAGTTTGTGTGTAGCCTCAGAACTAAACCAAGGTTAACCATAGCCACTCATTGACTAATGTTGGACAAGGAAGTGTCGTTAAGCCTTGCCCTTCTCACCTGAAAGGGGAGAACATTGCTAGGGAGAGAGATCCAGGAATCCTGGGTGGAGGGCAGGACAAGCCCAGAGGTTCTGTCTCGAAGCCTTCTGGGAAATTTGAGCACACTGCTCCTGCTTCATATGAATGCCCCTAAGGTGTGGCTGGTGCTGATGCAACCCTGGCCCAGCTCAGAATCCCAAGGAAGCATTTGGGGAACACAGACAACCAAGTAGGTGTGGGTGGCTCTGCCCTGGGTTTCTAGTCAGCTTTCTAGATGGTTCTGTTGAATGGTCAGCCTGAGCTTCAGTGTGGTGCTTGGTGACATGTGCCTCATTCCTCTGTCCCCCTGTCCCATGGGGACAGCTAGCCTGCCTTCCCACCGGGGCTGCTAACCAGCTCAAAGACAATCCCAGACAGCCTTCAGCATGGAGAAAGAGGCCATTGAAGGGAGGGTGCCACTCCTGCTTGGTCACTGGCAGCCTTGGGAATGGCCAGTGTTCTAGAACACTGCAATTGGGAAAATGGCGGCTCTAAACTGCCAGCCATAGCCTGCCCTTCCCCTTGGCCAGCCTCAGTGGAAAATCTCAGAAAAGGAATTTCCTCTCTGGGTGGGAAACAGCCACCACATACCAATCCTTTCCCTACTGGGAGCTCTCCCCACAGCTGAACACCAAGGGGGCACTGGAGGCGGGCTGGGGCTCAGTCTCTGCCAGCCTTCCTTCTGCTTCAGCAAGTGTCCCAGCGATGAAACACCATGAGTGAATTGGGGAGGAAAGGTTTATTTGACTCACCCTCTTCCGTATCACTGTTCATCATTGGAGGAAGGAAGGACAGAAATCATTGGAGGAAGTAAGGACAGAAACTCAAGCAGGGCAGGAACCTGGAGGCAGGAGCTGACACAGAGGCCATGGGGGCGTGCTGCTTACTGGCTTGCTCCTCATGGCTTGCTCAGCCTGCTTTGTTATAGAGCCCTGGACCACCACCCCAGAGATGGCCCCACCCACAATGGCTGGGCCCTCCCCCATCAATCACTTATTAAGAACATGTCCTGCAGGCTTGCCTGCAGCCTGATCTTCTGGAGGCATTTTCTCAGTTGAGTCTCCCTCCTCTCCAATGATTCTGTGTCAAGTTGACATAAAACTAGCTAGCACATCAAGGGGGCAGGATGAGAGCCCGCCCTCTTCCAGGTGATGGGATACAGATTTGTGTCACCAAGCCCTGCTTTCCACCCTTCCTTAAGGTGCAACCTCTGCTCCACAGGCCCTGCAGATTTTAGTCGTACCAGGGACTCATTCTAGCACTCAGGAGGCAGAGGCAAGCAAAAGTTCAAGGCCAGCCTGGACTACATACTGAGGCTGTCTCAATACCTAACAAGAAAGTGAGCTTCCCAGACTCTGCCCAAAAGCTGGGGAGATGGAGTGAGGGCTGTCCCTGCCTCTCTGCCTCTGTAGGCCAGTCCTCTTTCCTGTTGCCTAAGGCCACGCCCTCAGGACCTCAGGGCTCTGAGTCTGATGATTGCCTGCCCTTCCCTGCTGAGACCCTCCTCCAGGGAGCAGATCCAGCTAGCTAGTTTGCTTGGCCCAAAATAGGTAGCAAGTGGCATTTTCTTTGGTCCCCAGGGACCAGGAGGGCAGTTGTTCCTCTTGTCTCCAGATAGGTCCCAAACTGGCTCCTGAGCGAGCATTAACAGAATTCAAATTTTAGAAATTCCATGAGACTGGGGAAGGGAAGTTGGGGGAATGGAGGGTACTGGCAGAGCAGCCAGCTTTGGGGAGTCTGCCTCTGCCTGTTCCTGACCCTAGGTCGACCTGCGCCCCGAGGGCAGAACTGGGCAGACTCCAAGCAGGGCAGCTGGAAGAGGAGAGGACTATAGGCTTATGGTTCAACAGTTATTTTACGAGACAAGATTAGAACCTAGTGCTCACTTTAGAAGCTCAGTCTCCACTCCTGCCACTCCCAGCTTCCTAGGTACCCCTGCGGAGTGTTCTGAGAGAAGGCCCAGTGTCAGTCTTAGCCTTTCAAGAAAAAGAACTACAGATGCTAAATATTGTTCCTGCAGCCGATGTTTGCCCACCACTTGCGCCAGTCCCAAAAGATGGCGTGAGTTAGAGCAGCTAGTGTGCCTTAAGGAGCCTTGGGTAGATGGGGGAGGACACCATGGACTCAAAGGGTCGAACAAACTAACTGAAGGAATGAAAGCTTGTTGAGGAAGTCGCTACTGGTCTAGCGAGGCAAAGTATTGGGAGGTGGAGTGTTCCCGCGGTGGGAGGTGGGTCCGCCAATGGTCAGAGCCTGGGTTCTAGCGATCGCCCACCCTCCGGTAGCCTCAGTTTCCCTGTTTAGCAAGTGCAGTGGAATCTGGAACTATTGAAGATTAGGGAAAGGTGAGCCCCTTTGGGCAGGCCGGGGCGCGGTCCGGTGCGGGCTGCGGAGCGACAGGGCGGGGCGAGGAGGCCGATCGCGCCGTGGGGAGGCCGGGCTGCCGGGGCGGCGGGCGGGTATTGCAACGCGCAGTGCGTGCAACTGCGGAGCGCGCGGCTCGCGGAGCCGCGGCATCACATGAGCAGAGGCGCCGGGAGCTATCACAGCCCGCCCGTGGGCGCCCCCATAGCTGCAGCTCCGTGCCCCCCGCCCACCCTAACCATGTCTATTTGTTGTTGTTTCTTTTTCAGAGATTATGGCAGTTCCAGAAGGAAATCAGGTAAGGGAGTCTCAGCGCCTATCTTTCTCACCTTCCAGCTGCATGCACTTGTCCCTCTGATCCTGCGCAGGACTTTCGCGGGCGGAGGGTGGGGGGAATGTCTTTCTGGCCTGCGGCACTATCGTCCTGCCTGCCCCGGGGTGGGGGCGCACATCTATTGCCCCCTCCCTGTCCCTTGCCCTTTAAGTTCTCTGCCACGCACACCTTCATTCTCCTCCTTAGTCCCTCTGACTCCTGGATGGGAGTAGGGGTGCATGGGGTAAAGGGTGTCTCGGGAACGGCCTAAGCCCCTGCAGCATCTGCAGCCGGATCCTGCATCCCAGCTGCAGGAGCCACTCTGGCTACCGCTGTGGCTTTCCCGTTCGTCCTTCGCACTGTGATGGAAGAGTTTGTGAATATGCAGGTTCTTCAGCGTGGGAAAGTGAGAGGGAACAGAAACGGGGTTGCTCTTGAGAGACTCGGGTTTGCTGCACCTCACCACTGACCCGAACCCTCCCCCAGTTCAGGGCTGTGGGGTCAGCTGCAGTAGCTTGCAGAGCGGGGGTAGGGGGGTGGGGGAGCAGGTGTAGGTGCTTCCCAAGCAAGAGCGAGGTTATCTTCCGACACTGTCCCCGGAGGGCCAAAGAAAATTCTTTCTGGGTGGGGGAGGCTCTCCCAAATGGCACACCGCCTGGGTGTGGGTGGGGTGTAGTTATTTGGGGGAGGGTGATCTTTTGTTAGTGCGATGAGTTGGTGAGTTTTGGGGGTGCGGAGCTGGGGCAGACAGAGAGCTATATCGGCATGTCTGTTTCCTGTATGTGTCATGGTGGGGCAGCATCGTGGACAGTCTCCTGAAGAGTCTGACCCTTGGGGCTGTGTTCAAGGCCCCTATATTTCAATGCCGGGGGACTGTGGACCAAGTAGAGGCTTGTGTGCCACCGCAATGGGTGGGAGTTGAGGTGGAAGTAATTGTATTCTGTGTCCTTGTAAACATAGGTTTGGATGTGTTGGGTGTACTCATGCTGTCTTGTGTCTGTGTGTGGGAGGCCACGTGTTGGGTTGTGCGGACATGGGTGGTCCTGCTGATAACTATGCATAGGCTGGGTGTCCTCCGTGTGCTGTAGGCTGAAGCCTGTTGGAGCATGCTTGTGTACTTAGTTGTGGGGTAGGATGTGTGTGTGCAGATGACTGACAGCTGCACCAGGGTAGCTCAGGTATGCTCTGCAGCAGCAAGGGGAGTGGGGAGCCGGAAAAGTTTGGTCATCAGCACTGCCAGCCAGAGCCAAGGGAGAACCGGGCTGGAGGGGCAAAACTGGGGCTGGGATAACCAAGACACTTGTTAATGCCGAACCCCAGATTCCTGTTTGGCCTTGGGAAGTTTCTTGTTGCTGTTATGCTTAAAACAATGATGATGAGGATGCCTGTCTCATGTGATACGGAATAGCTCTTAGCACCTAATAAAACCATAACCCTATGAAATAGTATGTGTATAATACTACATATGGTGCTGTATGATACTATAGCAGTGTTGTTAGTATATATAGCATTATCCTTGGGGTCCTGTTTAAGTTGGGGAGCCTGCCCACTCCTCCATGCCCCACCCAGGCTACCTCTTCAGTTTCCCTGCCTTCCGTCTTCATCCAGGCAAAGGACGGATGAGGAAATTTAATTTACACTGGGATGCTTATGGTAATGGCCACTTAGTGTCATGGTTAAAATGGCAGGCAGGAGCCAGGCATCAGGCATTCGGAACCAGGCTCCTTTTCCCTGTGACTCATGGGAGATTTCTCCCTCCTAGGACTTATTCTGTCTTCGTAAATTAGGGATGTTTACATCCACTTTGTGGTGGTTAACTGTTTTTCTTTAGATCCTTATCTTTGTATGTCCTCAGGTGGGCCATGGTGCTTGGTCAGCCCTTAATTTGTGTGTTTCTATGATGCTGTTGGTTAATGAAATTAACATTTAAATCAGTGAACCCTGAATAAATCCAATTACCCTCTCTAATATGGGTGGGCCTCATCCAGTCAATTGAAGGCCTTAGTGGCACGCACACACCACACATACACATGCTTGCCAACCAGGAGCTCTGCTGTAGCTTGCATTTGGACTTGACTGCGGCTGGTTCCCAGGCTCCCACCCGGCCTCCCCCATCACAGATTGGGTACTCAACAGGCTTCCACAGTCACATGTGCCAACTTGAAAAATAGGGTTTTTTCTATATGCACATCGTCTTGGCCTGTTTCTCTGGAGAGCCCTAATGCACACGTAGGTGGCAGTGATGAAGACTGGATTAGTTGATACTGTGGGTGTGCTTAGATCCCTGCCCGCAGCAGAGAAATCACTCCTGAAGTACCAGCCACTGTTACTCAGTGAGCGCCGTACCCAGAACTTTACAGGTGTTCCTTCATGGTCAGCTCAGCCACACTGCGTGGTGGCTTTTGCAAGGAGAAACCTAAAACTCCAATCTGGTGATGGTCCTTGATTCTGGGTCCAGGTTTAGGGCTTACCCCGGCGCTGCGGTGAAGCCTCTCAGGACTGCTCACACGGAAGAAGGATGCCTTTTCTTATCTTTACTTTCCAGCCTAATTCCAAAGCTTGGCCCCTGGGAAGACCCTTGCTGGTGGTGGAACCACTTTTCTAGAGACACAGTCTGGCCATTGGGGCCAAGTTGTCCTCTGTCTCTTGCTCAGGGAGCAGGTGCATGTCACTTAGGACTTCTGAGGGAAGGCTGGGGTCAGAATGCTCACTTAGCCTGTGCAAAACCTTAGGTTTAGTCCCCGCACCGAATACACCCAGTCTGGTGGTGTGTGCCTGCATCCACTCAGGAGGGTCAGAAGTCCAGAGAGATGCCTGGCTTCTATTATAGAGCCAAGGATGCTTGGTTCTATGATAAGCTCTGGGCCAGCCTTGGTTACATGAGACTATGAACGATTTCTAGAATTCCTAGAAAGAAGCTACGTCAGCAAAGACTGACTGACTGACGAGGGCTTCGGTGGTGTGGAGAGGTTGCCATGTTGCAAGCCCAGAGCCTGACTGTCCTGGTGCATCTTCAGCCTCAGCAGCAGCCCTTTGTCGCCCTCCTCTGTATGTGACCTAACATCTTTGTGACCATTAGGTAAATCATTTGGAGTATATGAACGGAATCCCACTTCCCGCCAGCCAAAGGCTAAGGGTACCATCAGACATTTCTGAAGCCTATAGCGGAGCCCTCCTCCCACTCCCCATGCAGCTGTTGCCTGGCAACCTGATGCATCCAGTGTGTTTGAAAAGCATGTTACTTTAGGACTGTCTTTGCTCCAGTTACTGTAGACAGTTCCCAGGATTCAGTTCCGCTGCCTCTCTGGAACCTGTTATTTGGGGAAACCTGGTCTGGTGTTCTTGGACTGCAGTTACTCATATTGAACTCTGGATCGAACCATCCCCACTGAGGCGAGAGAACCATCCCCACTGAGGCGAGAGCTGCTACTTGGGTTCACAAGATCCTGCCCCCACCCCTAACCCCACCCCACTCCCAAAAAAATCAGAAGCAAGGCTTGGGCAGAGCTGGGAAGGACGATGTCGGGTGTTTTACAGCCTCATTGAGGAGGGAGGAGGCGGTGACATTTGACCAGGACAGAGGAGAGCTTGATCTGACCTTCATCTGCATCTCTCCCAGCACAATTCTTCCTACATCTTTCTTTGCCAGGACTTGGTAGTATCTGCTATCACTAGAAGTCATCTTTAGGCCCTTCCTCCCTCTCCTATGGACTTCACCTCCAGGTCCACTCGCCTCTCCAGGAAGACTTCAGCTCTCCAAGTGGCCCTCCTTGGCTTCCACCTTTTCCCCTCAGTTGCCGTTCCCCGTAGCGCCCCTAGGGGGCACTCTTAAAGTTACATTCCAAACCTGCTGAAATTCCCCCGGGGACTTCCACACGGTGAAGAACTCCTTTTTTTTTTTTTTTTTCTGGCTTACAGAGTCTTGCATAATTGACCCCTACTGCCTTTCTGACCTGAGCTCTGCCCCAACATACTCCCCACCCAGCCAAACCTGTTCAACCACGTGGTCATCCTCGGCCCTCAGAGGGCAAGCTCATTCCTTTGCGTGGCGTTTGTACTTGCTTCACCCTTGACC
The DNA here is from genome assembly GCA_028555095.1 of Dicrostonyx torquatus. NCBI lineage: Eukaryota > Metazoa > Chordata > Mammalia > Rodentia > Cricetidae > Dicrostonyx > Dicrostonyx torquatus. The sequence goes on along the minus strand of JAQHUG010000013.1, from coordinate 3,330,552 downwards.
TGGAGTAATCGTCCTCCATATTTTCCCCATGGCTGGCTCCCGTTTGAGATTTTTGCTCTGTTGCGTACCATCTCAGAGAAACCACCCCAACCTCGCCCTCTCTGACCTGTCTCCTTCCCTGTTGCTGACCCCTCTAGTTGTCTTGTGTGTGTTTTTGCTTACTGTCCATCTCCCACCACCCTGAAAACCTTGGCTGTAGGGTTTGCACCGGTACAAGCTCCACCCACTTGTTGAGAGGTTTGGAGACTGTATGAATACCCGCATCACCCCGTGAGAGTCTGGAGAGGGTGGCCTCTCTCTGGGCAAGCAAGATTAATCATGGCTCAGCTGTCCTTCTTGAGCCCCCGCTGTGTTCAGGGTACTGCCCGGGTGCCTGCCGTTTGGGAGCTGACAGCGATGAACTGAGGAGCTGTGTATAGAGAAAGCAATGGGGCGGCGAGGTTAGTTGGCCAAGAGCACAGCAAATGGGAGGGCCCAAGGCCCGTGAGAGCCAGCCAGCTCCTCCAGCAGAAGGGCTGTGGCAGGGTGGAGAGTGAACAGGATGAGGGGCAGGGTATAAGAAGAAGGGATGTGTTACAGCCGGGAGAGGAGGTGGGGTGACATAGCACAGATTACATGGGGCCTCCCAGGCCACTTTAGGGCGCTGTGCCCATTTCTCTGGGTGAAATGAGGGACGCTAGAGGGATGTGGTGGGGGCAGGGTGATACGATTGGATTGGTTTTCTAGCTAGTGATTGGAGATCCATAGAGTCGAGGTGGTGGACCCCAGCATCAGGGGCAGCATTGGGTGGGCTTGATGATTGCGACTGGGCCTTGGGCAAGTGTGGACAGTGCCAGTCAGATTGCTCGATAATCTAGTTTGTATTTGATTGCTGAGACAAAAGGTTCTAAAAAGCTACTCGGGGAGGAAAGGGTTTGTATGGCTTTATACATTCAGGTCACGGTCCATCCCTGGGGGAGGTCCGTGCAGGAGCTGAGGCAGAGGCCATGGAGGAGAGCTGCTTTCTGGTGTGCCCCATGGCTCTCCCAGCTTGTGTTTTATACGACCCTGTATTACCTGCTCAGAGGTGGCCCAATTATTAATCAAGAAAATGTACCACAGACTTGGCCACAGGCCAGTCGGACAGAGAGGCCCCTTCTCAAGGTCCCTTCTTCCGGGTGACTTGTGTCAAGGTGACAAAACTGACTAGCACGCTTAAGTTTCCTAGCTCGTGTGCGCAGGTTGTCAGTTGTATGACCTTGGACACGTTCCTTCAGCTGGAAAAACAGAAGCGGCAGAAGACAGACGGTGCGAGATTTATTGTAATTGGGCATGATGTCATCCTGGCACTCAAAAGGCCACGTTCAAGGCCAGCCTGGACCACCTAGGGAGGGATAGTTAGAACTGCTGCCCACGTGGTGGGTCTTCGGGGCGTCTCGGCTCTGCCCAGTACAGCTTCTTTGCTCTGGTCTCCCTCACCACCACCCCAGTGCTGGGCAAGTCTCTACCTAACATCCACTAAGGACGGGCTATAGCCGCCATCCACAAAAATGCCTTAGAAACTGGCTGCATGTGTCGGGGCTGACCTCTCCAGCTGGTCCGCCGAGCATCACACCTAGCTAGCGGAGACAAAAGCACTCTCTGAAGGGACGGCATGAACCATTCCGAGGGCCTTCTGCCAGCCAGCAGCAGGAAAGGCCAGTAGTAGCTATGGTGACCCTCCGTGATAGGCAGGCATTCCTCCAAGAGTCCCAAAGGACAACAAAGCCCCCCAGCAGGGCTTCCCTTCCAGTTCCCACAGCACCTGAGGAAGATGGTTGAGAAGCTCTGAGATTCGCCACTAGGCGGCGCAGTGGCCCCTAGAGGCTCCGAGATCATGGCTTCCTCCTGGTGCCTGCCACTTGCCAGGCCCGGGGGCCTGGTGCTCCTTGTCAGCGTTGAGCTCGTTTCAATGCAAATGAGGTTGCTCAAGAGTGTTGCAAGATGGTTCTCTTGGGCAAGTGTTGATGTTCCTGGTGAAGTCCTGTTTACTCAGCCTGTCTTCCATCTCTGATCCTGAAACGGTCTTACTGGGCCCCGTTGATGAGATCAGCGCTGTTGTGGTTCCATTGTTGTTGGAGCTGAGAGTTTAGGTTTTGGCATCGGACACACTAGGTAGGATTTAAACCCCAGCTCAGCCTTTCGTCGGCTTTGCTATTGGCTTATGTGTTTATTGTTTATTATAGGCTTTGAAAGGAGGGGAGAAGTTGATGTTACCTTCAATTTTAAGGTAAAAAGATTCACTCATAGTACTTATTTCCATCTTGTGAGTCCCAAAGGAGTGTGGATTCTGACCCAGAATGCCTATTTCGTGCCCCACTTCTGCCAGCTATTTGTTCTTGAGCAAGTCCTGGTTTCCTTGTGCCTCAGTTTCATCCGTAAAATGGGGGTGCAAGAGGCCACAGAGACGTACCCGTGCTTCTGTAGGAGGTGCTGATGTTGGCTCCTCCCTACTTCAGGCAGCAAGTAAATGCCATGTGGGGGGGGCTGCAGAGGCCAGGGGGGCACATGAGACCCCTTGGAGCTGTAGTTACAGGTGACTGTGTGCTGCCAGCGAGGATGCTGAGGAAATCAGGTCCTTTGGAAGAGCAGCAAGTGTTCCTAACTGCTGAGCCATCTCTCTCGCCCTGTGTGTCAGCCTCTTGAGTAACAGTCAAGCCTGCGTCTCTAGGCCTAGCCTTTAAGCTTGGGCGGGTTCTGTTTGTTTTTGCTTGCTTTTTGTGTTTTTACTTAATTTCTTTTAAATTTCATAAACTATTATAAAATGCTTGAAAGTAAATAAAAATATCACACACTTAAACTATTTATATGTTTGGGGCATGTGTGACATATGTGGAGGACAGAGACAGCATGTGAGAGTCGGTTCTCTCTGTCCATTGTGTAAGTTCCAGGGATTAAGCCCAGGACTTTGTGGCAAGTGCCTTGCCCACCAAGCCTTACCTCCCTGGCCCCTCACATTGTATTTTTGAGACAGTCTCACTCCGTAACTCAGGCTGGCCTTGAATTCATGGCAGCCTTGTGGTCCTGGGTTAGAGGCATGAGCCGCTGTGCCTGGCTAAGTTTAGTCTTTATTTATTTTTTAAGTTTTTTACTTATGTTTTTAAGTTATTATTTTATATTTGTGAATGTTTTGCCTGCATGTATGTCTGGGCACCGCATACATGCCTAATGCCTGAGAGGCCAGAAAAAGTGTTAGATCCCTTGGAACTGGGGTTACAGATGGCTGTGAGCCACAATGTGGGTGCTAGGAATTGGACCCAGCCAGTGCTCTTGACTACTGAACCATCTCTCCAAACCTCCAAGTTCACTTTTGAATAAAGTATACTTTTCTAATAGTAGGCCATACCTATAAGTACTGACTGCTATAAAAAGCTGACTACCCAGAAAAGCTGAGCCATCTTTTAAAAACTGTGTATTGTATATTTATTTGCGCGCGTGTGTGTGTGTGTGTGTGTGTGTGTGTGTGTGCACCGCAGAATGTATAAGAAGGCTAGAGGACAACTTACCAAGTCAGTTTTCTCTTTCCACTGTGGGGTCCTCAGGGATCAAATTCAGGTCGTCACTCTCGGTGACAAGCTCCTTCAGCCCCCACCTGCCTCTTATAGATGAGACAGCTAAGAGTGTCCACTTGCCCCAGGTGAAGGGTGGGCAGAATTTGGTCTCCTGCTGACTCCAGCAGGTCTTAGAGCCAGTGAGGTGTGGGAGAGCTACAATGCAGCAGAGCGGGCACGTCTGTGTGGCCTTGGAGATCCGCTTTTTCTAGGGTTAGTGCTGCAGCAGCCTTCTTCCGGCAGAGAACTGACTTCTGATTCTTTGAAGCTTTGGTTGGCTCCTGGCCCAGGGAGTGCTCAGCTCCACCGACAGGAAAGGATGCTGTCATGGATACAGGGAGGCAGACCAGAGAGAACAGGAGAGTTATCACCCATGGGGAGGCTGGAGAAACGCATTCTGAAGCTGGGATGAGCTGCAGGGTGTGCGCTGGGTGTTGGAAGCGACAGACATGATTAAAGGCCTGCGACTGATAAGAGTGAGGAGTGGAGAGACGAGAGGAGCCTTCCTGGCAGGAGAGGAGACAGGGCTGGAGAGGAAGCCTTGGAAAATGCGGTATTCCCGCTACCAAAGCAGTTTCCAGGGCTTCCTGGTCCACTGAAACCATTCATCTCCAGTGAAAGACGCAGGCTGTTTCGTGACCATGATCAAACTTCTCTTGGCGCCCTCCTTTGGCCTGTCCTTGGGTGAGTTTGCCTTGTCAGGCATCAGCTTCTGGCACATCTCACCCAGGCTTGTGTTTTTGAACAGTTTCAATTTTCATGGCCCTGGCTCCTCAGCCTCATATCACCCCTGAAGTACAGAGCCCATCTAGTTGGAAAGGAGGCTGGTTGGTTGTGTTCCACAGCCAGCCCATGTGGCAGTGATGTGGTGGAGTGTCAGTACGGCTCACGTGTTGTGTGCTTGCGCATAGTGGGCACACGCCTCAGCTCGCAGCCAGGGCAGCACCCACTGCTCAGCTGGCCTGGACACACGATGCTGGGCAGGAAGGAAGAGCACTTCCCAGATCCTGGGATCTCAGGAAGGAAGTCCAGGGAGCCTGGAGGCCCTGTGTCCTGTTCTCTTAGCAACCTCTGCAGCTCCTACCACCCGCTTTCTCCTGCTGGGAAAGTAGGAAGTGGGGCTGGAAGAGAACAGCCTGGGCCCAGTCTGAATTCTGAGCCTGCATGCAACGGTGTAGCTTCTCAGGCCCTGCCCAGACCTACTACCTCAGCATGGGCGCCCAGGGATTGCTTTATTTCAAGTCAGGTCTCCTGTAGTCCAGGCTGGCATTAAACTCTCTTGGTGATGGAAGCTAGTCTTGAACTCCTGATCCTCCTGGCTTCACCTCCCATGTGCTGGAATCATAGGCATGAAAACTATACTGTACTGCCTAAGAACTCTTAAACTAAACCAGGGCTTACATTCTGGGTGTGGACTGATGGCCACATTCGGGCTTGATAGACTATGAAGGTAGCAAGAGAGATGTCGCTGTATCCCCATGTGCCTGGGCCAGGTCTTTGAAGATGTTTTTAGTTGGAGGTAAGCTGCAAGGAACTGTCAAGAAGCAGGGTTCTAAGCCTCCCCCTCCCCCAAACACTGGCCTTCGAGATCAGTCACCTAAACCTCCCTAATCTGGCCTCATCATGGGCCGTGAGGAGACTCTGCCATAAGGCTTTGTTCCTGGGAGAAGGAGGCACCCAATTGTGGTCCAGAAAAGAAATGCGTCCCACCGCAGCCCTCAGCCAGAACACAACTTGTTGCTCACTTCGGCTTTCTGGTTTGCAGACATGTGACATCGGGGCAGCATTTCCAGTAATGATGAAGCCGATGGAAAAACCGAAACCCGAGGGAAATGCGCCTTGCTCATTGTGTTAGCACCTTTTTCTGATCTAAAGTTGCTTAGTTTAGAAGCAGAAATGTGCCGTGTGGAGCTTGGTTGGCACGCAGCCTTCTTATAATTGGTCGGTTTCGAAATGTGAAGGCAGAGAGTTTTTCCAAAGTTTCAGGACGTTTAGAAGGAAAAGCGTGCTTTCCCCTGACTTTTTCTTTGCCCCCCCCAGATCTGTTTGTCACCATATGACCCAAGTAGCTGGCATAATTATGGAAGGACTGGTAACATTGGGACGGGAGTTCTGCATTAAGATAGTGAGGCCATGTCGGGATCTCTTCACATTCCCTGGCTGGGGGAAACATTGGCTCCTTGTGACTGCCCTTTCCTCAGCTCTGCTTCTGACTTGCATGTGTGGTGTCTTGGGGGTGGCATCTATGGTCTCAGAGATAGCTTTTTCTTATCTGGGTCCCTGTAGGTTCCCTGAGTGTTAAACAGGGTCCAAGTGAGTTATATAACCATTCCCCCAGGAGGGTGACAAGCCAGCAGCACAGGCCACATTAAGACTGCCTTTGTACATTGACAGTGGCCCCATGGAGACCTTGCACATATATAGGTCTGTCAGGGAAGGTCGTACACTCTGTTCCCTACCTGCCCCACCCACCTAGTGGCTCCTGGGTCCTCATTTACATCTGATCCCAGGGTTCTGATTTCAGGGCCCATTCCCATACTCCCATGACCTGGGTCAGTGGCCTTGTGGATAGCAGTGGCAGTCTGGGAGAGGAGGAGGGTCCTTGAAGGCTGAATGGATACAAACCAAGTTTCCCAAAAAGTGCTGGTTCTGGACCTTCCTCCCAGGACAGTGTGGCTGTTGCTGGACCTAGAATTGGCCTCCTAGACTCTGGCCTTGGCTGTTTTATAGATTTATTTGCTAAGCAAACCAATTTTTTTTTCTGGTGCTAGAATGTGTCACAGAACACCATGACCCAGGCAACTTCTAGCAGAAAGAGTTTAATTTGGCTTCTAGCTCCATACGGTTAGAGTCTTTGATGGTGGAATGTAGGCATGGCAACAGGCAGCTGGAGCAGCCAGCTGAGAGCTCAAGTCTTGGTCCATAAGCAGGAGACAGAGAGCATACTGGGGTTGGCGGGAGTCTTTTAAGACGTCAGAGCCTGTCCCCAGAGGCATACCTCCTCCAACAAGGCTACAGCTCCTAATCCCTCCCAAACAGTTCCACCAGTTAGGAACCAAGCGTTCAAACATATGAGTTTATGGGGGACAGCCTCATTCAAACCGTCACATAGGGATTCAACCTCATGCATGCTAAGCAAGTAAGTTGTCTACCACTGAACTAATGAGCTCCAACCCCCAACTCCCCTCCCCCCCTTTTGAGATGAAATCTAATTAAGTTGTCCAGTGTCCCAGTTAGGGTTTCTATTGCTGATAAAACATCACGACGCTAAGCAACTTGGGAGGAAAGGGTTTATTTCATCTTACAGTTCTCAGAACACACTCTATCACTAGGGGAAGTCAGGGCAGGAACCTGGAAGCGGAAACTGAAGCAGAAGGCGTGGGGAACACTGTTTACTGGCTTTCCTGTCCCATCCAGGACTGCTGCCCAGTGGTAGCGCCGCCTGCAGTGGGCGTGCCGCCCGCAGTGGTAGTGCCGCCCACAGTGGGCTGGACCTCCCACATTAGTCATCAGACAAGTATTTTCTTGATTAAGATGCTTTCCCAGATGACTCTAGTTTATGTGAAGTTGACATAAAAACTAGGCAGCATACCCATACTGGCCGTGAATGTGTGCACTTCCTGTGTCAGTCTCCTGCGTGCTAGGCAAAGAGAGGGAGTGGCTGTGCAGAAGGTGTCTGGCCAGTCACAGCCCTTGCTGATCCAGTGTGCAGACCTCCTCTAAAGTGGACATCTCAGGTGGCTATGGTGACACATGCCTGCAGTCCCAACAGAGGAAGCAGGCGTCATGCTCAGCTACATAGCAAGTTTCAGGCTAGTCTGGGTTGCATGGACACACTGTCTCTAAACTTCAGGTGTTGCCTGGGAGACTGCGGCACATGGGCCATGAGTGTGAGGCCAGCCTGGGCTACACGCTATCTCAGTAAGGAAACATGTAAACTGAGAATGCTCCACATTCTCCAAGTACCAACCTTGAGGTGCTGTCAGAGACCTAGCACAGATCACCTCTGCTAATAGGAACGGTGCACCTGAATGGGAGAGCACTTGCCCCAAGGGCCTCCTCCAGCCTTCTTTTTATCTTTTTTTTTTTTAAAAAAAATATTTATTTATTATTACACAGTGTTCAGTCTGCATGCCAGAAGAGGGAGCTAGATCAAATTATAGATGGTTGTGAGCCACCATATGGTTGCTGGGAATTGAACTCAGGACCTCTGGATGAGCAGCCAGTGCTCTTAACCTCTGAGCCATCTCTCCAGCCCCTCTTTTTATCTTTTTAAAATATTTTTATGGTTTATTTAACTTTATTTTATGTGCATTGGTGTGAAGGTGTCAGATCCCCTGCAACTGGATCTTCAGACAGTTGTGAGCTGTCATGTGGGTGCTGGGAATTGAACCTGGGTCCTCTGGAAGAACAGTCAGTGCTCTTAACCACTGAGCCATCTCTCCAGCCCCCAGCCTTCTTTTTAGAGTAGAACCCTAGAGCAGTCTCCCAGAGACGCTTGTTCACACCCATGAGAGGAGTGCAATCATTCTAGCTGATTTCCTGGCTGTGGTCCCCCACCTAGGTGTCTGCCATAGGACATGCTTCCTAGGGCTCTGCCTGTGGCCTCCCTTGGGGACAAGTCTCCATCAGGCCAGACTCCCCAGCATTATTGACGGACTGACATCTACAGAACAAAGACCAGCCTTTTTTCTAGAGCAGGACAGGGCAGGGCTCAGAGACATGGTCTGTCTACGGTGAGCAGGGAACACAACTAGACTCTGCACTGGACTTTGTCCGGAAGCTCAGCCTGGACTGTGGTGTGGAAGGGTTAACCCCGCCCCCAGCCCTCCCCTGTCCTGCAGGCTCTCTCTCAGCTGCTGCTTTCTGGGCAAAGCTTAGTCACCTGAGAGCCAGCTGTGGGATTTCCCCAGCAGCGAGGCATGCATGCATGCTTCTGTGTGCACGTGCATACACCGCTGCTTACGTGGCGTCATTAAGCTCAGGGGACCTGGCCAATCCCTTGCAGAGCAGAGGCTGGCCAAGGCAGGAGAGGCCCAGGGGCTTCAGGCAGACACTATGGAGGAGGGGGTTGTGTGAGCCTGGATTTCACCAGTCACGGTAGATAAGCACGTTGCCCCTGCACAGACGCCCGTTTCCGGTGACATCCATCTTGTCACACAACTATATTGGTTATGGGTGTGTATTTTTTTTTAAAGCCCTTAGAACACTTTGAAGCAAATGTTGTCAGTCAGCAGCCTTCTAGGATGTTTGCTGGACCTGAGGGTCGGTGTACCACAGTGTTCAGGAAGGTCGAGGGCATCCCCCAGCCTCAGAAGGCCTGCATGTGGCTCAGGAGGACAACTTTGGACTAGATTAATATCAGTGCCACAGACATCAGCAGGCCTGGGTTCCTATGAAACCAGTAAAGCAAGGACCAAAGAAAATTCACGCTCCCATCATCCGCTGAGGGTTAACTGGACGGACACTTTGAAGTATGACAGAGTCCAAAGGATTTTCGGGTCTAACTGGAGAGACACAACACTTTTGGTGTGTGTGCTAGGAATGGGAGCCAGGGCCTTTGTACATGCTAGGCAAGTGCTCTGACCCTGGGATATGTGCCTAGCCTAGCTCAGCGTGATTTTATTAAACTCCTGCTATGTGCCGAACACTTACTAACACAGCCCCTAGCAGGCATTCTGGAGCTGGTGAAACAGTGAATGGGACAGGGAAAGATGAGTGAGATAGACCAACCTTAAAAAAATAAAAGGTATTATCAATTTCAGTTCAGAAAAGAGCCCTTACCTGGCTTCTGTGGCTTGTGAGCCTTGCTCAGAATCAGGCCCTGTAATACCCGTAAGGGGACTCACCCTGATCTGTCCCTCTCAGTCCACTCTAGTGAGCAGAAGGATGCCCTTTGGGGGTGCCTGGACAGGGTCAAGCAGGTAGCCAAGAGTGCCAGGCTGATTCAAGACAGGGCAGACAAGATCACTGGGGAAGGGGGAGGGGGGCGTTGTACAGTCCCCTCCTCCTGTGCTGAAGTTGTCCCGTAGAACTGGGACATCAGCAGGGCCCAGCAGGGCCTGTGGATGCTGCTCACTAAACAGCCCCAGCTGATTCTTGGATGCTCTGATAGCCAGAGTCCAGAATGAGAGACGGGATGTTCTACCCGAGACTGCCCTAGATGGGAAGGTCCATCCTGACATGCTGCCTTTGACCCCCTCCCTGCAGTCTTTCCCTTCCTGTTGGCTCCTGAAGGGGCTTGCCAAGAGATGGGTGCGTACAGGACTAAATCTATAGGCCTGAAGTGTCTGGCTGGCTGACTTACTGAGTCACTGGCCCATTTCTGTGCTGCCCGTGTGTGTGTGTGTGTGTGTGTGTGTGTGTGTGTGTGTGTGTGCGCGCGCGCATGCTCGTGCATACACAATGCCCTAAGTGGGGGCTTCTCAGGGGATGGTGGGTGGAGCAGCTGCATGAAGACATCTCAGTAAGTAGGGAGGACCACCAAGGCAGACCACCCTGTGGAGGGAGTGGCAGGGATGCTGGAATTTTTGGTCTTGTGTTTGTTTCTTCTCTGTTGCAAACAAGCAGCAGGGCTCCAAGAGAGGTAAGGACCTGAGAACTGAGGGAGAGGCCACACCCAAGGGGCTGTGCAGGGTCAAGCCCAGCTGCCAGGAACAGATGCTCGGCCCCGCCCACCCATTTCCCCACTCAGTGCCCCTTTTGTCTGCCCACACATCTCCAAACTAATGTGGCCACCTGTCTTTAAACAGAAGCTTCTGATCTCAGCAGTGCAGGCCTGCCTGCTGCTCTCTGCTGAAGCCCCTCCCCCAGACAGCTGAGTGTTTCCGAAGGTGGCTTTCCCTGCATCCACTTGGCTGCACTGACCTGGTCCCAGCCCTGGCTCAGGAAGGCATCCTTTTCTTGGTCCTTTAGGAGCTATAGACCACTCCCATTTCCCCACCTGAGCAGACAGGCTGCTTGTTTTCCCCCAGCAGCTCAGGCTTCAGGGTCCAGTACATTCCTACCCTAGGCTGGGCTGTCCCATGTGTACATGAATTCTGGGAAGGGCAAGACTCTGGGGGAAGGAGACCTTTGTAGCTGCAAACAAACTGTGGGAACATGGCTGCGTATAACAAAGAGGAGCAGAGCAGAAGTGCGTAAGACCAGAGGGGAGGACCAGAAAGTGAGGTCTCCCCCGAGGGCCCCTTTGTTCCCGATTCCGGGCCCACCCCGACACCACCTTCTCCTTGCTGTGGGGCCTTGGGAAAGGACATTAACTCTCCTGCGCCCCGGTGTCCTCATCTTCAGAAGGCAGATTATTACAAGGGTTAAGTAAGAAACCATGTCAGATGTTCAGAGCCATGCCCCACCCTCCTCAGGGTGTGAAGTGAAGCTGTCTGCCTGAATCTCTCTCTCTCTCTGTCTCTCTCTGTCTCTGTCTCTCTCTCTCCCTGTGTGTGTGTGTGTGTGTGTGTGTGTGTGTGTGTGTGTCCCTGTCCCTGTCCGTGAGTCCCCACATGGTCTTTCTGGCCTGTGTGATAGGACCAGGAAGCCAAAGATGTCCAACAGTGGCTGGACAAGTGGGCATGTGCAGAAGAGACAAAAGGAGGCCCAAGACCCACAGTGGTAGCTAAGCTGCCCCTTGGAGAAAGGCTTATCCCTTCCTGGTGGTTACATCCACATGACCCAGACCACATCCTGTGAGACCTGTCTCCCAGTACTGCCCATTCGAAATCACTCCCCATCCCCCTCCCTCCCGAGACTGGGTTTCTCTGTGTAACAGTCCTGGCTGTCCCGGAGCTCACTTTGTAGACCAGGCTGACCTCGAACTCACTGAGATCCTCCTTTTAAAAGACACGGATGAGCCCGGTGGGGCTTTTGGAACAAGTGTCCATGTCAGTGGGGGAGACAGGGACATGCTCCTCTCATGAAAACAGCTCCTGCTGCTGCTGCTACCATTAAACACGGGGCTGGCGGCTACGGGCCGAAAGCAGTGGCCATGTTTCCTGGTGGCGAAGTCAGAGAGGGAAAGAAGCACACGGAGTCTTGGAAACTTAAGAAATTGGCCCTGCGCAAAGTGGAGTTGTGGCAAAAGGAGGGGAGGGTTAGGATGCAGCTGGTTGCTTAGAAGCTGCTCACGGGTATGAACAATAGAATTCCCAAAGAGGGAGAGGCCACTCCTGAGATCCTGAGGGAGGGAAGGGCCGGGGAGGCCAGAGAATCCCTGAGCTGTGAAAACTGGTCCCCCATGCCTTTGGCTCACTGTCATTCTCCACGGAGTCTGAGCAGTTGGCAGCCCACCCCCTTCTTGTCCCTCCACCCAGGCCTGCAGCCCACCATAGGTTTATTAGTTGGGAATGTGGAACTTGCTCTCCTCCAGGGAAGTGTCCTGCACACACACTTTAAGGCTGGATTGGGGATGTGGAGCTCTGTTCCCACAGCGCTGCAGTTGCTCACAGTTAGGGGCTTAGGGTGGCATGGGAGGCGGGGTCCTTTTCTCATTTAGAGTAGCCAGGACAGCCAGACCTTGGGGGAGCTTCTGGAAATTCAGGAGTACCTGCCGTCGTTCTTGGCTTCTTCCTCATCACTCAGACCCGACAGGAGCCAGGGTCAGCCACCTAAGTGTGCACCAAGCCCAGTGTTCGGCCATACCTGCAGACTCCGGATTTTTCTCTGGGCCTAGATTCTTGGTGGTGTTGCCGGCCAGCAAGAACATGGACATCCGGGGTAACTGAAAGACCCTGTCTCTACCCCATCTTATCACCCTGGAATCCACAGCTTTTGCTGTTGCCTGCTTCCCATCGTCTCCCTGAGCCCTCACTCCCACCTGTCCTGGAGCCTTCCCAGTGTGAAAACTCCTGAAAAAGGTGGGGTACAGGGCCTTTTTGCTGCCATATTATGGGATGACAAGAAGGTCAGATTGCTAGATGTCCCACTTCAGCCACTGTCAGTGGCAAAGTGGGCACAATGCCCAGGCTCTTGTTACTCTTGCTTGGCGTCTCTGTCCCCGCCGATGCCTTGCTCAGTTCTTTCATTGGCTCTAGCAAATACCTTCGGGAACAATTCAAAGGGAGGACTCATGGTGCCACAGAGGTCATAGTCATTGTCAAGAAGCAGATCTGCACCTGTGGTCTGAATACTTCTCCAGCTCACGGCACTCTTTTGGGAGACTGTGGAGCCCTTAGGAGGCGAGGCCTCGCTGCCGGGAGCAGCTGACCAGGAACCAGCCTTTGAAGGTTATCCCTGCCCGTATTCTAGCCGAGCTCCCTGTTTCTTGGTCCACCATGCTGTGAACGGCTGTTACTGTTCACACTCCTGCTGCCCGGAAATGAGCTTCCCTTCCATGGTACACGGAACCATGGACCCAGATGAAACTTTCTTCTTCAGCTGTCCCTGCTGGGTCATAGCAATACAAACATAACTAACCGATTCCGCCACATCGCCGTGGGCTGTGGTAAATAAGGCGGCAAAGCAAAGCTGTTCACCTCACTGTAGCCGGGAAGCAGACAGAGAAGGGAGGGGAGAGGTCCAGAAGCATCTTTGGGACCATGTAGCTAGTGACCCGCCTCCTCCCAGGTGGGCTCCACTCCCTACTTCTTCCCACCTCCCGCTCCATTTCTTAGGTTCAAAGCCTCAGGATTCAGTCACTTCCCTGAATCCCGTCAGCTAGCGACAAGACCTGTAACCCAGAGGCTTGTGGGAGATGTTTCATATTCAAACATAAGGCATCTTTCAGAGCTGTCTCCTTTTGGGGGTTTGTTCTTCCAGAAATTGAACCTGTGTTCAAGTGATTCTTTTTCTCTGGAAAGATGGTCTTCCAGGACTCCTTTGCTCACATGTGTTATGGCAAGTACCAGCTTTCTGCCAGGAAAGTCTAGAACGTCAGACAACCACCTGAGAGACCGGCAGGCCTGAGTGCTCTACTTGGCAGGTGTTGAATATTGGGGCCCTGTGCCCGAGGCCACAGAGCTAGCTCTCAGCAAGGCCAGGCATGCGGATTGCCATGCCTCTCATTTTGTGGGAAACTATGTCCCTGTTCTGCGGGACCCTGGCTCTTTGGCCAGTGGAGGACAGGGAAATAATGCACCAGTTGGTTTGTGTTGGTCACAGCTGTTTCTTGGCTGTGCCTGCCTCTCACCCCTGAGCCAGCAACCCTGTCTGCCTGCTGGCCAGAGGGCCCGGTTGTGTGAGCCAGAGACTCTCCTCTGCTCATTAGAACTAGGTGGAAGGGGTCCTTCCCACCCCAGGAGAGAGCTTGCCAGGGCGGGCTGGGAGCAGCAGGGTTGGATTTACTCTGCACATCCAGGAGTTGGGAAATGATCTGCTTTTAAAAAGACAGGCTTGTTTCTAGTCTATTCCGTTTTCCTCTGAGGGTGGACATGTGCTCCGGTCTCTGACCTCTGGCCACTCCCAGCCTACCTTGTGCTTCTGTGAATAAAGTTTTATTGGAAGATGTAATGGTCCAGTTACTCTTTCTAGTATAATCACTGGGTGATATTTATTTATTTGTCTGGAAATGGACCCTAGGTCCTCAAATATGTTAGACACGCACTTTGCCATTGAGCTACAATCTCAGCCCTTTTTAGATTTTGAGACAGAATCTAAGTGGCCCAGGCAGGTTTTGAACTTCTGATCATCCTGCCACCACCTCCCAAGTCCTGGGACTATGAGTTTTCCCCGTGCCCAGCCCACTTTGACACTATCGTCGTAGAACTGAGTGGTCTTCTCAGAGACCATCTGGCCCCTATAGCACCTAAGGTAAGCTTCCCTGGCCCCTGGCTGGAGAAGAATCCTTCCTGGACTGTCTACACCCAGGCAGAATGCCTTTCTGTGGTTCACTGGACGAGATTTGCCTTCCTCAAAACACTTTCTCCTGAGGGAACCACAAATGAAGAGGGGGTGCAAGATGTGGGCACAGGCAGGTAAGCTCCCCATCCCACCCCACTCTGCACTGGGCCGTCTGCAGCTACTTAGCACCTTGGTGGTCCTCAGCATGTCTGCCCTTCCCAGCTCCGTGAGGGCAGTCCTGCCAGCTGCCAGTCTTGGTGAGAGGCTCTGGCCTCAGCCCCAGCCCCGTTTGTCCCTTATTCCAGCTGACCCAGTCTGAAGGTGATGGTGGGAAGTATCTCAGACTAAATGCAGGGATTTTCTTGGTGTATCTAGCGTAGTGTATCATTCCATTACCACCCTTGCGTCCTGGGACCATGACTTCTTTGGTGCCTCCAGGGCTGAGTGAAGCTGAGAGCCAGGCTTATGCTAGCTGGAAGTATTACCCGCCATGGTGGCTAACGTTCAGCAAGCACTGGTAATTACCAGGCATTATGATGGCTACTGGTATCACCTCATTTAGTCATCACAGCAGCCAAGAAGGCAAGCATGTCACTTTATCCTGAGTTTTAGAAGCTCAAGAATAGACTTTGAGGGAATGAAGAGATGGCTCAGTGGTTAAGAGCACTGACTGCTCTTCCAGGGGGTCCCGGGTTTGACTCCCAGCACCCACGTGGCAGCTCCCAACCATCTGTAACTCCAGTTCCAGGAGATCCGACAGCTCTTCTCACCTCCTTGGGTACCAGGGACGCAAGTGATGCACAGACATGCATGCAAGCAAATCACCCAAAAAAGACTGAAATAAAAATCAACTTTGAAGAAGAGGTTTATTTAAAAAAGAAAGACTAGGCTCCAAAAGATTAAGTAACTTCCTTAAAGTGGAGGATCCTGGGATTGTACCCAGGCCTCAGACCCCAGAGACGGCTCTAGAACTCGCTCTTGAGTTACAGTAAAATTTGAAACAGCAGCTTCCCAGCTCTCCGGGTTGGGGGCTGGGGAGGGGAGGCAGGTTTATGAACAAGTGTGTAATGTGCTTGAAAGGCAGCATCGAGCTCTGGTTGCCTGATTGGTGTCCTTGCGAGAGATGGGCATTGTACTAGCTGTGTAGCCTTGAGTGAGGGACGCAGCCTCTCTGGTTCAGTTTGTGTGCAAGATGGAGTACTAACAATACTGCTGCTGTAGGAACTAAGTAGCGCTTATGTGAGGTGTGTGGCTCAAAGCTCGGTAGCCTACAGATACTGGACCAATGTTGACTGTGTTGTCTGCTATGGAGAGGTCTGCAGCTCCCCCTGGCCAGCAGTAGCAGCCCTGCAAGGGTTTGCCTCTCGTGTGTGCAGCCCAGCACTAGCCTGTGACTGCCTCCTGCGACCAGTACCCTGTACTTGGGGTCATCTCCAGGAATGGTTCCATTCTG
Source organism: Dicrostonyx torquatus (assembly GCA_028555095.1). Taxonomy (NCBI): domain Eukaryota; kingdom Metazoa; phylum Chordata; class Mammalia; order Rodentia; family Cricetidae; genus Dicrostonyx; species Dicrostonyx torquatus. The sequence continues at coordinate 3,314,760 of JAQHUG010000013.1, read as the reverse complement.
TCTCATGGAAACCCGGGCCGATTACTTCCCATATGAACAATGCCTCTTGAACAGTTTCGGGCCAGAGGCGTGTACGCACTTCCTGAGTCCATCATGGGAGTAAATGCTCTACTATAGGCAGATCATATCTGTGGTGACCTCCGGTGTTGATGGTGACTTTTGATATTACAGAAATGTTTGCACCAGGACTGGCCTGGTGATTGAGCCAGCAAAGGTGCTCACTGCATAAGCCCGGCAATTCAGGCTCAAACCCTGGAACACATGTGAAAGTGGAAAGAGGGAATTGATTCCCTAAAGTTGTCCTCCTGTGGTGTGCTAACCAACACGCGTGCGTGCACACACACACTAGACATGTTCACATCAGTGAGCAGATGAAGAGTTCCTCTCCCATCATAGTACTTAGGGCGCCCTAGCCCTTAATGACCAGTTCCTCCATGACACTGTGGTTTTATCCTCCCTGATGGCAGGAGACAACAGAACCCTGTATTGGTGAGAAAACTGAGGCCCAGATGGGAAACTATTGTCTGAGCCTGGAATACAGCCCTCATCTCCCCACTACTAAAGGTCCCTCTCCTGGGTCCAGTGTGAAATGAAGGGCTTTGTAGGACAGTGGTTCTCGACCTGTGGAGTGCGACCCTTTGGAGTCTAATGACCCTTTCATAGGGGTCACCTAAGACCATCAGAAAACATGAACATTTACATTACAATTAATAACAGTAGCAAAATTACAGTTATGAAGTAGCAGCGAGCATAACACGATGGTTATGGGTCAGCATGAGGGACCGTATTAAAGGGCTGCAGCATTAGGAAGGTTGAGAACCACTAGGAGTCTTCTGCTCCTACATCATCATCTATTGGGGGGGGTGCAGCTGTGGCAAGAGCTGAACACAACTTCAATGCATGGTGGTATCATAAAACTTGAAAACTACCCTGACGCTTGAGGTCCTGTGTAGTAAGAGGTGCAACCCTCCTACACCAGTCCTGGGTCTGGTCTGCTGAGCCTGCTGGCCTTTGGCAATCCTTGGAGCCACCAGGCCCCATAGGACCAGCCTCCCACATGGCTACAGAGGCAGAGCAGAGCGGCCTTCTCCAGCCCACACTAAAGCTGAATCCCATTGCAGGGAGGGCCTGGGTCAGGAGTCTGCTTCAGAGATTCCTGTGTTTCAACAGACACCTCATTATCCCAGCCAGCCTCTGTAATCATACAGGCCCACGCCCAGCAGTCATCCTAGGCCAGGAAATCACTCCCTCCCCTCCCCCGCCTTCCGCCCAGGGCGCCCTGAACCTCGGTGTCTGCAGCCACTCTTCAGTGGCCCTCTTGCCTGCCTAACGGTTTTCTCTCCTGCTTCTCCTTGCTCTCTCGGGGACTCGGAAGTGTGGCTAACCAGCTGGACTGAGTCTCCCAAGAAGGACGTGACAGGTACTGCCTTGCATGCATGCGTGTGAACATGTGTCCCAGCGTGTGTGCCGAGGAGGCAGGCTTCCCTGCGCATGCTTCCCTTGATCTGCATGCAGGGCTTTTCCACCCTCCGGGCCTTCTGCCTGCTGGGAGAACCCTTTGTCGGCCTCAGATGAGCCCTGGAGCCGTGGAGAGTGGTGAGAGTGAGCGCCTACTGGCCCGGTGCCTGTGGCTTCGAATCCCAGCTCGGCCATGCCCTGCCTGTGCTGCCCTGGGTGTGTATGTGTTAGGGTGGGGGTGAGGGTTGCATAACCTTCCCAAGGGCATGTGATGCCATCTCGGGGCATTTCTGTTCCAGGATGATGGTGGGATGCTGTCATTTTTGGCCGTTTCACATTGACCATCCCAGGGAGAATAGCCAAAAATGAGCCATCTCTCATCTGAGGCAGAGAGTCCCTGACACCTTCCAGAGATCTCTCAGGGGAGTTAGAGATCTGGAGAGCAGGGTGGATCATAGCTCCAGATCCCAGTAGTTCAGAGCTTGGAATTGCCCCAAGGCCTTTAGCTGCCCATGAGGTACCCTTCAGGGCCTGGGGACTTAGTAGTCTTCATCTGGTCCATCTGGGTCTTGATTTTCTTAGCCTTGTGGCAAAAGCCATGAACAGCAGGACTATAGTGCTTAGAGTAAGTGGTGGGAGAGCAGTGGCATTTCCAGAAGAGTCTTCCACAGGGTCCCGTTCTAAGAGCAAACATTACGGCTGAAGGGGTGGGGCGGCACCACAGGGCTGGAGGGAGAAGAGGTCCTGGGCCAGTTGCAGGGTTACAGCTCAAGCTCTATTCCCCTGCCTCCCGCCACTGCTGTTGGCAGGGAAGGGGGTGTTGAGCATCCTGGGAGAGAGGCCAGGCGAGAAGGCAGTGGAGGAGGTCCCCTTTCCGTCTTGGTCATCCTTATGGTGTCCCCTATGATGCCGGCCTGTGCCTGAGCTAATCACTGGGCTCCTGTCCCTTTTTCCCCTCTGCTCACGCCAAGGAGCCCGAGCCCACTTGGCCCACAGCAATGCATTCTATTCACCAAACGTATAGCTGAGAGGCCAGCAGGCCTAGTGCAGCCTGGGAAGAAACGGCTGCAAGTGGCCGTTGGGCCTTGGTGGGATGCCCAGAGTTGGGTAGGTTGTGGGGAACCTGGGGCTGAGCTCCCACGGGGCTTGGCCAACTGAGAGTCCGAGGCTAAGGTCTCTCCCAGCCTTGGTTTCCCTTCTGGAATGTTGGGGGAATTCTGTCAAACAGGAAACACAGAGGCTGATGCCAGAGATCCTAATAGATTGGGGTCCTGGGGTTGCTTAGCCTGGCATCCAACCCAGAGTGACCTGGGGGGCTCTGAGCTGGCTCTCTCCTGCTGGTAAGCCCCTGCCTGCCTGGAGGCGGGTCTAGGAGAGGTGTATTGCAGGGATGTAGCTTTAGGCTTTCCTCTGCGCCCTCCCGGGGCAGCGGCTTTTGCTATGAGCTGCCGCTGGCAGTGAGGTCTTTGGTTCCCCCGTCTCCCATGCTCTGCTGTGAGCTGCCCCGGCAGTGAGGTCTTTGGTTCCCCTGTCTCCCATGCTCTGCTGTGAGCTGCCCCGGCAGTGAGGTCTTTGGTTCCTCCGTCTCCCATGCTCTGCTGTGAGCTGCCCCGGCAGTGAGGTCTTTGGTTCCCCCGTCTCCCATGCTCTGCTCTCTAAGCAGCGCTTTGTACTTCATTCAGGGCTTTAGGCCCTGTGACTTCAGTGCATCCACAGAACAGCCCCTGAGATACCGTTCTTGTTCACAGATGAGGAGGCCAAAGTCGAGAAGTGTCCTCCCCAAGGTCACAGAGCAAGCAAGGGCAAGACTGGACTGGACTTTTGCCTTTTGTATGCCAGGCAATGGTTGGGTCTAGGTGGCGTCTTGTGGCACCCATATCAGGTCTGAAGCACATGATCTGGTTGGGAAACCGTTCCCAACCAAAAGCCCAGGAGGGAACAAGACGCCCTGTGACCTGAGTGCTAAGGGAGTCTCCTAGAGAGGCAGAAGAGCTTGGGTAGAATTGAGAGCCATAAAAGAGAAGGGAATGCATATGGACAGGGGGCAGGGCCTACAGGAGCTGCTGAAGAAGAATATGCACAGGAACATCATGGGTGCTGAATCATGAGTGTTCCATGGAATGGTGGAGGAGCAGCAGGGAAGCATGGGAGCACCAACCACAGGAAAGGCTGGGCTCGGATCTGACTTTTATTCTGTAAGTAATGAGGAGCCATTGAAGGTATGACTTGGCAGAGGCCTAGTTTAGAAGCTTAAGTTGACAAAGGAAATCCCAAAGTTCTCTGCAGATGGTAACTGGAGGAATAGGCAAGGCAGGAGCAGGGCAGCAATCCCCAGGACCCAGCAGGCCCAGCCAGGGACTCCGATAAAGCGGAGAATTCCTCTCCTGTAAGGTCCCATTCTAACCCAGGAAACAGTGCTCTCTTGAAGGGTCCACCCCTCTCACTCTGCCAAGCACAAGGAGGCTCCCCCTCCTCCCGCAGACTCCTCCAGACCCCAATTTTCCAGGCCCTGGCTGCCTTGGAGGGAATCCAGAGCTGCCTCTCCAGATGACATCACCAAGCAGTTTCTCATCTGGATACCTGTTCCTAGTGCCTACTGCCATGCTGACACCCCAAGAGGCAGATGCCAGAGGGAGGAGCCGGGAGCCTGCCTGCACTGGGGGTGAAAAGGGGGGGAGAGAATCCCACAGCTAGTACAGCTGTCTCCAGGAAGAGTGGCAGCCTGCCTGCGCTGTGTGACCCTGGAGAAGGGTCCCTTCGCTTTGCCTTCCCGAGTCCCAGAATGCTAGCCGTTAGAGGCTCCAGCCAGCGTTCCAGGCAGACTTCAGATGAGGGCTGCGGGTATGTAGATTTTCTCTGCTTTGAAATCTTGCCTCGGGTTTTTCTTGGCTTGGATGGCAATGAGCTGCTATCTCTCGTCTCACGGACACCTCGTCTTTGTCCTCATGTCTTTGTCGTCTGGCCACAGACCTGGAGGAACTTGCTCCATATTACCTCAGCTTCATGTTGCCTTTGCCCCACTTCCAGTTCAGTCATTCATTGCCCCCCTCTTGGGGAGGTAAGACCCTTCCACATGACAGCCACACCATCCGTCTGGAAGTACTTTGACCTCACACTCAGTGCCTACCACTAAAGGACATAAGCGCTAAAGTTGGCCGTATGAATCTATAAAAATCCCAAACTCCAGTGTTGACCGGGTGTGCCAGGGGTCCGAGGATGCCATGAGGCAGGGTCCTTCCTAGACACTAAGCATCAGTGGCACCTGTAGGCTGTGTGTGATGCGGGTGTTAGTATGTGCTTGGTGGCATGGGACAGCTAAATGACTTTAGGGAATCTGCTTCCCCTCGAGACATTCAGTTTACCATGTGTAACGTGGGGCTCTGTGGAGCCCTCTGTGAGGTTTCTGTGAGGACCAAGCATGACACTTCACTTGGATGTTGACTGACGGAGAAGGGCATAGATGGAGGTGTGCATGTAATTGGCGTTCTCAGGACTTAACTCCCACCCCTGTCCCCCCTTTTGGTCTTGTATTCTCCTTTCCCGTTTTTCACATCCGAGGTCCCCCCAATGGCTGGTCTTTTTCTGGTTTGTGCAATGGAGGCACTGATAACCCCCAGGGCACAGTGGGAGGCCATCTGTCACCCAGTGCCCAGTCTGTCTAGCTGGTGCAGAAGCTGGTAACATCTGCATACAGAGCCTGGGCCGCCCAGCTGTTGTGTTTCTGCCTGAAATGCAATTCTGGCTTTTCAGGGGCTCCCTGGGGGCTTGCATGTGTGAGCTCATGGGGTACACCTCAGCTTCTGAGCCTCCGAAGGTTCCATCTGGGGCTGCAAAGCCCACATTATGTGGGAGAAAAGTTTCTTTCTCTTTCAAGGAGAATAAACTTCTTTGACTCCCCCCAGAGTTCTCTGGCCACAGACCCTGACAGGACCCAGAGGTCTAAGCATTGCGTCTCAATTTTGGCTGCCTATCCGAACCGTGGGACAGGAGGGGGTATGCAAAATGAGTCATGCCGAGGCCCCACCCACTAAAGCTGCCCCTCTGAAGCCTGTGCATCAGAGTGAAGGGGTTTCACAAGTCTCCATTCCTAAGTGGAGGGTCATTGTGTCGGAAGGACAGTGTGTATGGAAATAAACGAGTGTTCTGTAATTAGAAGAGAGGTGAACTTGAACCATTGAAACGACCGTAAGCGGTTTGACTGTCTCTGTATGAGATGTGGGAACTGCATGTATCTCCTGTCCTCTCTAAACCTCTCATTAATCTGGGAATTAAAGGGGAAGGGAGAAGGGGGTGTCTCGAGGTGAACCGAGCCGTCCCTGCCCGGCCTGTGAGTCAGACCCCATCATATAGAGGGCATGTGTCTGAGGCTGAGGTACCACAGCAGACAGGAAACGCTGGACTAGCTCTCTGGCCACACAATTGTGCCGAACCTTGCTAGGGTTTTGCATTTGTTTTGGTTTTGGAACGGGGTCTTGGCTGGCAACCCAGGCTGACCTTGAACTCCTGCTTCTCCTGCTTCAGCCACTAGTGTGGGAAGGACAGGCTGACTGACCAGTGTGGTATAAGAAACGTACTAGAGTTCCCTTGGGCGTGGAGAGGTCTGGGAAGTCTTCCTGAAAGAGGTGGTTAGTCATTTTCTGCCTGTGGATTCATTCCTGTCTTTGAGAGTGTCCACGGTGACCGCTGAAGGGCAGAGATTTGACAGCACATCCAGCCATGTACCATTTAAACTGCGATGGACACCCTGTCTGTCCACTTTCTAGCCCGGTGCTTGTTTCATGAACGTCACACTGGTTCAGTAGCCAAATAGGACAAAGAACTGACTTGCTCCTGGAAGCGAGGCTCACCTACCCTCTCTCTGATACACCCCCACCTTTGACTCTGACGCTCTTGAAACTGCCCAGAGCTTCAAGGCAAGGGGAACCAGTCACCCTGTGCTGGTTAAGATGGCGGCGAGGCCCAGGAAAGCTCCTCCAGAAAGCCTAACACTGCTGTCTGCCCGGCCCTCTGAAAGCCAGGAGGACAGGAATGGAGCCGAACTTGAGGAAAAGTTGGCGGGGGTGGGAGAATGGGGGGAGGGGGGGTGGGCTCAGCTCGCCAGCACTGGCTCTGGGACTTTCTTCTTGGGTTTCAAGTAAACAGTCTGGGCCCTCCTCCCATCCCCTGCCTCCACCCCCAGCTCCTCATTCGACGGGTCTCATGTGTTTCTATTTAAGGGTTGCAAGTAAGCTCTAGTGATTGGTGGCCTCAAACCCTCTTGACTCTTTGCTGGACCTAGGCTGTGGAGAAGTTCTCTCTCTCCCCTCCTGAGGGGATCCCTGCTGCCTTTTCTCTCTGGGTTTACAGGCTGGGGTAGAGGCAGCAGGCCTCCTGGACCTCCCCTTGCCTCTCTTCTTCCTCTCTCCTGTGCTCAGCCTTCATGGGCCGCCCACTGTGCTCTTGGGGCCCTCCTCTCACACCCCAGCCAGCACAAGAGTCTGGAGAGAGGGGAGGCCCCAGGCCTCTCTGCAGACTCCCCCATGCCGGGCTGTGACTAACTTCACAGGCAGCAGCAGGCTTTTCCCTCAATTTCCTTGTCTTCCATCTCTGCCTGACTCTGCCTCTCTCCACCCCCTTCTCCTCCCCCGTCCCCTGGCTCCCCATGTCCCCCGGTCCCCGCGGTGCAGCGGGCCGGTGTGGGGCCTTGCTATATGGCCTGTCCTTGGGGTCCAGCAAGCTGCGAGCCCTGGCTACGGGCTGCTCCTCGGTGCAGCGCTGGCAACCGAGCAGCCTCCCTCGAGGGCGATGGACAGAGGGCGCCCCGGCCGTGGGGCCACGGCCGGCCGCTGGCTCACCGCATGCTTTCTGCCCTCGCCAGGTGCCGACACCAACGCCGAGCCCATGATCCTGGAACAGTACGTGGTGGTGTCCAACTATAAGAAACAAGAGAACTCGGAGCTGAGTCTCCAGGCCGGGGAGGTGGTAGATGTCATCGAGAAGAACGAAAGTGGTGAGTGCCTGGCCTTCGGCTGTCCACTCCTGGTTCCAGCCTGGCTCCTGGGCCCTGCTGGGTTTTTGTTCCTTTCCTCCTCCCCCACCTCTGCAGCTATACGTTATTTCCATCTGGCAGGGAGAGGGCCGAGAAGTCTGAAGTTCCCCTGTTGGTTTGGGCTGCAGGCCAGCAGTTTGCCTGGTGGTGGAAGAATGTCTCCCTGGCTTGAGGCTAATTAGCCAGCTTGTGCTAACGCAGGGCCAAGGTGGCAACTGAAGCACCCATGCTCTATTCAGGGACCCTGTGCCATCTGAGGCCCAGAGGAGATGGTAGCTTTGGTGCCCAGTGACAGCTTCCCCAGTTGAGCTGTCTGCCAGGATCCAGACAGAAGTGGGAGGACCCAGCCTGCTGGTGGAGAAGACAAGCCATGACAATGGGTTCCAGAGTCCCCAAACCTCTGGCAAGATGTCTGAGGGCCAGGCCTGCTGGAGGTTGGCTGTGCCTGGGCAGTGAATGGATAGTGAGCTGGCTGCCCCATGCTGAGCTGGAAGCTATCAGGATCAGGGAAGAGGGCCCAAGCACTGGATAAAGCCAGGCCCTGGAGCCAGGAGGGGTCCTGAAGCAACCACTGTGTCATTAGAGACTGATGTGGGGAACAAGCCATGGCTTCCCAGGGTTCTAGAGTTCTTGTAGAGTGTACCGAAGTCCCTCTTGGTATCCTTTGTAAGAAAAGGTACAGCCGATGGAGGGAAGAGGGCTCAAGTCTGTCAGTCCCCTGTTGCAGCTCCTGTGGCCCCGGAAGGTCCGGAAGGTCCTTGGAACTATGGCCCTGTAGATTGAAAGCCCCTGCCAGGGCTTGAGAGGATTCAGGATCTTGTTTTGGTTTCGGTTTCGGTTTGCTGGGGGCAGGCCTTGGGCATAGCTGTACCCCTGGGTTGCATTTGTGGGCCCTTCAAAAGGGAGGTCCGATCGTCTTCTCTGTTCCTTCTGATATTTCTAAAGAAAAGCAGTTCAGCAGGTCACTGTGCCCATTCTGTAGATAGAATGACTGGGCGGAAACAAGTATCCTGAAGTCACAAAACAGTGCTCCCAAACTTCTGAATGATAATGCCTCTAGGTGGCTGCAGAGAAGCTAAAAGAAATCTCACTGGACATTCTAGGGGACCCAACTTCTGAGCATAGACTGGATTCCCCAGTCTGAGGCTGTCATCTTCCTGATCACTCGCCCTCCCTGAGAGGTCAGGCTCTGTCCTTGTGCATCGGTGGTTGGCAGGGAAATGGCACGCATGACAGAACATGACCTGGTATCAGACCTGGATTCCAGGTGACCACCGCCCTGGTTCCCTTCCTGTGTAACTTTGCTGTGTCATGCTATTGTCTTGGGGGCTGGCTCTGGGAGCCCCAAGGCCCCGAGGCCCCATGGGGGTTCTGTCAGGTCTCTCGCCACAGAATGAGAGGCAACAGGGAAGCAAAGTTTGTTCACTTGGGAGCCTGCTCCTAGTGAAGGCAGGAGATTGCTTCTGAATGCAAGGCCAGTTCTTTCAAGAAGGGGACTCGCCCGCTATCACATCTACCTGTCACATGTGCCTGTCACACCACCTCTGTGTGACCCAGAGTAGCAGGAGGTCGTGAGCCTCTGAGCCTGGGGTCAGTCAGCCATTGGCCAGAGAGAGTCCTGGTACACCATTCCAGGCTGAGTGTGGTGGCACATGTCTTTAATCCTAGCATTCAGGAGGCAGAGGTGGACACTGTCTGGAGTTTGAGGCCACCCAAGGCCCTGTCTCAGAAAATAATAAAATAAATGAAAATTAGAAAGGACTCTGGGGACTCAGTTACCTTCCCCCTTTCCATCACATATGCGTGACCCTTAGAATACACGGACTCTTGCCTAAGGGTGAAGGAAGGAGAACTCGGAGAAGATGTGCGTCTGTGTTAGGCTTAGAGACCTGCTTTCCTGCATAGTCCCCTTGGCTGTAAAGGGGCCTCAGCTTGCCACTGCCACTCATCCCTGAGCGGCCCCGTCTAGCACAGAGACCCCATAAGAGAGCTGCTGTCCTTAGATGCAGGATTGTGACTACCAGAGCACTGGGTAACTTCAGGTCCCGTTACTTGGCCAGGCCTTACCTATTCCTTCTGTAACATGGGGTAGCCTTGTGGCTGCTTGGAGTGGAGGCTGCCTTGTGTCTGAACTTCTGTTATTTGTGGCTTTTCTGCTGTTCTCATGGTTTGTGGAGATAGCTGTGTAGTTACACGTGTGTCTGAACAAGGATCTGGAGTGCTGTGGCTTCCTGTCTGTCTGTCTATCCATCTGAAATCAGGATGGCTGGGATGGACATCCAGCTTAATGAGAGAGACAGGGTAAAGAGAAGGCTAGATGGCCAGACTTCAGCTCCTGGGAGGTGGAGGCTGGACTGTGGGGGCGCTGTAGGTGAGCCGTGTGCATCCTGTGAGATGGTTTTGGAAGGAGTGGTGAGAGGCTTCAGAACTCTGGAACAAAGACCCGATTGTGATGCCTTTGACCTGGGACACGGTGTGCGTGTTGCAACATTTCCACTGGCGCTGTTGGGCTGCAACCCCAGTGAGTACCATCCCCCAGGCCTCCCTGTGTGCCCTTTCACTTAGCTGGGAGACACTCAGATGGAGGGTCCATGGAGAGACCTGTGACCTAGACCACAGCCACAAGGTAATGTGGGATATGGACATGCCAGCAGCACTCTGTGGCTGTCACCCATCTAAGGGGATCTGCCCAGAAAGTCACCAAGTTCATAGAGAGTAATCGCCAGGCCCCAAGCCCCGTACTGAATAGGATAATCGTGCCAGTTTCATGGAATAATCCTACATGATAAAAGGCACTTTACCACTAAAGTGACAGACGAAGAGTTTAGGTGATTCTTAGAATCCACAAGCTGAGGGTTCTCCCTCCAAAAAGGCCCGGGGGAGGCCGAGATGCACTGATCTTAAAGTGTCTAGTGGGTAAAAGTATGTGTCGGTGACAGGTGGATCAGAGTCATGGACCCATCAAGATGATCATCCTGGGATCCTGCCAGCACGGTGTTCATAGGTAGTGCGGTGTTAGTGATTAAATTGATTGCTTGAACTTGGAGGCAGGTTATCAGTTGAGAAGATCTCAAAATGGTGATGGATAAGGATAGCCCATCTCAAGGAGCACAAATCTGGGCAGAAGTCGCAAGCACCTTCCTGATCAAACAGAAAGAACCCCTGTAGGAAGGCTCACCGTCCACTGGTCCATAGGACACATAGAGCAGAAAGATATGACATCCAGCGAGCCACGCCAGGGCCTGTAACACCCATTGTTTCTTTATGGAAACTCCTTGACCCTTGACCCTAGCCTCCTTACAGGACATTCTTGTGTCTCAAAGACCCACACCGGCTGCCCCTTCTGGCAGGCATGGCTGGCGTGACGTCTGCAGGCAGGTGACGTCAGGGTCCTGATTGCTGGTTTCTGTGTTGAGCGAAGCTGCCTGCAGCTTTCCAGGATTGTTTCCTTTTGAGACTGCAGCCAGGGCAGGGGGTGTGGAGATGAGTCAACAGGATTTCTCCTGCCTCAGCTTTCGTCCTCTGACTCTTTTATCTCCTGGCATTGCCGTGCTACCCTGAGGCTTCTGAGGCTTCCTTGAAAACAAGGGGTTTTGAGCTCCTTTGTCCACCCACTCACTCTCCCCACGAGAAAACTAAGCCTTGGGATGCTTTACCCTCCAGATCCAGTGCTTTATAGTCCAGTTGATCTGTGGCTGAAGGCTGGAAAGTCCTCTAGCTTTTTCGGGAGATGAGTGAAAGACTACGGGAAAATCTCACGGAAGCCGAGAGAGAAGCGTGAATCCCAGCCTTCGGGAGGCTGGGACTGGGAAACCTCACTCTTCCCTCTTTTGGCTGTCTCTGCCCTACCCCTCAGAGTGTGTGTGGAGGGGGAGATCACATGGCATTCATGTAGGGGTCAGAGCACCAGTTTCCCCGAACTGGTTTGTTTTCTCCTTCTACTGGGGATTCTGGGAATCAGGTGTCAGACTGAGGTGGTTCAGCCTGCAGAAAAGACACTTTAATCTATTGTCTGCTAGAAGGCAGGTTTTAAATAAGAGAGCTGTTTGGGTAAGGGGTACTGCACAACATGGTATCTGTAATCATTTTACTTGGGAGGCTGTGTATAAGCAGAGAGGACCAAGAAGCTAGAATTCAGTACTGGGTTTCAGATCTAATGCTGTGGACTGAGGATGTTGCTCTGTGGTGGAGTACTTCCTTGACATGCTCAAAGCCTGAATTTCACGTCAGCACTATAGGTATGTATGTATGTAGGTAGGTAGGTAGGAAGAAGGAAGGAAGGAAGGGAGGGAGGGAGGGAGGAAGGAAGGAAGGAAGGAAGGAAGCCAATGCTACCCTGACATTAGAAATAAACAATTTGCTAAAAAAATTTTTTTAACTTATTTCATTTTATGTATCTCAGTGTTTGCCTGCATGTATGTATGAACATCACATACATGCCTGTACCTGCAGAGGTCAGAAGAGAACATCGAATTTCCTAGAACTGGAGTTACAGATGGTATATAGGTGCTGGGAACTGAACCCACGTCTTCTTCAAGAGCAACATGTGCTGTTACCTGCTGAGCCGTCTCTCCAGCCCTTCAGTTTTATTTTTCCAGAATAAAAGGGTGCAGTGGTGTGTACCACACAGACTTTATAAAGGTGGAACATACTGTGCAGGGTGCTCATTAATTACTCCCTGTTATTTTATGACGTTAGAGTAGTTCCTTTGTCCCAGACGCATAGCGTCTCTGTCTAGTGGGTGTGGAAATTCTAGCACTTAAGATGAGGGCTGTATTGGGAGGGTGGGCTAGCTTTAAGTTTTGAATTACATTTACTTCTTAGGGGTAGGGGTTGCAGGGGCATTCATGCCACAGCGTGCATGTAGAGGCTGGAGGATAACACACGGGAGTTGGTTCTCTCCTACTGTGTGGGCCCTGGAAATGACACTCCAGTGGCTGTGCTCGGTGGCACCCCCACCCACTGCTCCATCTCCCCCACTTGGCATAGCTTTCTTTATGACTCTCCACTATCTTAAGATGACTCTGTTTAGCTTCTAATTTGTGTGCTTAGACTACGCTTGACTAAGAAATGACCTGAATGCCGACCCAGACTTCTAACCGTAGGAAGTGGACATCCCAGTAAAGACAGGCGAGGCCGTTTCTGGAGAGGATAGTTTATTGCCAGATGCACTGCAGAGTAATGACCCACTCAAAGCAGCCTTGTAGGAGTGAAGTTCCTTGAATCAGTCTGCATTGGAGGTATGTCTGGCCTTCACACGGCCCTGTAGGAGCATCCGAAAGCCTTACACTCTGATAGCTCTTCCCTTCCTAAATGCATGTGTGCGTCCCTGCTCTATTTGCCTAATCAGCAATTCCTAAGTCCATTCTGGTCCAAGGCCATCTCTGGTATGCAGTGTGTTCACTTCCCGAAGAGAGGGCCAGAGAGCATCAATCCCTGAGCAAATGAGCCTGGGGCCCTTCGGCCCAGCCGGTTCACCATGGGACAGAGGTTATCTTGCCACTGTAATTGCAAAATAGCCTCCTAACAAAAACATCAGACTTCAGGTTGGGTAAACCTGGCTGTGATTTTGAGTCGATTGCTTTGTGGCCCTCGGAAAGTTTCTGAGGTCCTCCAAGTACTGTTTCCTTACCTATAAAACAGGACCAACTGCACAGCCCCTGCCACAGCTGGAATGTTGGAATTTAGAGTTGGAACATTCTGGTTCAAAGGGCTACATGTTGAGGCCCAGAACCACAGCGAGTGCCGTGTGTAACAGCGCAGCGAGGACTCTTAACTGGGAACTTGAGCAGTGTGGGCCTAGCATGCACAAAGCCCTGGTTTGACCCCAGCACCACAGAATATGATGGTACCTATCTGTAATTCCAGCCCTTGAGAGGTAGAGACAGGAGAAGCAGAAGTTCAAGATCATCCTCAGCTACATAGCAAATTTGAGGCCGATCTTGGCCATATGAGATCCTGTCTCAAACAAAACCGCACCAGACTGGTACACCAGTGACACCGTTTACCCTCTTGGGCCAGTTTCCTGGCCAGACAGTGGGTTACTCTGGTTCTGTCTCAGCACTGAGGGTCTGTGGGGCAGAAGGCAGCAGAGGGATCATTGGCCGTGAAGTTAGGGCAGCACCTGCTAGAGCCATCTTCTTTGGAGTTGTTACTTGCACAGCTGTTCTTGTCCCCAGCCTATGACATAAAAGAAGGGCTTGTGACAGAAGCCCAACTCCTGCTGGCGACCCAAGAGCAGATGCCGCCCGTCAGGATGCTTCGTGCAAGGCTGGCAGAGAGAAGGCTCACCTTGGATACCACCGCACTGAGCATCACAGTTCTGTCACGTGGGGCAGAGCAGAGGTGCCAGGGCCGTGTTTCAAGTGGGCAGAGGGGGCGCGTAGTGGGGGGGGGGGTAAGGGCAACCAAGCAAGGAATAGGTACTCAAAGTGGAAGAAATGTGGAAGTTAGGCAGCCCTGTGTAAGTTAGCCATAGGCTGTGGTAAGCAGGGGGACTGCCTGATGAAGGAGCTTGGAGTCCATCTTCCTGGCTCTTGAGGAGGGCAGCTAGAGCAGGTGGAGGGGTGGGCAGACAAGAAAATAGTTCTTTCCTCAAGCTACATGTGCCATGGCTGTTGTCAGGAAGGCATCCAAGAGCTTGTCAGCACCAAGCGCTGCCAGCCACATGCCAGGAAGCAGCTGTGGTTCTCAACAGGGCAGGGCAAGGGGTGCTGGACTTTCGTACTACCCCACTCAGGTTGGACAGGTAGAGCAGCCGGTCACCCTCACCTGATGCTGTCTCTGTAGACTCTTGCCTGTGAGTGGGCAGTCCTGGAGACCCTGCCCACCTCCCCATGTACATACACACGTGTCCATACTGCCTTTGTCCCCAGTAGAAGTGGCAGGTCTCATTCTCTGAGCTGAAGTCTAGATAGAAGCCCTTCCCACATGCTCTCTGCTCTTATGTAATGGGCTTTAGCTAAGTACAGGGCACATGTTTTCTGGGGAGTATAATTTGTCAGAACCTCAGGGAATTTGGGTTGAGAAATTGCCACTTTCCCCAGCTTACCCTGGGGATGCTGGATATCACACACTTCAGCACTTGGGTTTTCGGTAATCGTTGTGGTGGTAACTGGGGGTAGCCCATGGTAACCACCTTCGTTCCTATCTGCATCTTTTTGGATTCCATAACCTCATCCTCTGGTGTCCAGTGCTGACCAAGAATCCTAGTCTTAAGGTGGGGAACAGCTCGGGTGACCCAGTTAGCTTATATGCCCTGAAAAGTCTTGTGGGAGTCAGTGTTCCGTGAAGCTCCGTCTTGGATCCTGTTGAACCCCCCCCCAAACGGAGGGAAACTTCTGGTTCCTGTAGCTCGAGTTCATGAAGCTATTGTTTGGGTTTCATTGTCTCAGCGCATGCTCTGTAGTTCCCTTCCGAGCTGGGCATCTCTCAGGCCCCTGCTAAAATTCATTTGTTTCTCTCAAGCTTTTTATTGGACAGGATTGTGGGGAAGTGGCCCAGGAGCACCACGGGGGGTAAGAGAAAGCCAAACTCCAAGTCAGTCTGCCAAAGACTAGCGGCAACGCGAGCACAGCGTGCCGGGTCCAAAGCTGATTCATGATCGCCGTGTCTCTCTCTCCCATGGTCTGGTCCACCCGCACTGCCACGGCCACCTTTGTGGCTTTCCATGTCTCGAAACCCAAGTGGCCAGAAGTCTGTATGTCTGTTCTCCCAGATGCCTGCTGGGAATCATCATCAGAGAGGTCAAGGCCACCTGGAGAAGTGTCTGTTCCCGCCAGCTAGCTGGGGATTTTGAGCTTTTTCCAAGGTGCTCTTTCTGAATCATAATCTTTTAAGTTTCACAGGATAGGAAACCAGGCGATTTTTAAAACCCCTTGGTAACAGGCAGGGTAGAGCTTGGTGTTCTCTCTAAGGAGGAAATTGAAGTCCAGAAAAATGAGGTAACTTGTCCCAAGGTTGCACAGCAAGGAAGGCAGACATGAGCTCCATGTGCCATCATCTGCCCAGGGCTGGGAGCCTGAGTGCTTGCAGCATGGACTTTGCTCCTTTGAAAGGCCAAACCCCGGAGGACTTTGCTGTGTAAGTTCCCCACACTACAAAGAGCTAAGAAGCAGAGATCTCTAGGAGAATGGAGAAAGTGTGGGTTCCCCATCTTGGCTCTCCAGGTCCTTCTAGAGGGGCTGGGCTATATACGTGGAGGGTCTGGAGCAGTTTGGGTGGGGTCCGAGCTGTACCCCCCTGGCACTAGTCCGGGTACCTCCAGTCCATGTTGCCTTTTACTGTTGTAACCAAACAGAACCATCCCAGCCCCTCTCTTACAGCCCCATACCACATGGAGTCCTCCATCCTGTCTCCTCCCCTCCTGCCCTCAGTACTCAGGGAAATCCTGCTTCCATAGAGGCAGGCAGTTTAGTCAACAGACGTGGAGAACCGACTGTGTGACCCACGGCATGCATAGGGCTGGAGTAGAGCAGTGGGCAAGAAACTGTGCCCTTGTCTGCTTGCCCTTGCTGACAGTGACATCCTGGGGCTCTCTATCTATATCCCAGATACTGTGAGCTGGTTACACCCCCCATGTAAGGCCCAAAGCAAGGTGCTGCTGACCCCAGGAAGCTAGGGTTCAGGATGATGCATGGCCTGGGTGCTGTGGGTTTTGTGGAGACATAGTGCTGGATTGGGTGGAGGGACGGCTTCTGAAGGTGGTACATCTTGAACCAGGAGAGGCAGGCAGCTTGTCAGGAGAGAGAAGTCCAGTGTTGCCTGCAGATTAAATCGGTGGACCCAGGGCTGAAAGAAGGAGGTTGCCCACTAAAGCTGAGTTTAGCTGTGGTAAGTAGGCTGGAGGGGCCTGTTGTGTGATATCAAATAGGAAGAGTTACTCCCTCCTGTGCAGAGGGAAAGAGGCAGGCAGGGCTGCCTCATGGCTCTGAGCCTTCGGTACTGAGGGGCCAGCTTCTACAGCCCCAGAAGTAATGTAACAGCTGTCAAGGGACAGGAACAGGGTTCCTGGGCCACTCTTCCTGCCAAACCCCTGCTTCCCAACTGGGCCCTTTAGGCTGTGGCTAGGCTAAATTTTAGGCTCACCTCCCAGCCCTGTGTATTCAGTCTTGTTCCTCTCTCAGGTCTGCACACGTAGCCTGAAAATGCAGGCTTTCCTGTCTAGCTTAGGCTCTGGAGTTAAGCCCCAGAAGATGTGGTGGTGCTGATCATGGCTGCCTGAGTTTTTGAAGGAGGCCGCTGGTTGGTTCCCAGCTTCTCAGCCCCGAAATAATCACACAGAAACCTTATTATTTAAATCACTGCTTGACCCATTAGCTCTAGCTTCTTATTGACTGACTCTTACATCTTAATTTAACCCATTTTCATTAATCTGTGTATCGCCACATGGCTGTGGCTTACGGGATAAAGTTCCAGTGTCTGTCTCCTGTAGGGCTACATGGCTTCTCTCTGATTCCGCCCTTCTTTCTCCCAACATTCAGTTTAGTTTTCTTAGCCTACCTAGGTTCTGCCCTATCTCAGGCTCAAGACAGTTTTCTTTCTTCATTAATGGTAATCACAGCATACAGAGGGGAATCCCACATCACTGAGTCCCCCTCAGACCCCAGACTTGGCCCCTGCAGCCTCTTCCTTTCCTCTTTCTTTTCAAGAAGGTCTCTGTTGCAATTGGCTAGGTACCCCGTCCTGGCACTCCTGGACACTCTGTCTTGTTTGTTTTCTGTTCTCATAAGGCCCTGGACTGCCCATGGCTTGTTGTGCTCACAGGTTTGGGCTGTTGACTGACTGGTTTGAGCTGCTTTAATGGGAGGAGACAGATAGCAAGCCTGTGTGGCAAGAACACAGGGCCTTAGGTCCCTGTACCAGCCAGCTCCTACAACATCAACTATAGGCTACTACATGGCTGGCTTGACCAACTAACCTCTCTCCAGCCTGGTGCCACTTGCTTGCCAGCTCCAGACACCCACTTCTTGCCCAAGGCATTGGGCCAAGGGATTGCCACTTGGCACAGTGCTCAGGGTGTCCTGTTAATGGGTGGAGTTGTGGAGCCATTCAGAAAGGATTACCAGGCTTTGCATAAGACGATCATCAGTGTGGGCTCTCAGCTCAGCTCCCAGTTAATGGGTGACCTCAAGCCACTTTGTCCCCTTAATCAACTGAACTAGAAGTAGCCTCTTTGTCCCCATGGTGTGGAGACCCATAGAGTTAAGACGCCTCACCACCCCCAAGCCTGGGAAAACATGCAGCCTCCACACAGAAGGCACGGGGAGGGGACAGTGGCCATGTTGACCAGTCCCCAGCTAGCTCTCCCCAGCTGCCAAATGGGTCAAAGGCTGCGAGTGTCCCTGGGTTTGTAACAAGGATCACTGGGATCGCAGGCTCCTGGACACCTCTGGAATTGCCTTCGTGAGGCCAAATGCTTTGCCGATTAAATTTCCGGAGAGCGAACAGCTGAGCTTCCCTGAGCCACTCTTACTGTGGCAGCCAAGGGGCTCCCATGTGTGCAAGCATTGTTCTCCTTGATGAAAGGAAGAGGGTGAGGGTGGTCCAGTGCCCACTCTCTCCTGTAGACATTAGCCGCTGGGGCAGCTGGGCTGCTTGGATTTTCTAGGACGTGCCTGGGTTTCAGGGTAGCTTTTCCCCCTCTTAATAATGTTTTTTGAAGAGTTGCCATGGAGAATTTTTGGAAGCAGAGGGGCTGATGAATGTCTTTAGTCAGATGAGGACAAGATTACCCAAGTGAGGGAGAGTGTCCCTCCAGTCAGCAAAACTGTGGGGTTCCAGGGCTGCCTTGCCAGAAAGCCGGGGCCATAATCACAAACAGACTGCGATCACTTACAGCCAGAAGTATTACTTTAGACTCTTGGCTTTGATGGGGAAGAATGCAGTTTTCCTTGGCCCCTCCCCCACCCTCTCAAGTTAAACAAGATCTGTGAAAGCCTTAGCTCTGGGCCCTAAAGAGGCCAGAATTCAAGTCACAGGCCCAGCTTTGGAGGGCTCCCTTGAGTTCCCTGAGCCATTTGCTGTCTCCATTCCTCTTTGAGGTGAACTGGGGAATCCCACTTTCCCAGAGGCATTCCTGTCTTCCTGGGGCTTCCTCAGCACGGACACACTCACCATCCAAATGTCCCAGCATTTTTCTGCACGTGTGCCTTATACGCTCACAGTATGTAATGGGGAAGGTCAGATGGCTGTCTCAAAGACTATGGCTCAGCACACTAGGGGTGGGAACTATTTCCCATCCTTTCCCCCCACCTCAACTGGTACTTCCCAGGCAAGCCTCAGATAGACTGCCTACTTCTGGGCATCAGTGTGGCGGAACCATGGCTTTGTGTGATCTGCTACCCAGGCTCTCAGAGCAGATCCTGGGGACATTGTGGACCTGGTTGCCGATAGAGTGGAATTGCAATCATCTGTCATTGGAGAGGAGGGAGGGAGTTTAGCTAGGCATCTGAGCTTTGCATAAGGGGAATTAGCGCCCATGGGTCCTGCCTCACTGGCTCCCTTATAAATATTTGCCTTCTCTTCTGGGCCTCATTACATAAGCAAACACAGACTTACCTCCTTGGATCCAGAGGGTCTCCAATTACGGTGGGGTCAAAGCCTCTTGACATGGACACAGTAACCAGGAACATTTTAGACCTCAGGCCAATCTGCCCTCAGTGACCCCACCTCTGCAACCCCATGAGGACAGCCCACCACCTTACCTTGTAGATGCGGTTCCCAGGTGGGAAACTGGTTAAGATCTAAGCCAACAGGGCTGGTTCTGGTTGGAGGCCAAGGCAGGAGGAAGGGAATTCCAGTGCGTTCCAGTGTAAGGGACAGGCTAAGCTGACAACGTGATGTTACCAATATTGCTTTTTTTTTTTCTTTCTGTGAAATCAAATTGTAGCATGCCATGGCTGAGGACTGGAACTTAGACAGGAGTGTCTTGGGCCTGTCGTTGCCAAAACATATCCGGCAGAAAGAGATGTTCAGAGCCCATCTCTGTCCCCCACTTTCTGCTGCTAGTTCTAGCTACACCTTCTCATCAGAGAATATTTCTAGAATGGAGTTGCTCTCCCAAGAACCCAGAATTGGTAGGACAGCTTGGCAGCTGGGAGAGGAGAATATGGAGGGCAGTCTAGGTCAGTTACCTTCCCAGCATCCTCCCTCATTTCTGCCTGAAGAAATCCAGAGCCAAGCAGACAGACAAACATGTAGTCCCGAGCCATTAGACCCCTTTGTTCAGTCATTCACTCCTGGCCCTTTATCTCCTGCTGTGTGTGCCAGGATAGAGGTGTGTTAGAAAGACCTTCGTGGAGAATTAAAGAGGAAAGAGAGCTACCCACCGTCCCTCAGCAGAGGGACCCTTCTGCTGCCCCTCCCTTCTAGTGTAGTAAGAACTACCTGTCTCATTGCTAACCCTGTGTGCCTATCATTCCTGCCTGGCCAATCACTGTGGAGAGTCTGTAGTGAGCTGGGCATGAACTAGGGGGATATCTGGTTTGAGGTGACCTTTCCCTGCATTAGACACATTCTCACGAACCTGAGTTGGTGCCTGTCCATGGAGACATAGAAGTGAAGTGGAGCCGGAAGTTCAGAGAGCCTCACTGGATCAGCACCACCCCATCCGAGGCTCCAGGGTAGTCATCCCTGGACAAGGGGATTTAGAGGCTGGGTCAAGTTCCTGGGGCTTTCAGGAGACTGGGTATGAGAAACCTAAGTGTAAGACAGGTTAGTGGCCCTAAATCACCTTCTCCATGCCAGGCATGGAGCAGAATTCCTTTTCCTGTGGTCTCTAACCCCACAATCCTGCACGTGGTGCCTCTATGACCTCTGACCTCTGTTGTGCTGTCCAGACAGCCATAGAATTCATGCCATGTGCTAGGTCCTCACATATGCTCGGCAGAGTCCTGGTAACCCCTCTGTGGTGGTTTAGGCACTGAGTAGGACACCACAGCAAGGAAGCTGGTTTGGATGCAGCTGTCTCCCCTCTGTCCTCAGGGGATAAGGGAAGCAGGTCTCTGGGCCACATTCTCCAGAGCTCCAAGTTGTACCCATTAAGGGGGCTTCTTTGTGTGTCCTGGTACGTGACACTGTGCACATGGTCCCAGTAGAGGCTGTGGCCAGACTGCATGGCTTCCTTGGATGGGCATCCCCTAGCATTCTTCCAGGGGCCTTAACCTTGCCCCTGGTGAGTGGCCTCCAGGCCTCTCTGAGCTTTGCATTTCCATTCCTGTGAGGGGAGAGACCCAAGTAGCCATGTCCCAGCTGGGTTCACCAGCAGGGTGCAGGGGCTTCAGCTCTCAAGGATGGAAGTGTCTGCCTCCGTCATGTCCTAGGGCCAGTTAGACAGCTGACAATAATAGTGTGTACATCAGTTCCCTATGGCAGATCCCCGGGGAGAGAGGGGGTGCTGCCCGTTACTTTCCAGCATTGGGGAATTAGAGGAGAATTGCCAAAGAAGACCTGCACTCCACTCTAGCCAGACAGGAGGCGCTGGCCTAGAGTGATGGGGGCTGAGGACAACCAGCCCAGCACCAGCTTACCTGGACCCCAGGAGCTGTGCTTGAGAGAGGGAAGGGTGGCTGCAGAGATCAGAGACGGGGGAAGCCTATGCCCATCTCTCATTGCATTGTGTTCTCAACAACCACATACTAAGCCCCTTCTCCATCCAAAACACCCAAGCCAGGCTGGGGCACCAACAAGATGCCCAGCTGAGCAGCAAGAGGCTGTCCTCAGAGATCCCTTGCTCTAGCTGGGGGTGCGCTCAACTCAAACATTAGGTCAGAGTGCTGAGGGAAAGAAACCAGAGTGCCAACTGGTAGGGAGTCACAGAACTTCGCGGAGAGGCGGCTTGAAGGTCAGGGCCCAAACACAGTGGCGAATCGGGGAAACTAGCACAAGTAGGGACTCTGAGACCCACAGGGTCAAAAAGAACAAGATAGAAAGCCTTTCCCCAAGGGCCCATGAAATCAAGTGCTCAGCTCCCATGCTGCTGAGTAGCCACCTGGGGACCAGCAAGCCTGGGACCAGCGTGCAGCTAGCTGTCTGCTCCAGTCTCCCTATATGTAACATTGGGATGATATTTGAATCCCATGTGGCTATAGAGAAAGTCACCAAGTGGCAGTTACTTCCCGTCCTATTTCTCTGACAGTCTGGGGTAAGCAACATTTGAGTCCCTGGCAGTATATATCATCTGGAGTCTACTGGATTCCTGAACTTGCCCCCATCCTCCTGTAACCTAGACACTTTCTGAAGCCAGGTTCTCATCTGTTACCTTAGCGCAACCTTTGAGGAAGGAGGGCAGGTGGTCTGTTCATGTTCAGAAGAAGGTAGTTTCTAGGCCATCCAAGTTTCCTGAAGGGTAGTTTGTACATGTGAGCTGCTAGACGCCTGCTGGATAACTCTTCATCCCCTCACTTTCCCTTCGCTCACGGGGGGTGGGGGGTGGGGGGGGAGTGTGCACTGGGGCCCCTGGAGTGTCAGCACCTTGGTTCATAGCCTTTGAACTGCAAGGCATTGCTGGATGTGTTTCCCAGTTATCATCTATTTGGGATGAGGTTTTCCTATTCAGTGTATGGTACAGGAAAACGTCTTTTCTGAAAACCATATTTACTTTTTTTTTTTTAAGTTGTCAGCTTAAGCAAATACTAGTACAGGTGTCGCTCAGATAGCTTGATGGGCTGTTTGAGGACTTGGGGACTGCAGAGTTTAAAGGACCCCAAGTGGACACTTCCTCCTGGGCGCCCTCCCTGCCCCACAGTATACTAGGGTGACACCAGTGGCTCCCAATTTCCAACTGGGAAAGGAGCCTGGAAAAGCATGGGCATTGGCGGTGGCTGCCCCCCACACCACACAGAGGAATCCACGCTGTCAGAGAGCTGTTGACGTCAGGAGGTGCAGAATTTTTGCAAGCCCTCTATTTAAAATTCCCCAGAAATTAAATAAGGAGGCTTTGGAGGGAGGAATGCCCTCAACAAATTGTAGAGTGCGTGTGTTTTGTTTATGGAGACAGTCTTTAAAGTTACAATTGCTCCCGTTTTATTTTTGCCCAATTGAAGAGAGGCTGGCCTCAGTTGGGCGGGAGGTTACAACTCTTAGAAACCTATGCAGCTCTAAGGCCAGGAAACTTCTGTGTTTAGCAAAGGAGAAAGGAAATTCATATCCATATGCATCCATGAGTCCTTCTTAGGACTGGAAAGAGCACTTGCTGTTCTTCCAAGGGACCCAAGCCCACATTCCGTTCCCAGCACTTACACCAGATAGCTCACAACCACTTGTAACTCCAGTTCCAGGGGACCTGACACCCTCTTCAGGCCTCCAAAGGCACCTGCATGCCCAAGACACACACCTACACAGACTCAAGCTCAGAAAATCTTAAAAAACAAACAGACAAAATACTGAAATTACCAAGACCATCTGGGGACAAGATCAGTAGCAGATTACTTAGTGAAATCGTAGGTCCAGTTCTCGGCAATGCCCACTTACCCCCCGAAAATTAACAAGCACAGGGTAGTCCCTCAGCCTCAGCTCCCCACTGCCAAAACAAAGTCCATCATATTGCTAGGCATTTTGTTTTCTCTCTCCCCCGCATCCCACAACCCTGGCAGGTCATGGGATTTCAGATTCCCTTCCCTCCTCACAAGTGCCTCATCCGTCAACCTCTTCCTCCAGTGACATTGGCGAGCAGGTATCACCTCTAACAGGAGGTGTGGCCCCTGGAAACAGCATAGCACGGTCCTTGCGGTGGTCCTGGCAGTACAGGGAAGCTATATGCGGCATTGCTATTTCACACAGGGGGCGTGGATGGCCCCTTTCTGTTCTGTGGTTCGATGTTCTGCAATGACTTACTCTCTCCAAGTCTTCCCCATAGCAGAGTGAACAGGATACAGCCGGCCTCCTCAGTTGTAGCAGAGTTCAGCCTCCATCCCCCCCCCCTGGTTGGGGCTGGCGAACCTAGTTGTTTATTTATAATGGAGGCAGGTTTCTTCCTTGAAGCTGGGAATAAAAGGAAGAATTACTTTAAATCCAGCCACACAGCTCCTTGTGCTCAGTTACCAATGAAGCCTGTGTGCTGTGGTGGCCCCTTCAGGTTAGAACAGAACTGAAGAGTTCCTGCCTCCTCCTCGTGACGCCAGAGCTGCTGTGTTGTCGTAGCAAACCTGTGCTGCTCCGATCCCTACAATCAGGAGGCAGCGGCAGAGACAGGAGGGTCACAAATTCAAGGACAGCCTGAGCCACATACTGAGACTCTGTCTTAGAGGAACAAGAACCAAACAGTTCTATTACTTAATTAGAACGGGGTCTCACTATGAAGCCCCAACTGGCCTTGAACTCACAGAGATCCGCCTGCCTCAGCCCTCCCAGTACAGAGATTGAAAACAATTGTCACCATGCCTGTCTCAACAATTGAAACTTCAGTGTCTATCATATAAAGATATCACACACAGTTATGGCCAGTATGTACTATGGAACAATGATAAATGACCATGTTACTAACATATTTACTATACTGTAGTTTTTAGCATTGTTTTAGTATGTCTATTATATAGTTAAATGAAGCCTAACACAGTCTGCTATGTTATGCTGTTAGTGGTCTCATACTTGACATTCATAGCATCTCCTGATTATGTCACAAGACGCCTTCAGGTGGCTGAGCTAGACCACCTAGGTGCATGTTTTGAGTACGTTCTACGCCGTCCATACAACAGTGAAGCCTTTTTTTTTTTTGGTTTTTCGAGACAGGGTTTCTCTGTAGCTTTGGAGTCTGTCCTGGAACTAGCTCTTGTAGACCAGGCTGGTCTCGAACTCACAGAGATCCGCCTGCCTCTGCCTCCCGAGTGCTGGGATTAAAGGCGTGCGCCACCACCGCCCGGCAACAGTGAAGTCTTAATACTTTTTCTTTTTTCAGAATTTGTCCTCGTTAGGTGGCACGTGTCTTGGTAGTCTACCAGCTACAGAATACATAGTTGTGGGATGTGGCAAAGATGCAGTGTGGCATTGGGATGTCTGAGGTTTGAGGAATGCTGATCCTAGGTCACTGCTACCTGACAAAGCTCTTGGGTGTTGATCTTGTCCTGGAAAGTCTCTTTGGTCTGGGTGTCCCTGCCTTAACCCTGTTGCGTGGCTTACCCTGTGACTTGGGGGTGGGGCTGAGGGGACAAAAGTCACACCTTTGACTGTTGTGAGACTGGGTTGCTTGAAGGCATCACTGGAGTGGAGAAGAGTCAGAAAATGATTGGTTTTATCTGTGAGAGGGTTGGGGGGTAGGACACAGAAACAATAGGACTGCTGAGATGTGCCTACTCAGCAGGTAAAGGTGCTTGCCTCAGAAGCCTGGGAACCAGAGTTCTTGTCGGTCTCCGCTGTAAAGGAGCCAATGGATGGAGAGTCTGAAGGAGAGTGGATGGAAGTCCATCGAGTCAGATCCGGGTGCCAGTTCTGCTACAGCCCACATGGCTGTGCACTGTGCATGCCACTCATTCCCAAGGCAGCCTGGGACTTCAGACTGGGAGGCAGGGCTTTCCCTCCTGTTGCCAATCCTGCTTGTTGCCGACACCCTCCTTTGCCCTGGATATTCCCAGTTTTCTCCTAAGATTTTGTTGTATTTTCGTTTTGTGAGATGGAGTTCCTTAGATCCTTGAGTGAACTCAGACTCTCTTTGTAGCTGAGGATGAGCTTGACCTTCTGAAGCTTCCCGCCTCCAGGTGCTGGGGTCCCAGGTGTGCTCCTCTCTGCCTGGTATAGTGCTGGGGATTGAACCTAGAGCTCTCTGGATGCTAGGCAAGCATTCTGCCAATTTGGCTGTACCCTTATCCATTGGTATAAAAAAGTATTTGTTTTTACTATTTTTAGTTATGGGGGGTCTGTATATAGGTATGCGCACTTGTGTGCGGGTATCCACAGGGGCTGGAAGCATCAGATATCCTGGAACTGGAGTTACAGACGGTTCTGAGCTGCCCATCTCAGGTGCTACGAACTCAGAGCTACAAGAGCAGTATGTACTCCCAGCTGCTGAGCCATGACCCAAAACTAGTATCCTTCACCCTCCATCAGGTCCAAAGAGCAAATGGTCCCTGTATGAAGCTGTGCCTTTTCATCCCTGCATTTGATACTTAACATTTTGTGAGATTCTGACCTGTCACTGCCATCTGTTTAGACCCCTCCCCCCTGGCTTCTGGTCCTGGCACAGCTTCTTCTAAATTAGATGGTGCCACCAACACAGCATGTATGTCCTCACCCTGTGATAATTGAAACATCCAGCTGGACAGGCTCCTATTGGCCCTCTGTAAATGTGCCAACCGGCAACTGGGGACTCCTGCAGTCCTGCAGCCCCAGAAGCTGGAGGAATCTCCCAGACTCAAGGGTCCAGAGTCTGGGCTTTGGCACATCCCAGCCAACCAGGTTAGCAGGTTGCTTGGCTCTCAGAAGCCCCTACCTTCTTTTTCTCTGTCCAGTGTACTTTGCTTAGTCTATAGAACTCCTTCGTGTGCCTAGTGAGCATCCCCTGGGGACCCTGTGTTGCCGATTCCACGACCATCATTGAAATCACCACTTTCCGCTCTGGAATTTACCTCCTCCTTCCTTGGAAGCTGAGGCCTTGCATATTTTATGTCCCCTGGCCTTGCTACTGTTTCGGCATCTTGAGACTCCCGATGGTGATGGATAGAGCCAAGGTTCACAGGACCTTTCCTGAAACCGGCCCTGGCAGCATTTGTAGATGCCCAACAGTGCTGCCTGCGCTCCCTGGGTCCACTTGTCCCTACTAGCCAGGGAGCATGTTCAGTCCAGCACCCATTCCTGGCAGTGGGCAGAAGGGCCATAGGTTCCTGTCCTCTGCCCAGAAAGAAAATGACATCTCTCCTTGTCAGGAACTGTAGGAGACATGTTCTTTTTGGTATCCTCACCATTTTTAAAAGAGGTTTGCTATTGTAACCCTCCAACCCTGAGTCTTTGTAATTTCTGCTCCTCCGCCATCTCCAAACGTCGCCTTCCTGCAACCACTTCTGTCATCCTGCTCATATTCTTTACACTTTACTGAACATTACCTCGCTGGATCATAGACTCCTCTGAGCCACCTCCTGTTTGGGAAGTAAAGAAGTGGACAGGAGGCAATGTCTGTCTGTCTCCTCCCCCCCATCCTGGGCGTCACCAGGATGAACACTGCCTCCTCCACTCTGCCCTTGCTCATGCTCCCACAGGCTGCTCTTCCCCACAGGCTGTCTCTTCCACTCCCCAGCCTCATCTGCTTGTCAGCTCCTGTGTGAATTCTCCCTTCACCCTGGATCTGAGCACTGGGTAGCTTTGGTTTCTTGCATCAGCCACTAGCACATGCAGGGCTAGGTCTCTGGTACCCTGCTGCCCTGCAGTTCCTACCCAAGCCTGGTACCATCTTTTACTCTCTGATGCCCACCTCCACCTCTGCCTGGCCCTAAATATTGCCAGATCTACATAGGTTTTTTTCTCTTTCCTCTCTTCCTTTCTCCCTTTCTTCTTTCTTCCTCCCCTGGGTCTCATGCAGCCCAAGCTGGCCTCAAACTTACTATGCAGCAAAGGATGACCTTGAACTTCTGATTCTCACGCCTCTGCCTGCTAGTGCTAGGGTTACAGGCATGCACCCCCATGCCCAATTTATCAGATCTGCATGTTTTCGATGGAGACCTTCCCAGATCAAAGCCAAATAGCAGTGTCACCAGGACTAAATCTCAGGTGTGCGCACGCGAACACACACACACACATGCACACATGTCACTTTAAATCTTTTGCCGAGCCCTGAGGTCTTGGTCCTTTTCTGGGAAACAAATGGGAAGCTAGCTCTTGGAGAATCATTAGAAATCAGGTGTTATTTTGAATCCTTTTTTTCTAGTGTATAATTAGATATTATTATACGTATATTCTATTTCTAGAATACTTAGGAGTATTTAATCCTTATGTGTATACTATGCTACCTAGGGCTACTATACAAATGAGGAAATTGCTACATTTCATTAGTTAGGAAGTAGCGGGGCTGGGATTTGATCCCAGACATCATATAGTTCAAGTGCCCTTGATTAAGCCCATCCCTACCTGCTCTTCTGTCTTGTACCCTTCTCTGCCCGCAAATGCTTGATAGATGAACCACTGTCTCAGTACCCTACCTAGAACACTGACTTGCCCAGCTCCATCGGAGCCCTGTGGGCTTCACAGACCCCAGCCTCACTTGGAGTTCATCTAGGGAGGTGGGCAGCCCAAGCTAGGAGAGGTGGCAGCAGCCCAGCTCCTGTCTCTTTGCCATGGGCCCCAGGGAGCCTTCCAAATGGTGATGCAGGCAGTCTGTGCTCATAGTCTTGGAATCCAAACACCCTGGGAAGGTTCTGGGCCCCTGTGACCTCAAGGTCCCATATGGGGGAGGGGAATGGACCTTAAACACCAAAATAGGGTGAGTGCCAAGGTTAGGACTAGGTGAGTGGGTCAGAAGAGCAGCGGCTGTGTGGGTGTACACAGGAGGGACTGGGGAGCCTTTGACCGGCTCCAAAGCCTCTCTGTTTGCTTTGGACAGTGGAGGGCACATGCTGAGAACTGGAGTGTGTCTTGGCAAGAGGATGTAGTGACAGAGCCTTCTGACCAGGGGAGGCTTGGCCCAGGGAGGCTGGCCTTTTGCTGTTCTTAAAGGCACAGCGTGTATGAGTGGGCTGCATTTCCTGTCCCTCTGTCCCTCTAGAGAGAAGCCCTGATCTGCTGTGATAATATACTATATGTAATAATAATATCTAATAGGAAGGAAATGAAGCTGAGGTCAGGGCCTTGGAGCCCAGCTGCGACCAGGTGGTGGATGCTGGTGATGTATGCCTGGCCGGTCCTTCCCTCCTCCCTACATCTCCCACCTTCTCCAAGGAAAAAAACGAGGGTGTGCCTGGGCACATCACAGTTCTAAAGAGGAGGAGGGGCAGGTGCTGCTTAAGGATTCTGATAGGATGGGCGTCTGGTCCCCCAAAATCTAAACCATCAAAATCGAAAATGCCTGCAACTTCACTATCTGGCTCATGACACACCTTTGTCACCCAGGTATGGGAGCCTTAGGAGGCCTGTGTGAGGTGAGTAGTGTTAGCTCATGTGGGAAAGAGTTGAGGCGCTGTGTTGGATATAAAAGTAAGGCCTAGAGCTCACCTAAAGGTTGCTAGATCTCTCAAGTCCCCAAATCAGAGTTGCAGCCTGTCTCAGAATCCTGGGTTTGGGCCAAGAGGCTGACATCAGGGTAGGAGCAGGGAGGCCAGGCCTCTCCTGATGGCCGCACAGCCGTGTGCCCGGCCTGGGGTGATGGATGGCAAAGGAGAACCTTCAAGAGTGTTCTCGGGGCCGGGCGGTGGTGGCGCACGCCTTTAATCCCAGCACTCGGGAGGCAGAGGCAGGTGGATCTCTGTGAGTTCGAGACCAACCTGGTCTACAAGAGCTAGTTCCAGGACAGGCTCCAAAGCCACAGAGAAACCCTGTCTCGAAAAAACAAAAAAACAAACAAAACAAAACAAAGAGTGTTCTCGGGGAGTGGTTTTCCTGATGCTAGAGCAGTGCCTGGCTCTTACCAGGAACTCTATAAACATCCCAGGTCATTGACAACACTGCCTCCCTGACTGAGGGGGACCCCCCCCCATCGATAATTATTATTATTCTGGTATGCCAGTGAGGCCTGGTCTTCTGGTGAAACCAAGATCAAAACTGGACCCAGTTCCAGGGTGAGCAGAACCAGGAGAGTGGGGAGACTCAGGGTCTCCAGGAGGACACATGGCAGCATCTGGAAGGATTGGGAGGATTCCAGAAGGGGAGGAAGGACTAGGTTCTCCCCTCCCCCGCCACTGCTTTGTCCTGGACCCAGCAGTGACCTCACAGGACTTTATTAACATCCTAATTGTATACAGCTGGCCTCACTCTGGCCCTAATGAGCTCATTATCCTCCCTACTTAAGGAGGCCATTGTAGCCTGGTCACCCTGGGACAGCAGTGGCCTGCGAGCACCCATCACTTCCTGCCACCCCCCAGGCAGGCTCAGCCCCCTTCTGGAGAGGCTCAGCCTCAGCTGCTCTCCGGCTGCTCCTCTTTCTGTGCCTCTCTCTTTCCTTTTGCTCTTTTCTCTTGCTTTTCCTAACCCCATCTCCATGTGCCAGCATTGGGGAGACTCAGTTAAAAGTCATTCTCAGAAACTGGCCGGACAAACAGACCCAGAGTTAACAGCTGGCCACCAAAGAGTACCTGTGAAGCCGGCGGTGGTGACGCACGCTTTTAATGCCAGCACTCTGGAGGCAGAGGCAGGCAGATCTCTGTGAGTTCAAGGCCAGCCTGGTCTACAGAGTGAGTCCAAAGCTACAGAAAAACTGTCTCAAAAAAAAAAAAATTGACCTGAGGTGGGGTATATGGCTCAGAGCCTGAGTGGTTCCTTCCCGGGGTTGGTTGGACCTGTTCTTTGCCATCCATATCCCTAGCCTTAACTGAACATATGGGGCGCGCGCGTGCGCGTGCGCGCGCGCACACACACACACACACACACACACACACATCTCTCTGTCTGTCTGTCTCTCTCGCCCTCTCTTTCTCCTTGGTACTTGGATCAAGATAAAGAAGGCAGGCAGTTCTTGAGGGCTACTAAGCATCACTGCCTGGGACTGACCTCAGTGCTCCTGCGTGCCTTTGATTCCTGGGGAAGGAGGAGCAGAAGCGCTGCAGGACTTTGCTCCTGTAGGTGACCCCCGAGCCTGGGCCTCTGCCGGGAAGACCAGGCTTCTCTTGCATGCCACATCCCCACAGGGTGCTCTGTCGGTTTTCTCTGAAACAGCATGGGAGTCCCTCACCTGTCCCCAAGGCCCTCTAGGTGGAGTAGCTATCCTGCTTGTGTGGAAAGCACACTACCCCTATGTATGAGTGGGGTAGGGAAGCTTAGTGATCCACAGTCCTCACCACCCTGGGACTAACTCAGCCCAGCCCCTGGTGTTTTCTCTGCTTCTCCTGTCAATCTTGGGAGGTGGGCCCTATTGGTTATCAATATCAGAAGGGAGACTAAGACTCAGAAAGGTTTATTAGCTTGCTCAGGGTTGCACAGCCAGGAGCTATTAAGCCAGGATAACATCAGTGCCGGTATGCAGGGACCCAGTGTGTCAAGGAGTCCCCTGTACCCTCATGCATGAAGCAAGCACTCTTCCTCTTTAATGGCAAAGACTTGGAGCTCTAGCTGAACGCCCTACGTTTTAAGCCCTCCCTCATCTCTAAAGTGGGAAGCTAAATGACAATGACATTTTTCTTCATGTCCTGAAGAGTAAATAAAGTGACCTCTGCCAGGAGTTGAGCATGCTTACTGTGCGTTTGGCTGTAATTGTGTAGTGCATGCAGCTCCCTTCCCGTATGTACGTGTGCCTGCCCACGCATAGATGGGTCCACGTGCATAACTCACCCTCCCCCACACCCCCGTCCATTCACATGTACACACACAGACATTGCTGGAAAGGTGCACACATTGCGGTTGCACCTGGAAACCCCACAGGTGTCCCGGCTCATCCCATTGGCCATCCGTAGAGGTTTGGGTCCTGTTTGCTCCTCATAGGACAGTGGTGACTTTAGTCAGGAGCCCCATTGATGTGAGTCAGTGGCAATAGGAGATGCCTGACAGTAGCCATGGGTGGAAGGAGCAGGTGGACACGTCTGCCCCTGTTCACCCATGCCCACCTAGGCAATGTGTTCAGCCTGCCCATCGTGGCTTGTTGGAGGTGCCCATGGCTGAGCCAATGTTAGGCTTCTCTCTAGAACCGTCATCTTACCTCGCACCAGTGGGGCCTGGAAGCTACCCAGCCCAGTCCTACACATGTTGGGACTGGGGTAGGAGCCTAGGCTAGTGTTCCTGGGCAGTGCTGGCCACTAGGCCTATGCTCTAAGGATGATGGCAGTCTCAGCCTGGGGCCACCGCAAGAGAATGAAATCCTAAGTTGGTGTCTAGGGAAGTAGATATGTGTGGGTGTGGCCATACGCCTCAGAAGTTTCTGTCATGTTGCATTTTAAGGAGGACACCTAGAGACATTGTGAGGAACACAGGAACCTAGTGATGCTCCGCCCATGGGGTCCCACTGTCATCCATTCAGCCTCTCAGCACGTCTCTGTCCAGCCTCCCACCTAGTACAGAGCCTGTGCAGCTGAGGTAGGCCAGAGAGCCAGGCCTGCCCTGTCCCTAGGAGCCTCCTCAGGAAGGGGGGCAGCAACATATACAAGGAAAAATACCATAAGGGAAGTTAGGAGAAAGGACAAGAGCCTGACTCCTGGGGTCACAGCCCCCTTGAGACGAGGAGAAAGGTTCACACACGAAGGAGAAGGTAGGGACAAGAATCTGGTAGACTTAGGGAGTTGCCTCCTAGGAGCTCAGATACAGACTGATCAGATGGGACTGATAAGAAAATCCCCCTAGGAAAGTCGGGGTTCTAGGCCTCACATTGAGTAGAAATATCCCCCTCAGCATCCCCCACAAGCCCTAGGCCTAGACAAGGGACATGCATTCTTAGCACCTGCCCAGGATGACTTAGAAGGGTTGGAAGATAGTCACCCAGCCTCTGGAGACCACCAAGTCACCTGCCTCCCTGGGGCCTTGAGAAGTTGCGTTAGCGGATGCCATTGGCATAGGGACACTTTGGCATAGAATAAGTTGGTCCTGAAAGGACCTTGACAAAGCCTCGCCTAGACACCTGCTCGTGAGCGTTTTCCTCAAAGCACATCTTGTTTTGGCCAATGACAATAAAAGCCCTGGTCCCAGCCCAGATCCATCCCAGAGAAATCCACTCCCGGAAGAAGTGTTCACACGAAGGCCTGCGGGACGTTGACTTAGCATAGATGAATGGACCTTTGGAGGGCAGCAGAAGGGTCTGTGAGGATGAGATGTGGGTGTCGCCGCTGTGCCCTCAGCATTAGAACCTGGGGCTGCAAATACAGGTGTGAGCTTTGGTTTTCAAGAACCTCTTGAAAAGTGACCCCGAGTTGGGTACTGTGGTTAATTATCCCTTGTGTTCTTGGGGGGCCACCTGGTAAGCAGGATTGATACTCAAACCTGCGTAGTGTTTCACCCACCTGAATCCAGCCGAGGAAGGAGGGGTTCCACTTTAAGTCTAAGGCCAGGGAGCAGTTGGTAAGCTTGCTGCCCCTGTGACTGCTTCCCCACTCCTCTTCATGAGTGGGCAGCCAGGGCCCTCTGACACCTGTTAACCACCTCTGCAAAGAGTAGACAGAGGAACCTCCTTGAACATGAAATGAAGACAGAGCCTGACACTTCTTGACTATCTTGTGGTGCTCGGGAGCCTTTCTGGCTCAGGAGAGGTGGCCAGTGAGAGCCCTCACTCATATCCGTGAATGCTGACCCTCTCAGCCTTCTGCAGCCACTGATAGCAAAAGAAGCAGCCTCCCTACCCAAACGTCAGAACATCCGAGGTAGACCAGAAGAGGAGTGAGGGCCCCACAGTCAAGCAGCACCGCCAGCCTGAGCTTAGCCTCCGAGCACCCATCTGCCCGTCTCTAGTCCTGCACGGTGTTGAAAGCACATCCTGTCGGTCAGTCCCAGGATGAGTCACCAGAAGCTGGTGAGTCCGGTTGTCTGGTCCCGACAGCCACCTCCAGCCCCAGAGGCAGGGAGGAGCGTTACTAGCCTCTGGCCTGCCTGCGTCTACCACCCTGTCCGGAACTGCTCACTGGCCTCAATCTTCTCATAAGAAGTCAAGTCTCACGTCTCCCTTAACACAGTGATCCATCATCTTGTAGATCACGCCTAGCTGCCTCTTCTGGCCCAAGGGATGGGCCTGATGCAGAAGGCCTTTGGACCTCTGAGAAGATTTGAATGAGAAGTCCCCCTGGAGGCTGCCTGTGTGGCCTGGTCTGCCATCACAGCACAATGTGGAGGGCAGGCCCAGTCCTCAGGTTCTAGTCAATGCTCTGTAGTTGCTCTGTGCCAAGGGAAGGAGCCCCCTGATGCCCTCTTTTTCACCCCTGAAAGAAATGAACACAGGCCTATGCTAGGCAGCCAGCAAGGACCCTAGTCCATGGGATTTGGTCTAGAGAACTGACTCAACCCTGTCAGCGAGAGAGGACACAGAGACCTCAGAACCTCAATAGTCAATGACCCAACTAAGACCTCTGAAGCAAACAAGCCATGGCCTCAGTGGGCTTTGCAGAGTTTCAAGCAGAGGATTGTGGGACCCTCTAGATGGATGGGAATGACTAGTCGCAGACCGTTTGGGAACCCGAGCCTGACTTAGGACCTGAGACATGAGCTGTGTTCTCAGGCCTGCCCAGCTGTTGGTTTTCCTCTTCTATCTTCTTATCACCAATCAGTCTCCTCCATCTTCCCAGGCCAAACCCAGCTTAGGGGTGCCTAGGAGGACACCCTGTGTCTTCTCAGGCTGCCCCTTGCTGCTGCCCAAACCCCGAGGCTCTGTACTGGACTCAGAGAGTCTGCCTTGAACAGAAAGGAGCCTTGGCGCCAGATTACTTGGAGGACAAAGGAGAGAAGGGAAGGGAAATGGAGGCAAGGACCCCTGGAGAGGGTCTGAAGACAGCCAGGAGACCCACGACCAGAGTTCAGATACTTTATTCCACAGATGGTTTTTTTTTTGAATGAATGAAAAAGTGAGTGTACAAACACCATGAATGAACAGGAGATATGAATGAGCCTTTGTCACGTGACCCTGCTTGTCAGAGGTCACGTGAGGAAGCAGTGCCCACTGTGATTGCATTGTCAACACGCTTCCAGGGCAGAAGTGGAAGAGCTGCCACTGACCTGTGCTGGGGGGTGAGGGGACAGACAGATGGACGGACGGACGGATGGACAGACAGCTGTCAGTCTCTGTGAAAGTCAGGCCTTTCAGAACCAGAAGCTGCCTGGCTCCGGTGTACCAGTGGGGCTAATGGGAAGAAAGATCAGAAAGATCCCAGTGGGCCAGTGCCCAGACAGAACCCACCTCACGTTTCCTCAACCCTGCATCCCACATGGGAGGCAAGCCATTGTTTCTGCTTCACTTTTTAATGTTTTCATCAAATGCGCGGGACACTGGGTGTGGGTCTCAGGCCCTCTGCTCAGGGGCAGGATTTGTCTTTCCTGCTGTAGTTGGTCAAGGCATTTCTCAGGTGCCCAGGTTGTCTGGCTCAGTGCCTTGCTGACACGCCTTGCCCTCTGGCCATACCTGCCCTCCACGTCCTAGCCCCACCCTGTCACCCCCATCCTGCACGCATTCACAACCTGTCCTATCTTGTCCCTTTGCAGGCTGGTGGTTTGTGAGCACGTCTGAAGAGCAGGGTTGGGTCCCTGCCACCTACTTGGAGGCCCAGAATGGCACACGAGATGACTCAGACATCAACACCTCCAAGACTGGAGAAGGTGAGGGCCTATGGGTTCTTAGGTGGGTAATTAAGCTGGGTGGAAAGGTTTTCCAGGGGCCAGCCCCTCCAGGGAGAGCTCCCCAACTCTTCTCCCTAAACCACCTGAACTCCTACAATAGCTTGGATTTTACCCAAGGCCCTTCTGTTGGGATTCATTCGTTGACACCAACCCACATGGTTGCCTCACACCCTGGCCAGTCTTTGTCATCCCCCATGTGGGGCTCTGACAGGGAAATTTCTCCTGGGTTTTGGACTTCAGACTTGTCAGCTTTGGGTAGAGAACAGGCTTAGGGGTAGGAACTACCAGAAAGTTCTTCCCCCAAAGCTTCGAGTTTCTCTCGAGAACGCCACAGAGACCTGTCTCTACTCCCAGCTCCACACTAGGCCCTTGAGGCAAAAACCTTGAGTGGTCACATGGACACGATTCTTGCTCTGTGTCCTCTTTCCCACTCTGGACACTGACAGCTGCCCGGACTGGCCTGTGAGCCACCTCTCAACTTCCCAGAGACTGGGGTGTTTCTCCATGCATTTTGCAGAGACTGCTTCTGCCCTCTAAGCCAGCAACAGCCCAAGTGCAAGCCTCCCATGTCCCAACTCCCTGCTCCTAATGCCTTCCAAATCTCCTGTGTCCTGGCAGCAGGAATCCTTCCCCTAACGGTCAGTCAGTAGGAATGGTCCAGCTGGCCGTGGGTCTGAAGGCCAGAGAGATGTAGACCTGCCACCCACAGACCGGCTCAGGCCGGTCCCTCAGTCCCCCTCCTCCCTGCAGCCCAAGCCAAAATAAGCAGCTCATAAAGGGCTGAATCCTTATTCATCCTTCCCCAAGATGTTAGTTACTCTGTTGGTGGTTGGGGCCCCACCCTTCATGAGTCGATGCCTCGTTTCAGCCCTGTGATTAGAGGAAGGACTCCGAACACATCCCTGTAACAGGACTCCAGAGCCCAGGCCCCTTGGGAAAAGCTGGGATGTTCAGACTGAGCGGTTCCCATCCTGAGTCCTTGAGCCTGTATCTGACTCTGGTTCTTTTGGACCTCTGAGCTGGGTTCCATCCAGTCTAGCTGTAATCCCCAGACCTTGCCCCTACCTAGTGCCCTGCTCTTCAAGGCCTGCTGGGCCTCTCAGGAACAGCAGATCATGGGCATGGCAATCTATGCCTGTAATCCCGACACTTGAGAGGTAGAGGCAGAGGGTCAAGAGTTCAAGACTAGCCTGGGCTACAGTGAGACCCTTTTTTAAAAAGATAAGACCTCTCAAAAGGCCCCAATGTCAGGCTAGGAGCAAGTCGTTATTATCTCTCCTGAGTGATGACATATCATAGATGTCATATTTCTAATTGCAAAGCCATTTATGGTCACATGGCTGTCCTCATCCGGTTTGGGTACAGGCACTCTCACTACTGTGTTATGGCATCTGCTTGGGAGGAAGCCACTCTGGGCTTGTCAAAGGAGAGTGTATGACAGAAAAGCTACAACCGGAAGAGCAGGGCAGAGGTATTGGGTAGCAGCGGAGGCCCCAGACAGAGCCAGACAGGGTAGAAAAGCGCTCAGCAGGCCTGGGCACTTAGCGGGGAACAAGTGGTAACAGATTGTTCTGTGGCTGTGATAAACGCCAAGACCAGTAGCAAGTTGGGGGGCAAAGGGTTTGTTTCACTTCCAGGTTATAGTCCATCCTCAAGGGTAAGCCAAGGCAGGGGCTTGAAGCAGAAACACAGAGGAACACTGCTTCTGGCGCAATCTCTAGCTTCAGCTCTGGTTAAGAAAGGTAGCTTTCTTAAGCTCTGTTGTTGTTGTTGTTTGGGGGAGGGTTTGAGACAGGGTTTCTCTGTAGCTTTGAAGCCTGCACTGGAACGAGCTCTTGTAGACCAGGCTGGTCTCGAACTCACAGAGATCTGCCTGCCTCTGCCTCCCGAGTGCTGGGATTAAGTGCTGGGATAAGGCATATGCCACCACTGCCAGGCTTCTTAAGCTTTTTTAAGAAAGCTAGCTCACTGAGCCTAGGGATGATACTGCCCACGGTGGGCTGAGCCCTCCTCTATCAGTCACCAGTCAGGAAAATGCCCACGATGACTGCAGTCCAGACTGGTAGAAGCGATCCTCTAATTGAGATTGATTCAGATGACTCTGAGTGGTGTAGAGTTGACAGATTGTGGAAGTCGTTGACCCTGACGGATTAGGAGTTAGAGGGCAGCCAAGGTAGCTTCCAGGCTCACAGGTGTGTTTTTGCATGTGTGCACCAAGAATGCTACTGCTCTGCACACTTCCGGGAGGACCTGTGTGCCAGCACCTGTGACCACATCTTAATAGTCTCCTGCCCAGATCTCCAGAGCCTTCACAGAGTCGTAGAAGAACCTGGAGTGTGTCTGGGCTGGAGCCCACACTCCTAGCCTGTTGCCTAGGCCTCTGTAAGAAGCAGGTTGCAGAGTTGGAGAAATGCCTCAATGGTTACGATCACTGACTGCCCTTCTAGAGGACCTGGGTTCAATTCCCAGGATCCACAGGGTAGCTCACAACCATCTCAGACTCCAGTTTCAGTGCCCTCTTCTGCCATTGGTGGACATACATGCATACACATAAAATAAATAAAATAAAACTCTTAAAAAAGAAAAGGAAGAGGGAGGAGGTTGCATGGGCCACTCTCCTCACAGGGCAAGCAGATATTCTCAGAAGCTTTTACTGAATTTTGACCCAGGTGTGTGGACAATGTTACTTTGTTCTTTCTACCAGTTTCTACCCAGAACTAGGCTGTCTGGCAGCTTCCCTGGCCCAGGGTTCATTCCCTTGGGAGTCACATAGGAAAGCAAAGTATGGGGAGCCAGACCCAGGGCTGAGGGTGCGTGAGAGCTCGGTCCTCATCTGTGAGGGAATGGTAGAGGGAGGGGTGGTCATTGTCACCGGAAACAGAAAAGGATAGCATAACGGAACTGAGCCTTGCCTGTAGCATCCGCCCATGTGTGGGTTCATCAGCAAACCTTTCCCAGGCCAGGACCTGGTATTGTAAAGGCCCCGGGGACACACAGGTACAAGGCGAAGTCATCACCCTCAACAGACCCCACCTGGTGAGAACAAACAAGAAAGCAAAGATCTAAGTCAACCCAGAGTGGAGAGAGCTCTGACCTAGCAGGGAAGAGCTCCCCCTACCCCCATTTCCCCTGGGCACCCTTCTTCCCTCACATGGTGCCTGGCCATGGTGACAAGTTGACAGTCACACTTGGTGACTGGATAGCAACACTGTCCAGAACTCAGGGAGCAATGGTCCCCCCATCTCCGGGAGCTGTTGTTGAGGGTCTTCCCATCTCTAAAGGAGCAGAACCCTAAATCCTTTAGTCTACCCCTAGATTTGGGGGTAGCGGCTGAAAGACACTTGGTTGAAAGTGTCTGTATATGCTGACAGGACCACCCGTCAGATCCTTCCTCATCCAGCTAAGGGGTGCCCCTTGGTTCAGTCTGGTACGGTCTAGGTGACAGTAACCCGGCAGTAAGGACACATCTCCCTCTCTCCTCCCCTCCGCCATCCTCTCTCATCCGCATCTCCATTCTCTCCACCGGTTTGGTTCGTGTGGGCCGTGGGCACCATCACCATCTCTCACACCAGTGTCCAAGAGACGTAAAGCCCACCTGCGGCGCCTGGATCGCCGGTGGACCCTGGGCGGGATGGTCAACAGGCAGCACAGCCGAGGTGACCACAGGCGCCTGCCTCTCCTCCCTGCAGCTGCTTCTCTCACTAACACCCCTCCTTTGCCTGCTCTGCTCTCTGCCTGTGGTCTCCTGACTCACCCGGAACTGGCCAGGCTTTTCTTCTCATTCATTTGCAGCTCAGACTGGGGATGGGGCCTTACTTGGGAATTGATCCAAGTGGCAGAAGGGGCGGCTCTGGCTTGCTAGTACCCTGGGCATTGGGTTTTGGGACCTGATGGTGAGTGTATATGTTCCTTGGAAGGGAAGAGAGGCATGGGGGAGGTCCCTGGGTCTCAGAGGTAGGCCATCCCTGGCCTGGGTACCACGTATTAAAGAGATTATAGCTTCCTGTTCCTGTCAGGATTTCCTCTGTCCTTTATTCCTGCCTTCTGCTAAGAATGACTCCCTCAGCTTACAGCCCTTCTCCATTTGAACCTAGAAGGGCATAGAAGCCAAACCATCATGGCAGCAGAGCATTCCCCAGCCAACAGTGACGAGGGGCCATCCCTCAGCAGGAGCACTGGCCTCCAGGATCTCAAGAGGAGGGAGCTCAGTCAAGGCTACAGGAAGGCCCTGAGCTGACCCCCTAGCTGACATCTTCTGATTCAGGGCTGTTTGGCCCAGACCGTTCCCAACATCCAGGGATTTGTGGGAAGGTTGAGGACCAGGAGGGATGGCCTCTGGATGCACCCCTAAACATCTGCAGACCTTCATGCTGGTGGGTGGTCAGCCTCTCCTGTCCCCCAGAGAGTAGAGCAGAGTGTGTGGTTCCAGTACATCTGGGAGCTGTGATGGATATATAGTGAACACCAGCCTCTCTGGAAAATGGGGGTACCCCCTGACTCAACCTCAAAGCTTGTCCCCAAGTGACAGTGTATTGCAGTGTCTTTCCCAAGACTCAGGCTACAGAACGTATGGACTTCAGGGTGGCCACCGCCAATTGACTCAGAGCATTGGCCATAAAGAACCCAGCTTATCCTGAGGCAGGACTTAATGTAGACCCTGGGGGCTGATGCAGGCGGCCTGTGTTGGAGAAGCAGCAACAGGCCGCATTTAAAGCAGAAGCCACCCTAAAGCCCGGAGGGAGGGGACAGCTCTGCCAAGATGCTAGGGTGGAACACGGCCTCCAGCTCTTGTGGCAAAGACAAATAGGATGTGGCCCAGAGTCACACAAGAGAGACAAAGGTTTGGCCTGTTTGCATACCATCACTTGCTGAGTCCCAAACATGCCTTTGCCTGCATGATCACACAGGTGCACCGAGACCAGAGACAGGCCCACACAAGGGCCCTGAAGGCCACAGGTGTGGCTAGTACTGTCATCCGACCGCCATCCCAGATGTGCATCCACAGTCTTGTATACACAGCCACTCGTAGACAGTAATTCCAGGAGTGCCACCACACAGAGGCCCAGCTACATGTCACTGGTTTACATAGTCACAAGTGGGTTTTGCATACACCTAATGGCTCCCTGTCACCTCAGCATGTAACTGCAGCCATATCCACAGCTAACACATATACATGAGGAATCATACGTCTGCAGTCACCTATACGCAAGCAAAGACAAGCCATAACTTCGTGTTCATTATCACACACTTCCCAGCCCTAGTCCTATGAATCAGGCAGCCAAGGAGGGCTCTCAGAGAGCCGGCTGGTGGGTACCACACTGCAAGTAGTGGAGCTGGAGGAGAAAGCCGGCAGTGGGTCATCGAGTAACTAGATCAGAAAAGTCAGTGCTTCCCGGAGCCTCTATCCCCCATCCCTCAGCTGGCCAGGCCTTTGGAATCAGAGGCCTCTCTAGTGGAGGAGTTGAAGGGGCCAGGAGGGGAGCAGAGAGACTGCTGACAGAGGGGAAAGTGTTTGGAAAGAGGAGGCTTCTGCGGTTTGGAAACTACAGGGATTCCAGCCCCTGCCTCCCAAACTGGGGCAGGCCGTCCACCTCCCCCAGCCTACCCACCCGCCGGCCTCCTGACCGGCTGTCATTCATCAGGGCAGGAGTGCCGTCTTCTCTGCACGCTCTGATCATAGAACCCAGGAGCTCTGACCAGCCCCCAGCCACCTCAGTCTTCCCTCAACCCTGTCTCTTAAAGGGACTCTCTTCCAGAGACCACCTGCAGACTCACTACCTATAGAGACCATTTTCCATCTGTCTGAGTGTTCCCTTGTCTAGACATTGACCATGGGGGTCTATGGCCAGGTCCAATGAGGGGACCAGTCTCTGCTTATCCGCAGCTCACCTGTAAGATGGATGGCTTGAGACCCAAGTCGCCTAAGTTAGCTGGAGGAGGTGGCTTATATCTCTGTCTCCCTGGCTGAACAGAGCTGAAAAGCACCTGTCTAAAGAGGCAGGCGGGGAGAGATGGTCAGGAACCAGGGTTTGAACTCTCCTCTGGAGTCCTGCACTGAACAGACAGAACAAACCTCTGTGCTGTTTAGAATTTTAGCTGAGAGAGCATGACATCCCCCCAGTGTCCCCAAGCACAGGGTCTTTTGCAGATGCAGCTAGTTTCACTGGCCAGAAACAATTATCCGTGGCTATGTCCCCTGCCCCAAGTGGCTGGCCATGGACTCTGCCCACCACACATACTTAAAAGGCAGCTGTGGCCAGCCTTGGCATCCAAGAGGCTGGACACATGGTCAAGGCCCTGTTCTCAGCCATGGGGCAGGGCAGGCTCCTCTGATCTTCCCCTAAGAAGGACTGTCATTTTTCTCTTCAAAAGCAACCTAGCCTAGGAAAATTTTCCCCATAGCTTCCTTCTTGAACCACAGGCTTTTAAAAATAGCCCGGCTGAACAAAGACAAAATGTGGAGTCCAGGCCACGCCTCCCTGGACCTCAAGCCCTGCGTTTCCAGACCTGGCGCTGTCCCTTAGCCACTGCCTAGGCCAGGGTTTACCGTGCCCCACTGGAAAATGGAGCAGGGTTGGCCTCGAGCCTGTGGAACTTCTCCAGGGCCCTAGTCAGAATCTGGCTGGGCAGGTTCTCAGGCAGTGTTGGCAGCACTCCTGGGCAGGGCTGGGATGGAATCTGCAGGCCCTGAGCAGAGCCCTCCTCAGCTGGTGTCGAGAAAGGCCTGTGGTAAAAGGGAGCCCAAGGAAGAGCTGTGCAGCCGCCTGTGGCCATCACCCACCTTTTGCTTTTGGGCAGCCTTTCAAGTATGGCCTGTGATCTGTCAGCTCCATCCTACAACCAGAGGGAAACGCTGTTGGCCCCCCGCACAGGGCTACGGACAGCACCCTGATAATCCAGGGGAGAATGAACAGATGGCCCTCCCACAGCAGGACGTTGGTGTGGCAGCTCTCTCCTAATCCCCAGAGCCACCCAGAGGCTGAGGCAGGCTGCCCAACAAGGTCCAGCGAAGGAGTCCAGGGAGTGGGTATCGCATCCGGGAGCCAGGAGCAGCAGGCGGCTCCGAGGCCAGGCTCCTGCTATTTTGAGCTCCCAAGCAAGCCTCCCACTCAGTCCCCACTCATACTCACTCTCCTCCTCACTGATAGAGTCCCAGCCTGTACTGTAATAGCCTCTAGTGTTGTATGCTGGGTACCATGGCGACCTCCATAGCGCACAGCACAGCAGGATCCAGGGCGATCCTCCTCAGGGTCTACTTCCAGTGAGGGAGGATGCAGCATGTTCCTCCCTGGGCCCCAAGCCATCCTATAGTCAGTTTTATAAGAGGCAGGTGGCCTCAGCCAGTCAGTTACAGGTTCACCTTAGGGCTTTCCTAAGATAGGCGTGGACCTCAGCAAACATGGATGTCTGAGCAGAGGTCCTTAGGGATGTCCAAGGAGGTGCCTGCTGCTCAGCCTTCCCAAGCTCTCTACAGGATTCCAGTGCTGTGGGAAAACTTGGAGGGGACCCCGAAGGGGAAGACACACAAGGAAAATAGAGCATGCGGTAGGGGCCGGGGGACAGCCACGGGACCTTAACAAAACCTGTTGCCACTTCTGTTGAGCTTCCTCCGTGGACCATTCTAGGGGAGATGCTGTGGTCTGCTTGACTAGGGTAGGGCTGAGATGCGCATGGAGGGCACCCTTGAAAACATCTGTAAGTCAGACTGAGGGAGAAATCAAGAGGTTTGCAGGGCTGGAATCTTGAAGGAGTACAGATGGGACATGGCATGTTTTGAGGCGAAATGCGCTAGGGTTCCCAAGGTATTCGGGAGACGCCGAGCAGTGGCCCTGAGCTCTTGTCTTAGACCCTAGGAGAAGCAGAGTCCTCCAAACTCTGGGCCCCAACACCCTGGCTAGGAGACCTGATTTCATGTTACCTAAGGCTTTGCTAGGCACCCTGGAATTCTGCCTGGCTTTAGCTTCTCCTAGGACCAGCAGTGACCCCTAACCCAGTGACTCTTCCTCTGCTCTCTGAGTCCCGCTCCTCCTTCTTCTCTGGAAAAGCCAGTGCTGGCCCATGTTAGTAAGTGGCTATACAAGACTAGGCCGGGGCAGAGGGAATGGGAGGCAGGATCTGCACCACAGCCTCAAATAACTGTGTTTTCTTGCTCCCCAACCCACTCACAGAAGAGAAGTATGTCACCGTGCAGCCCTACACTAGCCAAAGCAAGGACGAGATTGGCTTCGAGAAGGGCGTCACCGTGGAGGTGATTCGGAAG
Organism: Dicrostonyx torquatus; assembly: GCA_028555095.1. Classification (NCBI taxonomy): domain Eukaryota; kingdom Metazoa; phylum Chordata; class Mammalia; order Rodentia; family Cricetidae; genus Dicrostonyx; species Dicrostonyx torquatus. The sequence continues at coordinate 3,271,645 of JAQHUG010000013.1, read as the reverse complement.
AACCTGGAAGGCTGGTGGTACATCAGGTAGGAGCCTGCCTCCTGGGCAACAGAGCTCAGTGCAAAGTGGCCGATGGCAGGTGGATCCTAAAGACATCTGTGTGCCAGCTCTGCTCGGCCAGCTGATTGTCTCCTGGGACCTGAAAGCACAAGCTGAGCCCCAGCCAGGAGGGCACAAGGGGCCAGCTCAACCCACAGGCAGTGGTGCGGTGTCTCACCATTCAGCTGCCAAGAGTTCAGCCATCTGAATGTTGTTTTCTGGATCTCCCTTGACTGCCTGACGGGCTCTTCAGCTGAAACACCCTGAACCACCAGCCTCCACAGGCCCTGCTGAGCCCCAGCAGGCTGCCTCTGTTGCTCACGGTTCAACACTCAAGGCCCCAGACATCTGGGGCATAGGCCTTTGGCATCCATGTTCCTGGTGGGTGCAGGTCATTGTACTCTGCCTTCTCTCCCTCTCTTGCCTCAGAGCCTAATGAGGTTCATTTGGGTGTACGTCTGGGGAATAAGCTAAACTCCTTGGGGCTCACTCTGCTGTCACCAACCCTAGACCTGCCTTAAGCGTGTTTGTGTTTGGGAAGTTTCTTTGGAGCGGTTCAGCTGTGGGGAATTTGCTCAGCTTCTCTCTCTTTCTTCTGCTTGCAACCCAGCTAACAACAATCCCCCATGTAAGTTATGGGGACAGCTGCCTCAGTTCCCCACACCCCCAGACTTTCTGTGGTCTGTCTGTGTGTGTACTCATGCAACAGTGGCTCAGAAGACAACAGAGCTTAGGATCTTAAAGCTACAACCATGCTGCAGAGAGGACGCAGGTAACAGTCTTAGTGTGAGCTGAGGGGACAGTGCTGCCCCCGCATCCCTTGTCCTAGTTCCTGTCAGTCTGAAGGACTGAGACGTACCTTTCCATCCTGTTAGGTGGTATGGGACTGTGTGTTTACGCATGGGTTATCCAAAGCAGCCACCCGTGGTCTTTTATGTTCTCTAAGCAGTGGAAGCTGGAGCCAAGTGCAGATCCATCAGCCACAAGCTGGACATGGGACGGCGAACTAACCTAGCCCAGATGGCTGATGGCTGGCGTGTGTTTGCCTATAAGTGATCCCCACAGCTGCTTTGTACATTTTGGGTATTCTGTTTGTTGTTTGTGTTTTTAAGATAACAAACAGCATCACTCTGGGCTACTTCTAGTCAGCTGCTGTCCCTGTAGCCTGATTCTTTCTAGCCAGTGAGGACTTGAATTGAGAGGGACCCTCATGATCCCATTCTACCTTAAGAAGGTTGCCAGATACCCCCTTAAACATGCTATTTCCCAACATTCCAAGCTGAGTGTTGCTCCTTATTTCCTGTCTTTCTTTTCCTCCCCCAGCCTTAGACAGACACACACACACACACACACACACACACACACACACACACTCCTACACATTCCCATTCCCTCTGCAGCCTGCATCTCTGGAGTCAGTCCTGCCACAGAGCTGGGGAACAGCTGTACGGAAGTTGGGCCCAGACACACAGCCACCCTTGATGCCGCGCGTGCGCATTGCACTGCCTGCTGTATCCTGTAACACAAAGCCTGGAGCATAGCTGCATCCATACAGCGTATGGAACACAAAGGGCTGTGAAATGGGACACTGCAGGCATGACTATCTCCCCGCAGCCCCCGCCCTTATTCCTCTGCTGCTGTCACATAACAAGATACCAGCAAGGTGTCTTCAGCTTTTCCCGAGCTTCAGGAACCCCAGGCTCTGGAAAGTGTTACACACTTTCTCTCAGGCCCCTGGGCTACACCTTCCTTGCCCTTCTTAGCCTTGGCTACTGCCATTAAGGTCAGGCGCGTTCACTCACTGTTCCCCTCCTGTTTGTAACCCTCCCATCCAGCAGCCATCTTCAGTGCAGTAATGTCTGCCCTCGAAGCAACAAATAAGTGGGGTGCAACCTGCATATACCTCCCAGTGATACGAATGTGAGGAGCCACCTCCTGTCTGAACTTCTGTGTTCCTTTTCTCCTACCTAACATGCTCCCAAGATCAGGGTCACATCAGGAAGGGCAGTAGGGGGTTGTCAGACATCTGGCCTGTCAGCGCTACTCTTGTGAGCCAGCTGTGTCCCAGGGAGCAGATGGGGACATCGCATCCAAGAGTTGAAAGCACTGACCAGTTAGTGCTGGGCCCGGAAGCAGGCTCCCTGTGGATTTGGGTAAAGGCTCAACACCACGTGGGGAAGAGGGAGAAGTTGTTTTAAAAAAGTCAACGAATCACCAAAAATTAAGTCAGCCCTGTCATTTGCCTTTAGCCTTTGTGTATGAGCTTTTGGTTTGGTTGAATTAGGTTTGGTTTCGCCATAACAATGGTTTGAATTTTATCCAGCTTTATGCCTTCATCTGCATTTATGTTCTGTATTTGCAGCCTCAGTTAGGAAGGTTTCCCAACCCCCAAGATTACATAAGCTTGACAAACACACACACACACACACACACACACACACAAGTCTCTTATATAGTCCTGGTTGGCCTGGTACTCCCTGTCTAACATAAACCGGTCTGGTTTAAGGCGGTCCTCCTGCCTCAGCCTCCTAAGTGGTAAGACTGTAGATGTGAGAGCTACAGTGTCTGGCTTTTCCTTTCCTTACTCTCTTTACCATATAATAAGAAGCCAGATCTCACTCCTTTGTTTCTCCTAATTGTCCTCAACACACCCATTGCGTGGTTTGTGTTTGCCCCACAGCGTTGAAAAGTTACCTTTGTGGACTTACTCTGTGACCTTGATCTGTCCACTGTCCCTCCAGCAGGACTCGAACCCTCCCCGACCCGGTGGTGCTCACCACCTCCCCACCCCACTCCTTGTTTTATGTTGTTTTGTTTTGTCACAAGGTCTCTTGTACCCAAGCTTGCCTGTGTAACCAAGGATGGCCTTGAACTTCTGCCCAGAGTGCTGGGCTTAGAGGTGTGTCCAAGCTTGTCCTGAGAGTGCTAAGGCTTAAAATCTACCTCTTTCCTTTTGTGAGTCTTACTCTCTAGCCCAGCCTGACCTAGAGCTTAAAAATAAAAATGGAATTATCTTTCTCTTTTTAATGTTTGACACTTTTGTACATGGAAACATGTATGCTGATGTATTTTGACCAGCTCCCCCTTTCTACTCCCCGCAGGCACCCCCAGCACTCCCCATTCCTCCCTACATGTCCTCTCTCTTCTTGTGTATGTGTGTGCGTGTAATCCACTGGGTCCCATCAATGCTGTCGTGTTGATCTGTCTCAGATAGGTAACTGTAGCTAGCTACTGTGACTTCATAGGTGCGGTAGCCTTGTCCAGAAAACAGCATTTCCCAGCATTCCTCCTCACCCCCTGGCTCAGTACTCTTTCCACCCCTCCCTCTTCCATGATGTCCCCTGAGAAGAAGGGTGGGAGGGGATGACACGGATGTCCCATTGAGGGTAGAATATTCAGTAGTCAGTTATTCTTAGCATTAAAATGGTGGAAACCGGTTGTGAGTCTGCACTAACTGCTGACCACCGCAGAGAGGAACACTTCTCTGGCCAAGGTTGAGGTGTGGCATAGGCCTTATATCCAATCCCAAAATGGTTGCTTTCCTTGATTCATCCTAGAACCTCCGATCCTCCTGCCTCATCCTTCTGACTGCTGGGCATGCGTCACCACCCTCAATAGTCATCTTTATAGATACCCTTCTTTGGTCTCGAGGTGTCCATCCTTCTAGATCTGCTGGACAAGCTGCTGCATCCCTCTGTCTTACAGAAAAAGTTGAACTCTTAGAGAAACAAGTTAACTGGGCGAGAAGCATCCTTTGTGCATGCCTCTTTCCTCTCCAGTCCGCTCCCTTCCTGTGGGGAACAGGATTGTCCGTGCTACAGTCCTCTTCTCTCTAGAATTACCCTCAGCATCCGGGTCATATAGTAGCAGGCCACTGTGAAGTCTACCTTTTGGGCAGAATGATGTTGAAGAACCCTAATTTTAAGGTCCTGTATTTGTCTAAGGGCAGTACCTCAGTGTCCAGTATCTTTCCCATGGATCCCAGCTCTGGTTTCCTCTGGATTAGTGGAACTGCCAAGCCTCTAGCAGATCATGGGAGAAGAGGCCCTGCTAGGAGATCAAACCGAGACTGAGGCCTGGGAGCAGAAGGGGAAGACAGATACGAGGGCTTTAATGACGGCGTGGTCCTTCCTCTCACAGATATCTAGGCAAAGAGGGCTGGGCGCCAGCGTCCTATCTGAAGAAGGCCAAGGATGAGCTGCCAAGCCGGAAGAAGAACCTGGCGGGTCCCGTGGAGATCATCGGAAACATCATGGAGATCAGCAACCTGCTCAACAAGAAGGCGTCTGGGGACAAGGAAGTTCCAGCTGACAGCGAGGGACCAGAGGCCCCCATCACCAAGAAGGAGATCAGCCTGCCCATCCTCTGCAACGCCTCTAACGGCAGCGCCTTGGGCATCCCCGAGAGGACCACGTCGAAGCTGGCCCAGGGCTCCCCAGCCGTGGCCAGGATCGCCCCTCAGAGGGCTCAAATTAGTAAGCAGCTGAAGGCCCCAGGTCCTCCCAAAGAGCCCTACAGAGTGGGTGGGCATGGGTGCAGCGGAATCCAGGCACTACCTGGGACCCCCGTGTCATTTTCACCCTGAGCTACAGTCTGGCCTCTGATTGTCAGCAGGCCCAGTGCTGGTCACAAGAGTGGAAAGGGCCAGGGGGTGTAACTGGCTGTGTACCTGCAAGCTGCTGCAGGTGCATGGCAGGAGAAAGCAGGCTGCTGGCCTCTTCTCCCTAGGGATGAATTAGGGGTGGCTCTCTAGTAGTGGAACAGACCCCAAGGCTTTAGAGATCTAGATGATCAGGACAGAGCCGATTTAACAAGCCCACGGGCCCGAGTTTGTGGTCCTCTGTGCGGGCCTGCTTTGTGGGGCAAAAGATGTGGAAGAAGGCTGGCAGGACGGCTCGGCGTGTGAGGGTGTTTGCTACTCAAGCCTAATCTGAGTTCGATCCCTGGGACAGGCATAGAGGGGGAAGGACAGAACTGACTCCCTAAGGCTGTGACACACATACCCATCCCCCACCTGCATTCACAATAAATTACTAAAGCCCGTCTGTTCTCACCCCCTACACACACCTCTGGCCCAGAAACACCTTTGGTATTATGAGGGTCGGGGATGACACAGTTTCTGTTTGTGTCCAGCCCAGTAATCTGGAGGAAAGCTGGCTTGGGTTTGGGTTATGTTGTTTTGTTTTGTTTGTTTGTTTGTTTGATACATAGCTTTCTATTGTCAGCACTCTGGTGCATGGGGAAGCCTTACTAGGCGGGACTTTGGTCTGGCCTTGTGCTACCTTCAGAGGACTTGGGACTAGTGAACAAAACATAGATGTAGTTCCTGCTTCTACTGAAAAAAAATCTCATAAATCCACGCAGCGTTTTACCTTGAAAACTGCCTGCCTGTGACATCTGTAGATTGGTGTACCTATCGTTTGGGGGGAGGGATCCTTCTGAAGAACAGGCAAAGAAGCCTAAAGGTCCCTTCGTTCCTACAGTGACTTAGAATACAGGGTCTTTAATAACTGGCGTTTCAAGGATCCGGAATGGATCCCATCAGGGAAGGCAGCAGGTGTAGGCACTGTTGTCCACTGGGGTTCTTAAGCTGTGGCTTTTCTTCCAGGCTCCCCAAACCTGAGGACAAGGCCGCCCCCGCGCAGAGAATCCAGCCTGGTATGTGGACTGTCTCTTCATGCCTTCTCTGGGGTGACCCACACCCTTACTTAGTTGATACCCTTTTGAAGCAGAGCCTGTCGCCCAGGGGTCTGGGGAACCCTGTTGGGTTTCTGACTTTGCAGGGCTGGGGACAGGGGCAGAAGCCTGCAGATCCCAAACCTCCCTGGAGGATAGCCAGACAGTTTATAATCAGAAATGCACTGCACTCCAAAGCTAAATAAATCCATCCCAGCCACTGCACTGGCAGACATAAACATTTAGACTGGCCAGCAAGAGTGTCCAGTAGGGCATTGCCAGGGGCTAGAAACAGGGCTGCTGGCCCAGAAGCCCTTACAGCTCCCTCAAGACTGCCCAGTGAAGGTGGTGGGCTCGACAGCCTAGACAGTAAGGGATAGACCAGTGCTATCCTCCAGGAAGGAGCATGAACCGTAAGACCTGGCTCATGGAAGATTGACACTGTGAGGTCCCTGGCTCTTGAGTGGGTGGAGTTTCCCAGCAATTGCCATCTCAGGCAGGGAGATGTGTAAGCAGGAACTTGGGAAGCGGTAACGTTGGTGACAGGCTAAGAGTCCTAAACAAAGGCCTGTTACAGGCTGAGGGAGTTGGGCAGGGGGCAACTGGATGCATTGGAAGGCAAGCTACAGGTCTAGGGTATAGTTCAGTAGCAGAGTGCTTGCTTAGCATGCACAAGACTTTAGGGGACCATCCCTAGCGTACCTGGAGGGGGAAATTGGAGCCTGGCATAGATTCCATTTCTGACACAGGAGCAAAGAAAGACTCTTTGCAGATCACCTACCCTCTGAAGTCCTCAGTTTGCTTTTCCGAGAGAGAAGAACAGTACTGGCCACCTCCTAGGTCTGTCACGAGGATGGGATGCAATGGTGGCAGCCAGGTTTCCCTTTCCTATGTAGCTGTTGTGTGGCACTATCTGGTTACTCTACGCGGGACAGATTCCTAAATCACAACTGGTTGCATGTTACTCCAGTGGCATCTGCCCATCCGTGGGCATTGGAGGCCCTTCCTACATGTGAGGATGTTGCCCTCTGGCCATGAGTATTTTGTGACCTAGCCATGAGTTCCTCTGAAATTTCTCTTTTTTTTATCCTGGGTTTTTTTTTTTTTTGCAACTGCACAATGGATTCTCCATTTCTCCTTTTTATTTGAGCCCCAGCTAATTATTTTCAGGCAGCCTTGACTTTGGCAAGGACAGACTCATTCCTTCAACACGTACGAATGCAAGCTTGCTGAGGGAGGGATGCTGATGCCAGTTAGCTGAGCTGAATCCCACCTGTCCGGGTACAGGAGGGCTAAGGCATGGCTGACCGAGCCAGCTTCCATGTGTGGCTGTACATCCAGGCACAGGGGCAGAGAAAGTTACCTGATTCTCTCCCCTGATAAACCATCTTTCTCCCATCCGTCCCTCAGAGTGACAGCTCAGCTCAGACCAGATGACAGAGGTGGCTGAGCCTTGGAGGGTAAAGAAAGAAACAGGGTTCCAGAGGTGCTGACCTCCAGCTTTGTTTAGCCATTCCTGCACCCCACCTTCCCGGACTGGAAGTTACTGCATTGTCTCAGTAATCTTTAGAATCCCATTCTTAGTTCTGTTTTACAGAAGAGGAAACTGAGGCTCGGAGTAGTTGCATCTTCTAGGTCTGCCTTCTGCACCACCGCTGCCCGCCCCCTGCCCCCCAGCCTTTTCAGCTGCTTTCTGTTTACCCTTTAGTATAAGGAGGAACAAAAATAAGAAGACAAAGCCAGGCGGAGTACATCCTTTTGTGGTTATCGTCTGCCGAGCTGGCTTTCCATGTGGCTTATGCTGGCTGCCTAAGAGCAGCACCCATTAGGTGCACAGAAAATGACTGTTAAGAAAAAAAAAAAAAAGAATGTGGGCCAAGTGTTCTAAGTGTCCTTAAATGCCACTATGAGAAAAGTTGTGTGCCAGCATTGAAAAGGCATATAGGAGTTCTGGAATAATCTGCCTGCCTACTGAAACAGGACTCAGCATTGTTCAGGGCATCAACAGGCTAACCCCCCCTCCCAAAGCCTCCTCCCCCAGCCAGCTGCCCCCTGTACTTCACCATCCTGGGGACGGTTGGCTCCCTCACCTTCTTCTCCATCAGCTGCCCTCTTGGCTTAGGAGCCACCCTTAGACGTATAAAATGGTGGTTTCTCTGCTTTTCTAGAGTGATTCTTCTGTCTCTTCCTTTCCACCTTGGGGCCCAACTATTGAGGACTAAGAGTGAACATCCCAAGAGGTCAAACACCTCCTGGGGGGAGTCCTGAAGCCTAAGTGACAGCTGCCTTCAAAGCCACCTGCTATCCAGCTGACAGTGATGGCCACCAGTCCCTGGCCTTGGTACCCACTGCCCTGACTAACTGCATTTGCTCATTGTTTCTACTTTAGGGGTTCCAGCTGCCCAAGCCACCCGAGCCCCCTTCTGTTGAGGTAGAGTACTACACCATTGCTGAATTCCAGTCTTGCATTTCTGACGGGATCAGCTTTCGGGGTGGACAGAAAGCTGAGGTGAGCCTCCTTTTGACCAAGGGACCTGTTTCACATTTTATAGTATGTCTTATTGGCAAGGTTCCTGAGGGTCAGGCAGGACAGATACAGAAATGAGCCTCCCGGCCATGGGTACTTGCCTAGTCAGGGCCACAGCCAAGGCTAGAGCCCAAGACTTGGGTTTCTGCCCCTCACCTGCTTATAGTGCTTTGCCCCACAGTCGTACGTCCTAAAACATCCGCAGGGCCGAGCGCAAAGAGCCTCTAGATGAAGTGCTGCTGAAGGCGTGTGAGCTTCAGGGAACAGAACAGTTTGCTTCATCGGGAATGTTTTATTTGGGGGGATGGACGCACATACACACGCATGCCACACACGCACTTGGAGGTCGGAGGATAATATTGCATACCAACTTAAGAACTCCTGATGAGATTTTGTTGATTTTTATGGATACTGAGAGGATGCTCTGCAGGGAGGATCTGGTTGGTCTTGGGCCTATACCTCCCAGATTGACTCATGCCTGTCCCCGAGAGGCCCTTTCAAGGGGTATTGGGTGTGGGTGGAGGATGGGAACAATGGGACACTGATTCTTTATACATATGGGTTCTTCTTAGGTTGGTTTTTATAGGTCTAGGAACAATGTAGTAGATTTGGGGGTGTCATGGAGGTCTGTAGCTCCAGAAGTTACTGGCACAGACTTAGGGAGCCTCACAACTAGGACCAGGGCTTGATTCTAGCCTGCCATTGACTGCCATAGGTAGTGAGCCTTGTATTCAAGGGCTGTGTCTACAAAATAGGCTGAGAGGGACATTGTAGGGACCCAGAGACCCCTGTGACTCACTGGCCTGTCTCTCTTCCCTCAGGTCATCGATAAAAACTCCGGTGGCTGGTGGTACGTGCAAATTGGGGAGAAGGAGGGCTGGGCCCCCGCCTCATACATCGATAAACGCAAGAAGCCTAATCTGAGCCGCCGAACCAGTACTCTGACCCGGCCTAAGGTGCCCCCACCTGCACCCCCAAGCAAACCTAAAGAGACTGAGGAGAATCCTGTGGGTGCCTGTGAGAGCCAGGACTCCCCACTGAAGCTTAAGTATGAGGAACCCGAGTATGACATCCCAGCCTTTGGCTCTGACTCAGAGCCTGAGCTGAGTGAAGAGCCCACAGAGGACAGAGGCTCAGGAGACAGGCGTCCTGCCCAGCCCCGAAGGCCCTCGCCTGCCTCCTCCCTGCAGCGGGCCCGCTTCAAGGTGGGCGAGTCTTCTGAGGATGTGGCCCTAGAAGAAGAGACGATCTATGAGAATGAAGGCTTCAGGCCCTACACAGAAGACACCCTGTCTGCCAGAGGCTCCTCTGGGGACAGTGACTCCCCTGGAAGCTCCTCACTGTCTCTTGCCATGAAAAATTCTCCCAAATCAGGTTCTCCAAAATCATCATCACTCCTAAAGCTCAAGGCAGAGAAGAATGCCCAGGCAGAACTGGGGAAAAACCAGTCCAACGTCTCCTTCTCCTCCTCCATCACCATCAACACCACCTGTTCCTCCTCCTCTTCCTCCTCTTCCTCCTTGTCCAAGAACAGTGGTGACACAAAGCCACGCTCTGCCTCAGATGCAGGCTTCCGTGGCACCCCCAAGGTCGGGACCAAGAAAGATGCTGATGTGAAAGTCGAGCTGGCCTCCTGTGCCCGAGCCAAGCCATCGGTCCGACCAAAGCCAGTCCTGAACCGAGCTGAGTCTCAAAGCCAGGAAAAGATGGACATTCGCTCCTTACGGCGCCAGCTGAGGCCCACAGGCCAGCTCCGGGGGGGCCTCAAGGGCTCTAGGAGTGAGGACTCAGAGCTGCCCCCCCAGACAGCCTCTGAGTCCAGGAGAGGCTCAGCTGATGTGATTCCGCTCCCAGCCACCACTCCCCCATGTGTTCCCAAGAAGGAATGGGAAGGGCAAGGCACCGCCTATGTGACCTGCAGTGCCTATCAGAAGGTCCAGGACTCCGAGATCAGCTTCCCAGCGGGCGCTGAGGTGCACGTGTTAGAAAAGGCAGAAAGCGGATGGTGGTATGTGAGGTTTGGGGAGCTAGAGGGTTGGGCTCCTTCCCACTATTTGGTGCCCGAGGAGAACCAGCAGTCTGACGTCGCTGGCAAAGAGCCTGACACAGTCAAGAGCGCTCAGAGCGAGGGCAAGTCGGACAGTCTGGAAAAGATCGAGAAGCGGGTGCAAGCGCTGAACACTGTGAACCAGAGCAAGAGGGTCACCCCACCCATCCCCTCTAAGCCTCCTGGGGGGTTCGGCAAGACCTCAGGCACCGTAGCGGTGAAGATGCGGAACGGTGTGCGGCAGGTGGCAGTCAGGCCCCAGTCTGTGTTTGTGTCTCCACCACCCAAGGACAACAACCTGTCCTGTGCCCTGCGGAGGAATGAGTCACTAACGGCCACTGACAGCCTCAGAGGTGTCCGTAGGAACTCCTCCTTTAGTACTGCACGGTCAGCAGCCGCTGAGGCCAAGGGCCGCTTGGCAGAGCGGGCTGCCAGCCAGGGCTCAGAATCACCCCTCCTGCCTACCCAACGTAACGGCATCCCGGTCTCCCCCGTGCATCCTAAGCCTATTGAGAAGTCTCAGTTCATCCACAATAACCTCAAAGATGTGTACATCTCTATTGCAGACTATGAGGGGGATGAGGAGACAGCTGGCTTCCAAGAGGGGGTATCCATGGAGGTGCTGGAGAGGAACCCCAATGGTTGGTGGTACTGCCAGATCCTGGATGAGGTGAAGCCCTTCAAGGGCTGGGTACCCTCCAACTACCTTGAGAAGAAGAACTAGCAGCACCGGGTCCTTCCAGACTCAGTGCTGCTCCGGCTGCCACTGGAAAAGTGGTGGCCTGCAGACAAGGGGAAGGACACTGGGAGGGGGGAGGGGGGTGACGACATTGAATCCTGCAGAATATGTGACCTCCCCAAGACACCCTCCAGCTGGAAGGGAGGGTGTGACGGGTACACACACTTAGTAGGAGAAAGGGAATAGCAGGGTTGTCCTGGGCCCGGAAGCCCCGCACACACACTGGTGACTTTGCTGATGTTTAGGACAGGCCGAATGGGAAAGCCCAATCGTGCTTTTGCTGCAGATCTGGAAAAGATGTCATGAGGTGTGTCCAGGGTCCTGCCCCTGCTCAGCCACCTCAGTGGCTGGCTTCTCACCTCTGGAAGCCACCCTTGTGTTATCATAGATGTGTTTAGCATTGTGTTGGTTTCTAGTCCACCAGTCGCTGGTGGGTGTCCGGAAGGCCACCAGCTCTGGGGCTTAGTGGTGTCTCCTCAGAGCTCAGTCCTTTCTGGGGCCGGGCCACAGCCTGTTTGGTAGTTCAGAGTTCCCAGATGCCAACAAGGACTGCCTACGTTTGCTGGCTGACCTGGCCTCGCAAAGAGAGCCTGCCCTCCTCTGGGCACATGGAGGACACTGTGGGAGCTGACCTAGAGGATGGGTGGTGCCAGGCTCCTCATAACCTAGAATTGCTCGAGCATTTCCGGGTAGGCAATTCCTTGTGCATGTTGGGGTTATTGGTTTGGAGGTTCATCAGCGTTTGGTTTGGGGTTTATTTTAGAAGTTGTTTGGGGGCCCAAAGGGCTCAGCCTCACATAGGAGAGGGAGTAGGGGTGGGTGGAGTTTTCTGTTGAATTCCATGGAGGGATGTTTCATTTAGATTTTGGTTTAGCATTTTTGCCTTTCCATATGCCAGGTTGTTTGTTTAGGTTTCCACTGTGTGCACAGTGCCCTAGCATGGCGCCTCACCAGGGGATTTGAAACTGGGTAAAGCCAGGTCCTGGGCTTGGTGAAACAGTGTTCAGGTCGCTGCCCAAGAGAGAAGGGGGCATCATTAGAAACCAGGCTGCTGGGTGACTACTCTGCCTGCTCCTGCACACTTTCCCCAACCTGGGCAGGGCCCACAAAAAGCCTTACTGTGGAGAAGTCACCACCAACCCTGGGCAGAAAGGACCCTGGCTGGGTCAGCCTGGAGCAGACACCCCCCCCACCCCTTCGCCTGCTGGCAATGCTACAGGTGCCCAAGAAGATGGAACACTTTGAAGCCAGGAACCAACCCTGTCTTCTCAAGGGGCAGTGCCCCAGGGAACAGAGAAGCAAAAGAATGGAGTTCGCTGCGGCCCTCTGTCGTCTTTGGGTTGTGATTTAATGATTGACATTTCAGGGGGGGACCGTCCAGAGAGAAGCCCAGTGGGCTTCTTCCAAGAACTCCCCTCCTGCTGGGAGTGGATTCCACATGTGCCTTTGATTTGGGACAGATCCTGCCTCACAGTTTCTGGCCGAGCTGCCAGCATCTTCCTGACGAAGGGCTGCTGGTTCCGACAGACATGGGAGGACGAACACCCCTCACCCCTCCCTCCCAGGCAGGTCTGCCTTCAGCCCCCAGCCCTAACCTCCTGGATTCCCAAGTCCATGTCCCTCCCATATGCGGATGCAAACCGCTAGCCTCCTTTGTCAAAAGCCCGTGGTGACATTGTTCTATTTTCTTTTCTGTGTTCATGAGTTTGTTTAAAATTGAAATTAGTTATTTTCTTCTGCTGGACAGTATTAAATAGGGTGGGTGTTGAGTTAATCTGCTAGGTTGCAGTACTAATGGTAGTGGTTAGTGTCTTCATGATATATTGTTTTTACTTTTTGAACAATAATGATAAAGAAGTGGTTCATTATTTCTTAATTAATGCACTTTAAATGAGGTGAAATGGAAAGAAAACCCGGAGAGCGAAGTGCATTACTTAAAGATGCAGTATATACTCTTCTCATTTTAAAACAGCACATATTTATTAAAAGAAGAAAAAGTAATTTATGACTATTTAAAATAAAATTTAAAAGTAGAGTGACTGTCAGGTGAAAGGACCTTCCACACAGCTGTCTGCCAGGGGGATGGCCCACAGCCTTGCTCCTCGGATGTCTGCATTGAGCCAGCTCCATGGTTAGTGCACCAGCCAGGCAGAGCATCTCAGTTGGACCACCGAGATCCCAGAGCCTGCCTTTCCCACCCTCCCTGCCGGACTCTGCACTCGCATCCTTCTGTCCGCACCGCAAAGACCCTCTCCCAAATCCCAGTGTCCTGAAATCGTAGACTCTTTCAAAGCAGGACTGGAAGGGACCTTAGAGGTCAGTCCATCCCATCCCTTCTTGTTACTCCAGCTCAAGGACAGGAAATGACTTTCCCCAGATCACCCAATTAATGTCAGGTTTTCCCACTGCATTTAATCCCGTGTTCCTCTCTCCTGTCCTTTTAGTTCATTGTGTGGTCATTGTGTTTACATTGTAACATCCAGCCCCAGGGATGGCTGGGAGTTGCTCAGGCATCTGGGAAAAGTAGGGAATGTTGCCACCTAGTGTCAGTACGTAGACTTGGTCAACAAATAGTGATAGCCAAGGGTCCCTCACCACCAACCCATTAGGGTACAGCACAAACCCTGCAAGCCCAAAAAATACTTGAAACAAGAAGGGTGCATGCCAGGCCTTCTCAGACATGGCCAGGGGATGCCAGGCCTTGTGTCCCTGGATCCTAGCCCTGCCCAGACCAGAAGGCCTTTCCCTAGAGCTAACGAACTGCTTTGTGACATCAGATGGACTGTGGCAGCAGTGGAGGAGGGAAGGGCCTGGGGCTCTATCCCATCTGGAGCAAAACCAGATGGAACTAAAGGCAAAAAAGAAGAAAAAAAAAGATTTTTTTTTAAAAAAGTGGAATCTCAGCAATGTTCAGAGCTAGTTTTCCATTAGTTAAGGTAAAAATGTGAGATGGCATCGGATTGCTGTATACTGCAACTTTAATCTTAATGAGCCCTTCTGAGGTCATTATTGAGGTTTATATAATGCCCGAAGATGCGTCGTCACTTCCTTTCAGTCTTCTTCTGTGACAAGGGTGGAGAAAAAGCCTTCAAACCTTATCCCTCTTTGTCACTAGTAGGCCTGGCCACACTGCCTGGCTTCTCTGTGTTCTCACAGGGGAGCAACAAGAGGGAGCTGGGGGAGGGGGTTCCATCAGCAATGGGTTCCTGTCTACCCTGGGGGCCCCCTTCACAGCCCGGGTTCTCTTTGCAAGGCCTCAACCCTTCCACCCCCAGCCTGGTCCCAAGGGTCCCTCTCTCTCACTCCTAAATGGACGAAGGCATTATATAGAATCATTGTAGTCACTTTGAGATGTTAGAGCCATGTATTTTACTGGTATTTATACCCATTGCTTTCCTCAGCGAGGCATGTTACCACTTTCATCATCTAAGAGAAAAAGACAAGGGAATCTCAGCCAAACATTATTTTCATATGACTAGTACTTGCAGAGTAGACGTAGCGCTATTTAAATTGCAGTGTCTGTTTTTAGGAGGGGGAGCAGGTGAAGTCACCCTTGCTTTTCCTGTGTTTGACTAATATATAATTTCTTTAAGGTTACTCACTTCCCCTATTCCCTCCAAATACTTTGCATTCTCAATGGAAAACGAAAACAATCTGAGACAGAAAAAGTGCAATATTACCAAGAGGGATGTGGGACAGAGTGGGGGGAGACCCTGTTGCATCTTCGGAAAATGAGAGGGTCTACTGGGGAGAGTTGTTACTGTGGAGGACATGGGTGGACCGTAGATTTGATTGGCAGGCCAACTGTCTATCTCCTCCCCACATCCCTGGCATGAAGAGAGGGGTAGCCACCAGAGGACACTAGAAGAAAAGGGTCTGGGGAAGTGGCATGGTGCTCTTGACCTCTTGAGCCCAGTCCCCAGAGCAGAATGAAGATAGCCAAAACCCACTCCTGTTTTCATTCCCCTTTTGCAGCCAGCTGCTCAGAGAGACCCGACCTAGAAGCGATTCCCAGCAGCCCTCTCACCCCAGCCTCCTGATATGTGGGCTACGATGCTTTGGATGTGTGTTTGAGTCTTTCTAAAACTATGGAACCTCAGTTCAGCTTATGGACAGGAGTCCTGGCTGTAAGCAAACTCATTTGGAGGATGGGTGCTTTAAGCCCTTTGTACCCAGTAAGACCCAATTCCTCCAGGCCTGCAGTAGGCCTGGTCCCGGCCACCCATTCATCTCAGTGACTTGAGCAAAAGGCATGAGCCCTGCCTCTGACAACAGAAACCCCCATGACAGGTACATACCAGCCCCCCTCCTTCACATGCAGCAAGGAAAGTGGCAGGATAAGATATTTTCTGGGGAGGGAGTGAGGAACAAGGCCCAGGGCTCAGCCCCCTCCCCCAGGATAGCAAGTACAGCCTTGCTGATGTGTCCCTTCTATGTAGTACTGTAGGCCTGCTGCTCCGACCCACCTTTGTGTGAATTTCTCTACAGACGGGGAGAGGAACCAGGCCCCTTTTGGGGTCTCTCCCTTGGAATAGATACAGTTGCATAGCTGATCATTAGACTGTCTGTGCAGCCCTCTGGAAAGACAGCAGCCCACATCACTAACCAATTAAAATTCCCTCGCTTTTTTGAGGGCTGAGAGAGCAATGTTTGTGTGCAAGTATGTGTATGTGTGTGTAACGGTGGTGGTAATTTCCACATGCATGGATATTACATGAGTGCATGTGTGTGTGAGAGAGAGAGACTGGTGGTAATTTCCCACTTGAACTAAATAGCATGGGGTTAGAGAAATTAAATGCAGGGCAGGTGGTCTCCATTGAACTAGTCCTTGGCATTGGGCAGGTCCCAAGGGACTCACAGCTTCTGGCAGCAGGTATGTGTGTCATTCACACAATTCTGGCTGGAGAGTGCAATGTGTCTTTTAAATTTGTTTTTGTAATTATTTTATTATTTAGTTGGAAACTTCACACTGGCATTAGCAGATCTAACAGAAGCAGCCCAGGTCAGCATCCGGACACCAAGATGAACATGTGGAATAGATACTGTTTGAGTGTGGAGTGCATTAGTGCACCCACGTACTTGGGATGAAAATCCCCAGGGGATCCAAGAGCTGCTGGTTCCTTGGTTCTGAAGGAGAGGCTGGCTGGTCAGGGCAAGAACTACTCATGGTATAACTGTAGGACCTGTAGGTCCACACAGCAGTGCCTACTATCTCCACTGCAGGCCCAGAGTACTTCCTGGGGGTGTGGAGAGCTCCTCAGGACCTTCGGGGTTTGTCTAAATCCCATTTAGAACAGTCTCATGCCCCTGTGTTTTGCAAACTATGATTGGAGCCAGTCACAGGACGCAGTTATTAACCTTTGGCCTTAGCACTGCCTTTAACTATTGCTTTGTTCTGTGCATCTGGGTCCCCAGGCCACACAGTGGGCACACTGGTGCTTGTAGATTGAATGGAAGGGTTTCTTTTCCAGAACCTCTCCCTACCTGGCTGTAAGGGACTGGCATGTGGCATCCCCTCTTCCCCTAGCCTGTCTAAATCTCAAGTGACCTTGACAGTCAGTACCCCTCTGCCATCGCAGTCTGGGAATTAGTGGCCTTAGAGTAGGGTCCCCAATGATGAAGGTCCCTACTTCACTCCAGGTCTCATGCTGGACAATGGGCTGTGTCTTTGGAAGCGTGAGGGGGTTGTGTTAAAGGATGGACCTAGCATGTTGTCAAGCTAGTGGGAGGCATGTTAGCAAGATGAGTAGCCATGTTTGAGGTGACTGGAGCTTCCTGTCCCTGCGCTGAGAGGAGGCTCCAGAAGATGCTTTTTAGGCAGAGAAGGTGTAGGAAGGCTGAGCAAGGGTTTGTGTTGTCTTTATTTATGGAAGAAGGAAGGAGTCAGTTCTTTGTGTTTGGAAATGAAGAGATCAGGTTTACAGGGATTTTTGTCACTCACCAGCCAAAAGTCCAGCCAGAGAAAACTCACTGGGCCACAGCCAGGCTTTCATTTTCATTGATTGTCTTAGGGGAGAGGCACTGTGAGCCATACGCCAATGTTTGGGTTTGGAGGCCCTTTTCCAGAAGACAAATCCATCTCCTAGATTCCCAGTAGTTTTTGCCCAATGTGTCTTGTCCAATTCAGAGTTGGCCAGCCTGTCAGACTCTACAAATCCAAGGCCATTGACTATCCAGGAGGGACCCAGCATCCCCATAGTAGGACATATCCAAGGCCTATCCAAGAAGCAGGTGACCTCATTTCTTGGTGACACAGGACATTATTCCCAAGGCTCTAATAGAACCTATGGTTCTAACTGCTGAGTTGGCCTCCTGCTGCCAATCGGACCGGAGGAGCACACCACATCCCTGCATTTGCTTGTTTTCTAGTGGCTTCTACTGAGGTGCACTAAGTTTACTTCAAAGGGTATACAGTTACCATTCTTAAATTCACAACTTGTCCCCTCCAACAGAGGACATGGGTGTCCCTCCCAGCTACTGAGAGGTCTGGAAGGCAGATGTTAGTGGCCACTCTTGCAACACAGATATGTGAACTGTACGGTGGGAGCAAGCAGATAGATGTCACTGGGACACCTGAATCATAGGGACCTCTCATAGTGTCCACTCATCCCCAGCCAGCTTAGTGGGGTCAGCAGGAGCCCTTCCTCCCCACCTCAGCAGAGAAACTGAGACAGGGACATTGGATGTAGTCGGCATCCGCGCGTGTGCTGACATATCTCCAGGACCCTTGGTGGTGCTAATCTATCTCCATGTTTCTCACAATTCTAACAGTGGGTTGCTTTTATGGCCTCATCGCAAACACGCAGTGTCCTTGGGGGAGGGACGCGGCCCCCTTGACCTGCTGCCACTTTCCGGGCGTCCTTTATCGCTTTGAAGGGATTCTTTGGTCTGTAGGAATGACCTGTCTTGGGATGCTTCTAGACTTTAAAATTTGGGTTGTTTTGTTTAATATTTTGTTTATGTTTACATGCATCTTGTATTTCCCTAAAAACTAAATAAAGTTTTTGGCCTTTTTAACTGAACAGAATCATGATTCTCTCTGGCTTCAGAGGGCCCATTCAGTTGACTAGCAAAAGGCCCACGAGCCCAGACAACAGCTGACTCCAGAATCTACTGGCTCAAGGGGATGGGGTAAGGGAGGGGAGATCAGCTCCCACAAGCTCCTCCAGCCCCCTCCCACCTGCAAGTGCCTTTCTGGGAGTAGCCAAAATGGGTTCCTGGTCCTTACCTAGTTGTGTTGGTCTCTAGTAAGCAGGAAAAAAAAAATGGATCTGAGGTCAGTTCAAAGGCGGCTACTAGAATGCCTTGGAGGAGGCATCCCATAAGTCTCTGGGGTCTGGCCCTGCTAAAGTGTTCTAACACTGTCTCCACCTGGGGCCCATACCTCTTCCTCATCCCAGCCACAGGGTTGACCTGTCGTAACCCTGTTAGTCTCTAGGTGGCGATACTCACCTCACAGGCTCTCTGATTTGAGAGGAAACAGCATAGCGTGCCTATGACTTCCCTTGGTGTCCTTCCTAACTGTGTTTCCCCTGCTCAAAGTCCCAAGGCCACCAGAAGAGCAGCAGCGTCTCTCAAAAGGCTTGCCTAGTATATGGACCCCACTGCCTGAACCCCATGCCATGCTCCAAAGCCTGGCTCTAAGGAGGCTTCTCTGTCCTCGGCCCTTTGGGACTACAGTTATGGAGGGCTGGGGCTGTCCCTGATAGCCCCTAACCGCTCAGGTGTGCTCACACACTGGTCCCCCTCCCCACCTCCAGATGCACAGCATAGCCCTCAGGCTGGTACAAAATCACCTTTATTCACAGACACAGTGACCCAGTTCACAAAGGAGGCAGTGCTACCTCTGTACTAGCAGAATGGACGATGGCTTCTTTTCCCACCTCCAGCCAGACAGCCCAGTGCTCGGACTTTCTCCGTCTCTCAGATGACCCCCAAATGGATGGGGCAACTTACCAGCTCCAGCCTGCTTTCACAGAAAGGGTCTACCAGGCTGAGTGACTGAAGAGATGAGACCCAGGGTGGCACAGATTCCCCAGGTCCCTGCAAGAGCAGTGCAGGCCAGTATCCACCCTGGCATCCCACTCTCAAAGCCTCCCCAGTGTGTTCCCCCTAAGAGACACCCCAGAAGAACTCCCAGGAACCACATGAAGAGTGTTCCACCCCCAAAGCACTTTACACAGGGGAAGCTGTGGTTTGGAGGGTAACCTCTGGCCGGGGCCATAGAACTGACCAGTGGCCAGGACAGAGCCCCAGACCCTGCCTGTCAAAGGCAGAAGCCATCTCTGAGGGCCGAGGGCTGGAAGGCTGGAAGAGCCTAGGCTAAGGCTCCACAGTAACCCTGAGCAGGCAGGGAGAGCAGCAGTGATGGACACTGGCTTAGCAGGACTAAGAGCCAGCCTTCGGGATCCACCCTTCAAAAAAGATCTCCATTCTGGTCCCTGGCCCACATGTCAATAACCTTCCCCAACCTTCCAGAACTTTTGATGTCTTTATAGAGATAGACTCCTGGAGAGCACATGCCCTTGGACCAGTTACTCTAACAGCTCCTACCCAGGAAGGAAGGGCACAGGTGGATGCCAGTGTCCGCCATCCAAGAGAGGCTTATCCACCTCTTGGGAGGCCTCCAAGCTTGGAGTTCCACCTAGTGGTTAGCAGGACTGCCCATGAGCCTTGTGTGAGGGCCTGAGGGATTCTGAGTGACAGCTCTCTGCTGCCCTTCACCCGGGAACCACCCCCCAACAGTAGCATTTTAAGAGCCCCCAGGTTGGAATTAACCCACAAACAAAACTCACAAACCAAATAAATAAATAAATTAAAATAAGGAAAAGGGCTGTCCATAGCCCAGGAAACCCCCACCCCACTGAGGGCTCCTGTCCCTCCTGGGCACACGATGATAGAATCAGCCCAGGCCAAGGCGGGCACTGAGATGAGGGAGGACAGGCCTTGGGGGTGGCTGTGGACCTGTTCTTTGAGACCCTGACAACAGTAAGGCCCACTTCTGCCTACACTGAAGGGCACCCTAGGCAACGGCACCAGTGAGATGATTGGTGCCAGGTATGGCAAGGCGAGGTCCTGAACATGGCAGGTTGGCACAAGATCAAGGACCTAGGACCTGGAATCTTTTGCAGCCTGTCTGCTTACCCACTCTGGGTAAGGAAAAAGAGACTGGAGTTTGCATCTGCCCAGGGTGAGAGGAATCCACTGGCCTCTTCTCGAGCTGCCCAGGGGAAGCTACATGTTCGCTCTCTCCAAGGTGTCACACGGGCAGCACAGCTTAGAAATCTGCCCAGATTGTGAGGGATGGCAGCAAGCTGAGACTCGGCTTCAGCCCCTCACCATACAGAAATCTGGGTAAAGAGGGAGATTGTGGGGTAGCCTTCTCTCCTCCCCTCCACTCATTATGTACTGCTTGTGCCCCCCTCCCTGCTCCATGCCTCAGACCCTGTCAGCCCAAACCTCCTTGGTTTCCCATGTTTAATGGAAAAGGAGGAAGAGTTTTGAAAATGTAGAAGAGAAGGGACCCTGTTGGCTTCGCCCTTCGCTGTTGCTGGGCTGAAGTCTGCGGAAGTGGGCGTGCAGGTGGGCTCTGCAGTGGGCTAGGAGCTGCGGTAGGTCTTGATGATGTCCTTGATGGGGCGACGGCAGATGGGGCAGCAGGCGTGCAGGGCCTTCTTGAGGCGCAGGCCACAGGCATAGCAGAGGCACATGTGGCCACACGTGTAGATGACTGTGTCCACTGTGTGTTCATAGCAAATGGTGCACTCGTCACTCCACTGGCCCAAACCTGGGGTCACTGGTGACTCGGGCAGGCTCACAGGTGAGTTGGAGGCTGTCCCTGAGAACAAAAGCACTAGTCAAAATGGGATGTGACCTAGCCCAACACAGGGCCTATGAGAAAGGGGATCCTGGGCTCATGTCTTCCTCCAGGACGGAAAGCCAGCTGTTCACACTGCTATCCCACCTTCCTGCCCAAAGGAAGAAGCTGAGCTCCAGTAGCTTGGCTCTGGCCACATGGCCCCAGAACAGGGCCAGAGGAGCAGCGACAGGAAAGGAGGAAAGGAAAAAAAAGGACTCCCCAAGTCTTCTAAGGCATGAGCCTCCTGCACTAGCCCTGGGAGCATTTCCAGAGGTCCTCTGGAAGATCGGATACACTCTCTGGGCTCCATGGCACCTACACACACATATCCATACACTGCACACACACACATGCACACATACACACACAATACACAAATTTAAAATAAATCTTTATAAAAAGAGATTATTTTTTTAAAAAAAGCGACAGCTACATATCTGGTGGTTTGAACCAGGTATGGCCCCCACAGCCTCATGTGTATAAGTGTTTGGCCCATAGGGAGTGACACTACTAGGAGGTATGGCCTTGTTGGAGGAAGTGTGTCACTGTGGAGGGGGGCTTTGTGGTCTTAAAAGCTCAAGTTCCTTCCACTTCTTAGAGATCAAGATGTAGGTAGAACTCTCGGCTCCTTTTTCCAGCACGTCTGCCGGCACACTACCATGTCCTGCCATAGCCCTGATGGACTTTGAAACCGTAAGCCCGCCCCAATTAAGTGTCTTCCTTTATAAGAGTGACTGTGGTCGTGGTGTCTCTTCACCGCCACAGGAACCCTAACTGAGACATCTGAAGAGCTGTGTCAACAGATAGGAGGGCTGCCCTTCCAGAGCACCTGGGTTTGATTCCTGCAACCGCCTGCTGCCTAAAACTCCAGCTCCGGGGCATCCAGCACATCTCTAACCTCATCAGGTACCACACACATTCATGCATGCACACACACACTCAACCCCCTGGTGAGAGCTGCCAGCCCCAGCCCTCACAAAGGCTGCACGGGCGGTCCCCCTCTGAAGAATATATGTATGAGAAGGGAAGCGTGGACCCAGCCACAGGGCCTTGGTACTCACCGCCAATAGAGCCACCCAGAGGCCCCGAACTGTAGGTGCTGAGCAGGGGATCAGAGAGGTGGCTGCCCAGGGCACTGGGAGAGGTTGGAGTGGAAGCAGGTGAGCAGGGGAGAGATGGGCCGCCCCTTTCAGCCATGATGGTGGAGCCTGAGAAAGGGGAGGATGGGCCACAGTGCCATTAGCTTAATAGAGAAAACTTCAATTCCTACCCTCACCGAGGGCCCCCACATCTGCCTGTAGGACAGCACGGGCAGCGAGGCTTCTTGCTCCCAGCAAGCTCATGGTTCTGATTTCTCTATACTGACACCGTGGTCCCTATATTCCGGTCCTACAACCTCTCCCTACCTCGTTCCCTCCCTCCCTTCCTCTTCCCTGCCTAGTCCTTCCCAGAGGTACACTGTCCACACGTGAGACTGGGGACTGAGCCTTTGCCCTCTTGAGACTGTCCTCAAACCTGTCCTTGAGCAGCCATGCCTCCCCCTAAACACTACCTCATGGCCACTGACTAGCCATACCCAGCCACACAGCCTGAAGAGAATCCAGCTTTGTTCTCTAGCAGAACCATTAGCTCGCTGGGAGCAAGAGCCTCACTGTCCGTGCTGTCCCACATACCCTAATGCTCCGTTACAACTGTTAGCTGTAACTCATTTAATGGTGTCACCATTTCTAAGAATGATAATGAATGTTCACAGGCTGGGTCTCTTTTCTTTTTCTTTCTTTCTTTCTTTTTTTTTTCTTTTTTGGTTTTTCGAGACAGGGTTTCTCTGTGGCCTTTGGAGCCTGTCCTGGAACTAGCTCTTGTAGACCAGGCTGGTCTCGAACTCACAGAGATCCGCCTGCCTCTGCCTCTGATTAAAGGCGTGCGCCACCACCGCCCGCTGCTGGGTCTCTTTTCTCCTTCCTCCCTCTTCTCCCCTCCGCACTAGATACTGAACCTAGGGCTTCACTTGTGTTAGGAAAGCATCTGTCACCTACCAATGACCCAGTACCCTTTTAACTTTTTAGTTTAAGATAGGATCTCACTAAGTGGCCTAGGCTGGCCTCAAACTTGCTCTGCAGCCCAGGCAAACCTTGAACATCTGGTCCTCCTGCCTCAGCCTCCCAAAGAGCTGGGGTTACAGGCCCAGCTCATACAGTTTCTCATACTACATTAATATTTTAAATAAACTATCATCTCTTTTCAGAAATGCATACCTATTTGCTTTTTTTTTTAAACCCTACCACATTGGCTGGCATTTTCAAACCAAAATGTCTAGAAAGCAACCCTGATATACTTGTCTGTAGTGAACACAAAGGAAGCTGTAGTTGGTATACACACGGATAAAGGAAATAGCCCTGAGTTACCAGCTTCTGGGGACTTTCACGGGGAACAGTGAATCTTCATATGCTGCCACTGGCTTTGGTTTTCCTTCCGAGCCAGTCAGGATTCCCCAGCACTACTTGGCTGGCTGACATGCCCAATTCTCCAAACAGCTAGGAGCTATTAATAAACAGTTCTGAGTGGTATTTCTTGACATCTACCTTGACCCACTTACCACCTGGGACAGAAAAAAAAATTCCTGTGTTCTGTTTTCGTTCCCTTTCGCTCCTGTCTCACGAACTACCTGGATGACAGCGCCGCACTGGAGAGCTGCTTCGCTGTTATGAGGTGGGGCTGATGCAAGAGCGTGCCCTGGCTCTGTGTGCTTTCTGTTCCCGGAGAAGCAGTTAGTGGAGTCAGTTATCTCTCACCTCAGCTCAGATTTTGTGTGTGCGTGCTTCCCAACCCGATTTCATTTTGATGAATGTATTCTCACCCTGGACTGATTCACCTCCCTCCCTGTATGATTTTGTTTCCTCTAATCTGATATCATCTCCTTCCTTCCTGGTGTATCTTCCAGCTCTAACTCCTTGGTACTCCGGCCTCACTTCTTGGCGCAGCTTTTCTTCTTGCGGGTCACCCATCATCCCTTCATCTGGTCTGTCCGGAACTGGGAGTCCGCACTGGTTTTTATCCCATTTCACAAGCTCTCCACACTCACAGTCTCAACAGCACCACATACACAGACACAAGCATGAGCCCCTCACAGAAGGCGGA
Organism: Dicrostonyx torquatus; assembly: GCA_028555095.1. Lineage (NCBI taxonomy): Eukaryota > Metazoa > Chordata > Mammalia > Rodentia > Cricetidae > Dicrostonyx > Dicrostonyx torquatus. The sequence continues at coordinate 3,247,620 of JAQHUG010000013.1, read as the reverse complement.
GCTCAGAGACCAGTTCAGGCTAGTTCATCTGCACACACTACCAACCGTACCAAGATGCCAGGCTGGAGCCCCAGGGTTCCCAAATAAAAATATAAACCAGCTGGGTGTGGTGGTGTATTCCTTTAACCCCAGCACTCAGGAGGCAGACTTGAGTCTCTCAGAGTCTGAAGCCAGCCTGGTCTACATAATGAGTTCCAAGACAGTCAGGGCTATTTAGAGACCCTGTCTCAAAAACAACAGCAATCAGAAGTCCAGAATCTACCCTACAGCTACAGAATTAAGATATCTGCAGGCAGGATTCAGAGGTCTGCCGTTTACAGCAAGGCTAGTTATAGCCAGCAGGGTAAAGCCACCCTGGTGTGGGTGGTTGAGCCACCCTGGCATGGATGGCACCATCCAGGGCTGGCTTCCCATGCTGAATAAAGAGAAAAACAAGAAATGGAGCTGAGTGCAGTCACCTCTCTGACAGCAGGTGGGTGCCATGTGACACCCCCCTCCCATTCCTGCCACCCCTCCTCCACTAGGATGGACTGTTCTCTCAAACCATGAGCCAAATCAGACCCATCTTCCTTTCAGACATCTGGTCACAGTAAGGGACACTTATCCCATAGAACAAGCCAGAGAGTGTGGCTTAACACAAGCCCACATCCTCTAGTCCTTTCAATCAGCCTCTTCTGAGAAGGGTTTGCAGCGCTGCAATCGCATGCCCGAAGGCCACCTGCTCAGGCATTCCCCTACTCTGACTCAGGTATCAACCCAAGAAGACAGCAACTTTTCTGTTACCGTTTTTCTGTTTTTGAGACAGCTTGCTAAGAAGTTCTGGCTGAACTGAAAAAATATGCAGACCAGGTTAGCGTCGAACTTTCAGAGATCCTCCTGCCTCTGCCTCTTAAATGCTGGGATTGCAAGCATGGACCACCACAACCAGGCAACCTGATTTTCAGTAAGGCTCACAACAACCCTGAGGAAACCGAGTCTCAGTTCACTGCTAGTGCAAACTCCCTTTCCCCGATTTTTACACTGAAGCATACAGATCTGGCCGGGCTGTGTGTCTGTTGGGATGTGAGTTGTTCTCTCCCAGCCATCAGTGAGCCAGAAGTTTCCGCCCCACCCAGAAGTCACCTAGGGTGACAGTCTAGCGGCTAGGCCCTAGCAGGATCACCCTGGCACTCACCGAGGATGCGAACCTGCGTGATGGCGCCGTGCAGGCTGAAGAGCATCCAGAGGGGCTGCGAGGCGTCCACGCACAGTTGCATGCCAGCCGCCGCGCCGTTGTGACTCAGGTGCAGCTCACCGTCGGCGTTGACCACCAGGCCCAGGATGTCGCCGCTGTGCAGAGGCCCGGGCACTCGGCACACCGCCCAGAACTCCTTGCGGTCCACTAGGGCCTCGGGGCTGAAGGGCAAGTCGGCCGGCCGCAGCGTGCCAGGGTCGCACGTGGTGACCCCGAAGGACAGCGTGCCAGCTCGCGCACCGCCCGAGCGCGTAACCTTGATGAAAATGGTCTCGGCCACGCGCACCGGCCGGCTGGTGAAGACGAGCGCGCGCTCGTCGCGCCCGTGCTCCAGGCGCGCCACCGTCTGCTCGTCCAGGATGCGGACGTGCGAGCCGGCGCGCAGCGCGTGGAAGCGCAGGTCGCCATCGAGCTGCGCCGGCAGCGCGCGGCTGTGCTGCGAATTGAGCGAGTTCTGCGGGATCGGGCAGCCGGAGGGCGGTGCGCCATCGTCGCCGTCGGTTCCCGGCACGTTGAGGTCGCACAGGCTCACGGACAGGCGCGCCTCATCTGCCTCACACCGCAGGGACGGTCGCCGGAGCGCGGTGAAGGAGCGCGGCCGCAGGCAGTCAGGCAGCACCAGCTCGCTGTCTGCAGCGGGGAGGGCGAGAGACAGGGCGACCGTCACCGTCCCACAGCGGTCGCGCAGTCTGCCTGAGCCACCGACACTGAAGATGCTCGTTCGTTTGGATGCAAAGTTGGAAAGCGAAGGGAGCACGGGAATATTATTTTTAAACAAAGAACGCGGCTGGAAGACACCAGCTTCAAAGCCATCTAGTTGCTTCTAAATGCTTTTCAGCTAGCAATGCTTTCTCCTTACTGTCTTCAGTAACCCTGCAGAACTTGTAGTGTGCTGATTCTTAAACTGTATTAGGAGGACCTTTTCTTTTTCTGAGAGTCTCATGTCCCAGCCTAGCCTCAAACTCCGTGTGTGCCACAGTGCCACTAAGACTTACAGTTTTAGTGGGTTGATGTCCTCTACCCTCAGTCCCTCCATGGGAGAAAAAGGTTTCTTAAACTCTAATCCCGGACTTCCCTACTTTAACATCTAGGATGAGGCAGAAGTCAGTCTTAGGTGTTGTCTCTCAGGCACCTTTTTTGAGAGAAGGTTCCTCCCTCTCCCCTCCCTCCCTCTCTCATTCCAGCCTCTCTCCTCTCTGTCTGGAACTGGCCAAGTAGACTGAGCTGGCTAGCTAGCCAGTCCCAGCTATCCTCCAGTCCCCAGCAGTGGGATTATAAACACACCACTACACCCCGCCTTTAAAAGACAGCTAAGGCGGGTCCTTGTGATTTTTGCCCGCTGAGCTATCCCCCCAGTCCTCAGAGTGGCTTTTACACAAACAATAACCATTAGTCACAGGCACTGTTGATACTGTAACGCTCTAGGAGGCCAGAAGGGACCGCTCTCTCCCAGTTTCTTTGCATAAACAGCAACATCTAAAACCAATACTTAGGCTTTGAGGTTACCATTGTCACCTAAAGACATTAATGTGGAAGGAAGTTAAATTCATCCAAGAAATAAAGACGGTTGAGAGCAGCTTCACTGAGCTTCCAACCTTGTCTCACTAATCCAGACAGCTAATCCAAGCCTCATTCTGAAGATAATACATACACTCCAGCAAAAAAACAAAAACAAAACACACACACACACACACACACACAAGGCTGCCTGGTAGCCAGCCACCCAGAAGTGGGGAGGGTGGCCTTTTCCATATTTGGATTGTGGCATGACAGATTCTTTTAGATGTATTTTAGGTTTTTGCTAATGCAAAAATTGAATTGTACTCTATAAACACCAATAATGTCTAACTTTCCATGAGTAATAAGCCGTTTTGAAAATGTGATAACTTCAGCCCATCTCAGAACATTGTCACTAAATTCCGTGGATAACTTCTGGGCATCCAGGAAGTATGTTAAGCCCTTCCATGGGCATGGACGTCAGGCTCAAATCCCTGCTGCGCACTGCACGCGTTTCCTTTTCCACACCCGCTGGTGTCTCACTGTATCCCGAGCACCTCCTTTTGAAGCCAACAGCTGCTTCCAGCCATGTTCGTTTAATGGTATGCTATGTCCCTGCTCTGTGACAGTGACAGCAACGACATGTGCTAACCCCGAATGTTATCCTTAAAACGGTCCGTGGAGGCCACCCCACTGTACATACAGCTCAGGGGTGCTGGGTGACAGCCACTGAGTAAGTAGACTCAATATTGGCAAGGTCTGCCCATCCCCTGATGCCACACCCTTTTTTGGGGGGACTGGGAGGTTGGTTTTTCAAGACAGGGTTTCTCTGGTAATTTCTCTGTAGACCAAACTGGCCTCGAACTCACAGAAATCTGCTTGCCTCTGCCTCTGGAGTGCTGGGATTATAGGCGTGCTCCACCACCACCCAGAATCACACTCATTTCAAATAAAACCCCTTCTGCAGAGTTGGCATTCCCAAATCTGACTGGCACCACTGTAAGACACACCATGACCTATGCCTCCCTGTGCCTAGGTGACTGGGGTACCCAAGTCCTCTGGCAAAGCCTAGAAGACTAAGCCAGCAAGAAGAGCCATCATTGGCCTTCCACTGAAGGTGGAGGAGTCGCCAAAGCCTCTCTCTCTACCTCTCCCCGAAGCTGCTATCTGGACTCAGGAAGGTTAGGCGCTGCCCTTCCCAAGTCTCAGGCTGCTCCGAGAGCCTCCTGGGGCCTGACTGGTTGGGGTTTCCCAGTATTGCCTTGGCAAGAAGGAGGGAACCAACCGGAAAACTCGATTATCCCAGGGAATTGACTCTGTCAATGATGGTAATGGCTTGGAGGCTGGGGTGAGGGGAAACGGGCAGACAGGAAGGAAGAGGAGGTCAAGGGAAGGAAATAGGGTGGGGAAAGCCTGGGCCCTGGAGAACCAGTTTCTGCTCCCTGACCCCTCAGAGATTCCAGTGCTGGGCTTTGGGGATGCTAGGGAGTTGGGGGAAGAGAGGAGACCTAAGTATCAAGGAGAAGAGGAGTCGATGGTTCAGAGAGGCCCACCCGCGACCTATCGGAAAGATCTCACACGGGCTACCCTATACTCTCGGACAGTCTGTTCTGAGTCCTGGAGCTGAGCAGGCCGTGGTGTATGTAGTTCACAGCAGTGCAGGCCAAAGTTGTGGACACTCATTGAGAAAGTAGTTCAATCAGCAAGGAAGGGCTTTGTCCTCTGAGGGGTCAGGTTTCCCTTAAACTGAATTCTTCATCTCTGTATCCACTTGAGCTCTGAGCCTGTAGTGAGAACACATCTCCTCACCCCTCCCCCCACACTGAAGATTGCAGACACACCTTCCCACCACTCAGAGAGGGAATAGACCCAGACAGTACTCCGGGTGTGCCCTGAGAAGCACAAGGCTCAGAGTGACTATCTACTCCAAATAATACAACTTATGACTACTTTGAGTATCAGTTAGTTGGTTTTTGCAACCAAAATTCACATACCGGTAGGCAATATACTGATAGGAACATAGTTGAATGTAGTGAATTTGAAGTTATCAGTCTGGGTTCAAATCCTGACTTGACCTTGGACAAGTGGTTTAACCTCATGGGACCTTTCTTCTTTGGCTGTGAGAGATGTATCTGATTTATAGAAAGCCTATATTCTGAGGTTCCCCTTGGAAAGATGCTTCAGCGATGTGATGGAGTAAGGCCGACTGGACACTGTACCAGGCACATGTGATCACATGTCAGTATGAGCCACTCTTTCCATGTCACCATGGGCTCTAGGGCACTCCAGGCCAGGTAGTAAATGTTCTACCTGGTACTTAGCTGGTGGCCTTTGTGTAAGCAACTTCCCTAAAGCATTAGAGAATGGAGCCAGATGCCTGTCTTGACAAGTTCTGGCAGACCAGGGCTGGGAAGAGGCCCCGTTGCCCTGACAATTTCAGATATTAGCATTTTGGGGGCATGGCCAGTAGTAAAGCGTATGCCTAGCATGCACAAGGCTCTGGGTTCAAACCCCAGCACCAGACACCCACACAAACAGACTGTTCATGCTCTCTGTAGACATGAAAGTCATGGTGGGCACCCAGGAAATGCTCTTTGGATGAAATCACTGACTAAAATCCCAGGAGAAGCAGCTCCATGTGGAGATTAAAGGAGAAAGAATGCGAGGGTGGACGGAGAAGGGCAGACAGACAGACAGGCTAGGAAACGGACTTATTGGAAGTGTAGCTGAGCTAGGAGCTGAGGCTTAGGAACAGCTGGAACTGGCTAGACCCAGCCCAAGAATGTCTTCTCCCCTTCCTCTCCAGATCTCAGCAGGAGCAGCTGCGGGCAGCCAGCAGGCTCCAAATAGCTGTCCTAGCAGCGGGTCAGCTGCGCGAGGCCCTGGAATAGCTGCAACTTGAGACGCAGAGCATCCAGCACATGGCAGAGGCAAAGGGCCTCTGGGTGAGCTAACATGGAGATGGGGCACAGATGTGTCCAGCCCCCAGATCAAGAGAACATCTTGGGATCCTCCCAGGATGAGGGTAACCTGGAGCCACAAGCCATGGCCCCACATTTGGAAGCAACAAGTTATGTAATCAGCTGCCCGCTTGGGAGGGGTTAGCGATGGAGGCAGAGGTGGCACAAGATCTTGAAAGGAGCTGCTCAGCCAGGTGGTGGTAGCACCTGCCTTTAATCCCAGCATTCGGCAGAGGCAGAGGCAGAGGCAGGCAGATCTCTGTGAGTTCGAGGCCAACCTGGTCTACAGAACAAGGTCCAGGACAAGTTCCAAAAGCTACACAGGGAAACCCTGTCTCGGGGAGGAAAAAAAAAAAAAAAAAAGCTGTTCAGCCACTGCTCTTCATGTCCCTTGGTGCCTGCCAATTCTGGGGCTCTGGACCAGAGCAGAAGGGCGGAGCTGTTATTACCCTTGTGTACTGAGCCATAGGCAGAGAAGAAGGGGCCTGGACCTGGGTCCTGGCAATCAGCAGGCAACTAGTTTAGGTATAGAGGCAGGAAAAATCCAAATTAGACTCAGTTGCAAGAGTCTCAATTGGATAGGAGTTCAAAGAAAGTGAAGGAGCAGGCAACCCACGGACCCCTGCCATCCTCTCACTCAGCCTTGCCTAAAATGCCCCCGGGGAAAGCTCACCACCTCAAAACCCTCCTAGCCCCTGTGTCTGTTGAAAAATAACTCTTCTTGGGTGGGGCACATAGCTCACTTGGTAGGGTGCTTGCCTAGAATACACAAAGACCTGGGTTTGATATTCAACACCTAACCAGCCAGGCACCTATGGTATACATCTGTAACCCCAGAACTTTGGAGGCAGGGACAGAAGCATCAGAAGTTCAAAGTCACACATCCTCAACCGCATAGTGAATCTGAAGCCAGCTCGGGCTCCGTGAAACCTTGTCTTGAAAACAAAAGCTTTTTCTGGTTTGGATTCTTATGTGGTAGACTGTTCCCCCGGCCCCTCTGAATCTCTTTGGGATAAATGTCACTTTGAGGGTTAAGCTCTCCCACCCAAGCTGAGAAGGACTTGCCTAGGCAGCAGGATGGACAGCCGGTGAAAGGCACATCCAGTATCATATTGCTAGTAAGTTCGTGGAAATCCACCTGAGCTAGGCCATGGGTAACGGTGGCTAGTGACGAGAGCTAAGGGCCAGCTTAGCCTTGCTAGTGGCATAGGGTGACCAAAGCAGGGTCTTGGCACTGGCTTAAGGGCCTCTTTTGAAGCTGGGCCACCACCAGCCCAGACTCTTGTTTGTTTGGATTCTCACATCCGCAGTGCTGGATGATCTTTTAGCATGGGGTTGCAGCAGCCAGCCCCCGTTTGGAAGGTGCTGCCAGCACATTTACTGTCTCCATAAACATCCTCCTGCTGGTCTGCTTCTGACCCAGATGGGAGAAGGAGCCATGGAGGCAGTACATAGCTCAGATGAGCCAACCCTCTGGGCAGTACCCTGAAAACCACACTGGTCTCCACCCTTTCCCTTTGAACTCAGCTCTGGGCAGCCCAGAAGAAACAAACATGTTCCTGGGGCCTCTGAGAGAAGTGTAGACTGGTCCAGCATCACTTGAAGTCAGACTTCTTGGTTGAATCACGGAGCCAGCGGTTCCGAGAACCATTTGATGTAGTGGCTCTCAAACTTTTGTTTGTTTTTGGTTGGTTAACTTCGGTTGTGTGCTTTTAGTTTTTGAGACAGGATTTTGTATCTCGGGCTGGCCTGGGACTCACAGTGATCCTCCTACCTCAGCCTTCCAATGGCTAGAATGACAGGTGTGAGCAACCACACTCACCCCAAGTGTTCAACTTTAAAGTAGGGGGTACCTCTGTTTCAGTACCACCAGACCTTGTAGCTGAAGTCTGGCAGGAGGCACCACGCCCATCTCCCTATGTCTCTGCACTTTGCCATCTCAGAGATGTCTTATGGAGCCTGAGGGTTCCAACACTGGAGAACCACAGGTCTCATCCAAGATCTTGGACTGCATGGTTGTCCCTCATGACATAATTCATGCATGGAGTTTTCTATTTGGTGATGGTGGCTACGGCAAATATGGCAAATTGGGTGTTCTTTTTTAACCTAAGGACGACCAGTTCTCACATTGTAGTCACTTTCCTATATCTGGGAGCCGCTGCCGATACTGGTGAGCTAAGTGGGACATGGATAATTATGCCCAAGTAATCCAGAGGCCAAGGCAAGAGACACTGGGAACTGCCCACAACTTGCAAGCTGCTGGGTCAGGTCTTAATTTGGTGGCTCTCTCCTGCTTCTGAAATGAGGGCCCGGTCCCCAGGTCTGCAGGACCCAGCTCCTCCCTCCCCTCAGAACCCACTACAACCCTCTCACCCCTGCAGGTCTTACCAAAGCCCCTAGAACCATATCTGGAGCCAATGAGACACTAGGTGGCAATGTAGCATTGCCTTTCCTGTAGGTGACAGACAGTCCAGGTTTGGTAATCCATGGACATGATCTAGTCTGCTCTAGGACAGGAGAGCCAGATGAAGCTCTTGAGAATCTGGGAACATAGGGCAGTCAGACCTGCCCTCTATACTGAATCAGATACCCTGAGACCCATTACCTCTTTCTTGGTCCAACTTTGTAGTAACTCTTGGTAACCTCCTCTACCCAACATGAGTAGATGATCCTTCCTGCCTTGAGCTCTCAAACGCCCTGTTCTAGACAAAACAGGTCCTGGGTGATTACCTAGAGCTGTAAGCGGGACTTACAGCTAGAGAAGCTGGAAGGCAATACAGCTAGGCTTGAACCGAGGCTCCAGGTTCAAACAAGCCACTACCAGCTGCATGACAAGCTGCAAGTCACTAGACTTCTCTGCAAAATACATGTAACCCTTTCCTGTGCACAAAAGGTGCACACCACCTTAGAAAACAGGACAGTGAACCACACAACTCACTGAAACCTGCATGGGTCCCAGGTGTTCAGGGGAGGGTGTATCATCCAGTGGAAGGGAAGGCGGGAAGGAAGCTAAGATGGAGCAGTGGAGGGTTTCGTGCCTGGGCCTTGACACAACTGGCAAGATCTGAAGTGAGAAGAAAAAAGGGAATGCCTGGAAGAGTCTCTGCAGAAGGAACAGTAAGATTCAGGGAGAGAAAGAGCATTGGATGTAGCCCAAGTTGGCTTCATGTAGCCCAGGCTGGAATCAGACTCAGTATGTATCTGAGCATGATTTCATCCTCCTGCCTCTGCTTCCCATGTATGTGCACCACCATATCTAGTCAAATTATTCTTTTTAAGGAAAATTGTCAAAGAGGGAGAAACCCTCATCAGCATAGCATCCCCACTGTCTACCCTGCCCCCAGGACTGGTACAGGCCTCTTAAACCACAGTTGCCTCTGGATCCCAGCCGCTAAGGCTGAGCATAAACATTGGTCAGGCCAGGGAAGCAGCAAGGTCACCCAGGTGACAGTGAAGCTCTCAGCCGTGGACGGCACACACTCAGCACACCTGGGACAGTTACAGCCCCAGGGCCTTGTCTCAAGGGCCTGAGGAGGCTCTCGGTGCAGGGCTGCAAAGCTGGGCCACTGCCCTGTATATGCAGCCCTCTAGAATCTGGATCTGGCCCAAAGCCACCTGTGTCTTCATGAGTAACACCCCCAGCAGGGAGGTGAGGCTTTCCACCCAGACCTAGAAGTATGCTTTGGGAAGATGGGTAAGAGGGTAAGAAACGTTGCAAGCCGCCACTTCCAGCCCTCAGACAGCCACTACCACTCCGATGTGGCACCAGGTCTGGTCACACTGACCTCATGTACAGACTGACTGGGGGTTCCAGATTCCAGACCCGACCCTCCCCACCCCACCTTGGGCCTGGCACGCCCCTGCTGTCAGCCATGGTTTCTCCTATTAAATACCCAGACAGCACCAGAGCCACTGGGGCATTTAACTCGAAGCACTCTCTCTCTCTGTGTGTGTCTCTCTGTGTCTCTGTGTGTGTGTGTGTGTGTGTGTGTGTGTATCTCTGTCTTTCTGTGTGTGTCTGTGTGTGTGTATGTGTGTGCGTGTGTGTGTGCGCCCAGTTGCGCACAACCCTCATGGCCACAAGCTGCCTGCTGCCTTTCTTCTTCATGCTCCCTTCCAGAACGGGACTTCCCTCTTGGCTCACTCCCACTCTGTGCCAGTGCACACCCATTTACACCCATTTATGGCTAAATTGTTCTCCAGCCACTCCATTCTCTTCACCAACTTGGATTTTGTTTCCCACAGACGTCCTCCAGGATTGTTCTCAACAGCACCCTACACTTAACATTTTGGTCACACTTAATTGCTGAATCAGATCTGGGCCACTTCATAGCTGTGATATGGCATGTCCCACTTCATAGCTGTGATATGGCATATCCCACTTCATAGCCATGATATGGCATATCCCACGTCATAGCCGTGATATGGCATGTCCACTACATAGCTGTGTTATGGCATGTCCCACTACATAGCTGTGATATGGCATGTCCCACTTCATAGCTGTGATATGGCATATCCCACTTCATAGCCGTGATATGGCATATCCCACGTCATAGCCGTGATATGGCATGTCCACTACATAGCTGTGTTATGGCACGTCCCACTTCATAGCCATGATATGGCATGTCCCACTTCATAGCCTTGTTATGGCATGTCCCACTTCATAGCTATGATATGGCATGTCCTACTACATAGCTGTGTTATAGCACGTCCCACTTCATAGCCATGATATGGCATGTCCCACTTCATAGCTGTGATATGGCATGTCCTACTTCATAGCCGTGTTATGACATATCCCACTACATAGCTGTGATGTGACATGTCCCACTATATAGCTGTGATATGGCATGTCCTATTACATAGCTGTGATACGGCATGTCCCACTACATAGCTGTGATATGGCATGTCCCACTATATAGCTGTGATATGGCATGTCCTACTACATAGCTGTGATATGGCATGTCCCACTACATAGCTGTGATATGGCATGTCCCTCTACATAGCTGTGATATGGCATGTCCCACTTCAGAGGAGCTAGGTTTTCAATTCTCCCATTACTCTCCTTTCTCTGCATAGAGCCCAGGCCATGGCAGGCACAGCATGAAGTCCAGGACACCTTGTGAGTAGAGTCTGGGTTCACCAGCCTTTTGCAAGATCTTGGCTGCTCTTTCCAACTTTTTCTTTCTGGGACACAGTCTCATGTAGTCCAGGCTAGCCTTGAACTCACAATACTCCTGCTCAACCTCCTAAAACTGAAGTTACAGGCCTGTGTTCCACACCAAGTTGAGAAGCAAGGAGACCACAAGAAGCTGGGATAGGAATTTATCTGTTCTAGTATTAATCACCCCATAAAAGTTGTGTTTATTTGGTTGCTGGCAGGCCTTTCTTCCTGGAGGTACGAAGCTGTTATTCTTGGAGATACCATCCCAGGTCTGGGCCAGGGCACCCGCAGGAAAGAGGGTGAGCTACTGAGCTCTGGCACATGGGACATGGCCTGGAAGGCCCGGAGTCAGCCTGCTGACTGTATCTGGACTACAATGAAGGAGAGTTAAGTCCCCAGCCTCTAAACTGTCTACTTCTTCAGGGACACAGCCCATCCATCTATGGGCAGGCTCAAATAGCGAACGTGTGCCTACCTACTACACACAGTGAACCAAGAACCTGAGTGTGCCTGTGCTCCGAACACCGGACAGGACAGGTGTGGGGGCTTTGGCTCCGCACACCAAGTTGGAGCGGCCAGGGGAACCTGGAGGAAGTTTCTAACGGTCAAATAATCTTTGGTCAAATTATCACCCCAAAGGAGACTGGCCCCAAGAAAGAGGACAACTTTGCTAGGAGGGAAAGCGAGCTGCTAGGGGGGACAACAAAAGATTCAGATATGCTGGGCATGGTGGCACCGGCCTGGAACCTAACGCGTGGGTCCGTGTCTTTGCCCCATCCTCTCCTCTCAATCCATCTTCTTCCCCCACCTTCCTCCCCATCTCTACGCTTGGCCCCCATCTCTTGTTTTCTACACATACACACACACACACACACACACACATATACACACACACACACACACAAATCAATTTAGGAGATGCAAAATGGAGAGCTATTTTAATCTGCTGATTGACTTCAGGGGCCATAATCCCTGTTTGAAAATGCCAGGAACTGTAGTGATTTACACCAGGACAGCAGTTACAGGCCTCGGCCTGACAGAGAAGGCAGAGTAGCCTGCAGCGGCTCCAAGGGCAACTGAACTACTCCGGACAAACCCATGTATAGTCACAGAAGGGGTGGGGGTCAGGCTGGGCTGGACAGCCTGGGCCCCAGTTCCAGCACGAGGCCCTGCTGATCCTTCTCCAGCCTCCACCCTACCTACCCTCAGTACCCTGAAGGTCGGAGGCCCCATGGCACTAGGCACACCCCCCCCTTGTCCCCACCTGTCCAGTCTCCTAGAATGGATAAGTTTCTTGAGCCTCCCAAGAAACCTCTCGAGATTCTACCGCCACAGACCTGAGCCTCCTTTGCCTTCCTGCCTCCTTCTATGAGGAAACCCGCTGGAAACCCACCGGAGGGCCGTGGGAAAGACTCTGTTTTTATCGTGGAACTCTGTGTTCAGACCCAGCTCAGTCATATCCCTACATGGGCAGGCCAGGCCTTCCACAGACCTCAGTCTTCTCCCTGCCAAATGGGGATGGAAAACACCCTTCTAGGTTAAGTGAGCTAAGGATGGAGCGTTCCAGCGGATGAAAGGGATTCTATGACCACAGAGGTTAGCGATTTATATCCAGGTTGTAAGTTGATTGAGTCCTGGTGTCTCCTTGACCTCCCTAACGGCCCAGAGAGCCCGGGGGCTGACTGAGCGTAGGGGCTGCTCTCCTTCAGCCCCACCCACCTGTTCTTTTCTTCAACTAACATTTCCCAGTGCTCCCTTTCAGCCAGCCCCCGCTCTCCCCTCCCATGCTACGACCTAAACCCAGCGAAACTTGCAGGGTTAGATAAGATAGTCTCCTCTAGAGCAGTGGTTCTCAGCTTTCCTAATGTCGCGGCCCCTTTAATACAGTTGCTGTGTTGTGGGAAACCCCGACCATAGAATTATTTTCACTGCTATTTTATAACTGTAAATTTGCTATTGTGAATTGTAATGAAAATATCTGCATTTTCTGACTGTCTTAAGTGACCCCTGTGAAAGGGTCTTTTGATGCCCCCAAAGGGGTCACGAGCCACAGGGAGAGAATCACCACTCTAAAGGCCGTTGGCAGGGTAGGACCTGGGTCCCTTCCACAAAGAAACCCCTGTCCTATGGGGAAGCAGACTGAGGCCCCCAGTGACCACAGAGCTGTAGCGAGAACAGAATAGAGAAATTGTACCCAGAAGCCTCTCAGGGAGGAGGCAGCCTCCACACTGGGCCTTTAGGCAAGAGTGGGAACTGTCAGGAAAGTCACTCTTGGCCAGACCTGGTGGCACAGGCTTGTAATCTCAGCTACTTGGGAGGCTGAGGCAGGAAAACTGGCAAGTTCACAGCCAGACTGGGCAACCCAGTGAGACCCTGTCCCAAAAGGAAGAGCTCAAAGCTCCCATTCAGTGGTAGAGCACTTGCCGTGCATGCTGGAGGCCCTGGGTCCAGCTCTCAGTCCTGGGGGGTGGGGGTGGAGGAGTATTCTTTGCTTAGGAAGGACAGAGTGTTGTTCCCACTCCCCATACAACAAGACAGTGACCGTCTCAAGAGCAATAGTCACTCACTCTCTGCCCTCCACTGGGCAGCAGGGACCAGGGTAAGACACTTCAGAGCAGATGGTTGAGGCTGGACTGGATGAGCGGCCTGGGGCTCAGGCTTAAGTTCTGGAATTCTACTGCCTTACAGTGTGAGGCCCAGGGGACACCAGAGCAGCAGGAAAGGGCTCGTGGACACCGTGGGTTAAGCAATTGTCCTCCACATGATAGGCAGGGATGACGGGCAGCCACTGGCCACTACCATGCACCCGCCGATCCTCATATGGACATCCTTTGAGACTTCCAAAGGCTGCGCCACAGTCATTATTCCCCCCCCCAAGTACACATGGGTCAACTACCTGGTGCAGACACCCTTGCGCTGGACCGGGATTTAGCCCAGATCTGTCTTGCTAGCTAAGGCAGGTGGAAGCCCTCAGGTGCAGCCAGTACATAGAGGAAGCGGAGGAGGCCAGCCAGCCAGCCAGCCCAGATGCCCTTCTTCGGTAGCTGCCACCAGGAATAGCCTGTTAGGGCTCTCAACATGTCAGCATGAATGCGGGAACACTTTTATTGACTTGAAAAACAGAAAGTTCCCAAACTGTTAGTTAACAAAAACAGCCTCCTGATGTTTGCAGCTTAACCCGGGCTCCCGGCGATTATTCACATCGCTCTCCCTACTTTCCCAGCTTTTTTTTCTTTTAAACTCAAGTCAAAGTGCTCTGAAAACATCCACAATTTCTAGGCTTAGAAGGCAGAAAGGGAAACAGAAATGGGTTTTAAACCCCCTTTGTGGCATTTCTCTCTGCAAGAGAAAGGGAGTGGGGATGGGGACAGACGTGTCTTTGCTACTAGGACAGTGTGGTGATCAGCCACTCTAACTCTTCCCAGGACCTGTCTTCCAGATGAGGAAGCTGTTTGATCAGGCTCTGTTTGTATGTAGAGTTCACATAGAGTTTGTATGTCTGCAAGCACACACTTGAATATACATGTACACATATGTCAATCGAGCTAGGAAGATGGGCGGGGCCATATTCCCCTCCATCACCAGCTCCTTGTGTGACCCTATGCAGTCTGAGGCCTTTGGTGCTCCTAACAGATGCCATGACCAGGAAGCCTATCCCTTGGTGATCCAGCTCTTCTTCTGATGTTCCCCTAGTAGCTCCTGTGGGCTGTTTGTCCTTCCACTCCCCATGTGAGGCCTAAGATAAGCTGAGGGGTCTGAGCCCCCACCCCGTGCCTCCTGCTCCCCTCTCCCATCCACTTAGCATCTTTGCAGAAAGGCCCTAGGGTAAGGATGGAGCCCAGGTGCCAGGACAGCTGTGGGCCAGGGCCAGGACATGGTTTGGGGCTGGGCAGACCCAGTGTGGAGAACTGGCTACACCACCCATCCATGAAGGACTTAACATCCCTGAATGTGGGTCTCCTCAAATAAAGTCCCAGGGTGGCTGTGAGACATACCCAGGCCTCCACTGACAATAGTTACTGAAAGCAATATTAACCTTACCAGGGCAGGGACAGGGCTGCCATTTCTGGTGGCGAAAATTGTGTATAACTCAGAAAGCACCCTGAGGGCGGAGTTCATGGGTCATAATCTCACTAAAGCTTCACTTGCCACAGCTATGGCCAGGAGGGGACAGCGCAGTTCATAGAAAGCCCTGGAGTTGTTTTGGGCCACTTAGGCTCCATGCAGCCCCCATGACTCACGGGAACAAAGGTCAGTCCCAGCACCTGAACCCTGAGGGTATGTCCTGCAACTAATGAAGCAGAGGGGTGGCACTCACCAAGCAGCTGGACACCCCGCGTGAGGCCGTAGACATCCACGAGGGCCCAGAGCGGGTCAGCTGTTCGGACCCCATTGAAGAAAAGCATGGCCGCTGAGTCGTTGATGCGGTAGAAGACACGGCCCTTCTTGTCCACCCAGAAGGCAATGATGTTGCCCTCGTTGGCAAACTCTTCGGGCAACGCTTTGGCCCAGAAGCCACTCTGAGACACCAGGTCAGGACAGGCGTACTTGGGCAGCGAGTCGGGGTGGATGCGGGAAGGGTCCTTGCTGGTGAAGCCAAGTCGCAGAGCCCCGCTCCAGCAGCATTGCTTCTTGGTGATCTGGCCACAGGGAGTGGAGACCCTCAGCCTAGCCTCTCCCCCGTGGTCAGATGACCAAGGGGGGAGGGGTGGGCTCACTATAGACCACCCTCAGCCAACTCTTAGGAGAGTCCGACAGCCAGAAAACTCACTATGTAGCTTATTCCCACCCAACCCCCACCCCAGGGGGCCTTCCTACAGCTTCGTGAAAGCCACTTCCACGGAGTCTTATCACCCAGGAAGGTTAGGAAAGGAGTGGGGATGAGAAGAAAAAAAGGTGAGGGGTCAGACTGCTGGTAACAGAACAGCAAGCAGGCCAAAGAGGTCAAAGGCAGGGGTCGGGGGTGCCCACCTTCAGCCTGACTTGCTCGTAGATGAGCACTGGGCGGTTACTGAAGGTGATGGCGTTGCAGAAGCTGGCTTGCCTCTTGACGAACTTGTGGCTGAGGTCCATGAGGATCTGGGAGCCCTTAGTGTGGGGGTGGAAGAGCAGCGGCGTGGCCGGGAGCCCCCCGGCTGACAGCACAGGCGGACAGTGCTTCTGCTTGTGATGGCATCGGTGAGAGGTGACTGGGAAGGAGCCCCCAATGGAGTCTGCAAAGGAACAGGCCACAGCCTCAGAGAACGTAGTAGGACCAAGAGCCTTGCCTGGGTCTCGTAGCGGAGGGCCGGGGAAGAAAGAGCGATTGCCCACTGGCCAGCATGTCGGTCTTCGCCAGCACAACCAGCTGTAACCGCCATCCTTCCCTCTACCATCCACTGTGTGTTCCCAGCCACCACCTTCTACTGCAGTGGTTCTCAACCTGTGGGCCGGGACCCCTTTGGAGTCACATCTCAGACATCCTGCATATCAGATATTTACATTATGATTCATGACAGTAGCAAAACTACAGTTATGAAGTAGCAACGAAAATAATTCCATGCCTTGGGGTCAGCACAGCATGAGGAACTATACTCAGGGGTCTCGGCATTAGGAAGGTCGAGAACCCACTGGGCTGCTAGGTTCTTGGCTATCCTCCACCTCCATCCTCTCCTCCCCTCCAGCAGTTACTTCCTCCCTCCCCATCAGCTGCGATGGCCTGTCACCCTGTCCAACACAAATGGCTGTCACTCCCAGCATCTTCTCTGTCACTCCTCATCTTAAACGTGACACTCAATCACCTATGAAATACCAAGTTCTGTCCTTGGCACTGAAGCTACACACGTGGCTTTGTCCTGAAGTCAACAGTCCTTCCAGGACATGGACATTGATGGGAATCACCATACAAAATGACACACAGTGGCCGGGCGGTGGTGGCGCACGCCTTTAATCCCAGCACTCGGGAGGCAGAGGCAGGCAGATCTCTGTGAGTTTGAGACCAGCCTGGTCTACAAGAGCTAGTTCCAGGACAGGCTCCAAAGCTACAGAGAAACCCTGTCTCGAAAAACCAAAAATGGCACACAGTGGTCACCGCCCAAAGAACCACCAGGAAACTCGCCCCTCAGGGACTCAGCTGGTGAGGCAGGGCTGTGACGGAGCTGTTGAGCATGGAGCCAGTGTCAGCCCCAGTGTGGAGCACATAACGTTCCTCCCTCAAGGCCGTCCCTATGTATACTCCTGCTTAGCACTGCCCCATGCCAGTAGCACTGGGGGCACCTGACAAAAGCATGGTACTTCCTTCCTTCCTGATAAACAACTCAGTGGGACAGAGGGCAGGACAGGCTTGGGGGAAGAGCAAGTACTTTAAAGATGTGTGACTAGCAGCCAGGAGACAAATAGGAACAGCCAGTACTGCAGGAAGAGGTATCTGGTGGCCTCTCTGGCACTCACTGGCTGAGTGATACTTCCCTCTCTGGGATACTGGCTGACCTGTACCTCAGGATCAGCTGGGTGGCATCCTTACACGGCACCCTTTCTTCCCCAGCTCCCCGGGCCCCACCAGTCTTACAAAAAATGAAGCCTGCCCATCTGGTCATTTTAAGCAAAGAGCCATGACAACACAAGATGGAGAGATGCTTCCACCTATGACAGGGCTTCTGGGGTGTCTCAGATTTTAGTCCTTACAGCACAGCAACTTAATTATGCAGCAAGATGCAGTTAGCAGCAGGCCAGCACAGAGCCCTCCACTCTCTCAGCAGGGGAGGAAGAAGAGGGAAACAGGGAGGGGAGAGGAATGGGCAGCCCTAGAGGCCCTGGAGGCCAAGCCTGTCAGGACACTTTGGTTTGTGTCACTTCACATCTCGGCTTCTAGACACCAAGCTCCAAGCTCCATGGCCTAGCACCAGCTGTGACCATGCACTTTTCTAGAGCACATTCTAGTGTGCCAGGCCCGAGGGGTGGGGCAGCATGAGAAAGGCTGGCTTTGCTCTCTCCAGGAAAACAAGAAGTTCTAGAACTGTTCAGAGGTGCAAGGGTTCTGGCAGCCATCAGGCCACAAGGGCTGGACTATCTCAGGAGTCCCAGAGTTGGGTAGGCTCCCTAAGTGGCCTCGAGGTAGTGTGAAGGGTGAGCGGTCACCCCAAGAAGGGAACTCTAGGTAGTGCTGAGGGTGTGAGGTCATCCCAGGAAGGGAACTCTGGGTAATGTAGAGGATGGGAGGTCATCCCAGGTAAAGGGTAGAGGAAGCAGTAGTTTTAGGTACCCTGACTGGAAGGCGCACACCCAGCTGGTCTCAGACACATCTTGCTTGAATCTTAGTTTCCTGCTACTGGAGCTGGAGAAACAGCTCAGTAGCTAAGAGCGCTCGCTATGCAAGCTTGAGAACCCAAGTTCAAATCCCTAGTGAGCATATAAAAAGCCAGGCATGGCCTCACTAGTGTCTGTAACCCCAGTGCTGTATGGGATGGAGACAGAAGGGTTGCTGGGGCTTGTGTCTCAGGGAGTCAGGCAGAGAGTGACGGGCCAGAACACACATCCTCTGGCTCCAGCTATGTGCAATCCGCACACACACACACAGGTATATCCCTCTTTTGATGCAGGGACACAGGCAGTACCAGGTGAAAACAGGTTGGCAGGTGCCTGAGGGGACAGCTTCCGTACAACGGTACAGTTACACTTCAGGGTGTTCCCCCAAGAGAAATGAGAACACGGTTATGATCTGCCCATGGTATAAAGCAGCTTGATTCATGGCCAGCCCCAAACCACCCAAGTATGCCTCTGCTGGAGAAGGAGTGAGGGCAGTGGGTGTGTCCGTGCAGTGATGGCTCAAAATTGCTAAGCAACAAAAATCGCACAGAAGGTCACCTACTACATGACTGCATCTCAGTGACAGTGGAGAGGCAGAGGTTTGTGGGGTCAGAGTTGTTGACAGAAACATTCTCTGTCTTAATAGCGACAGTGGTCCAAGGATGATTTATTGAACAGACATTAGACTTCAGCAAGGGGCTGAGGCTGAGGAGATATCCCGCAGGTAAGAGCACCCCTTGCACAAGCGAGAAGACTTGAGTTCAGCACCCACATAACAAGCTAAGCATAGTCGTGAAGGCATCTGTAACCCCAGCACTCAGGAGAGGAGTGGAGACAGGAGGATAGCCGGGACTTGCTAGCTGCCAGCCTTACTCCACATTCAGGGAGAGACCCTGTCTCAGGAGAACAAAACATTTTACGTCCATCTCTGGTGTCTGGGCATGAGCAAAACTATATGCATACACTACACACACATACACCACACATACCACACACACAAAATAGAGTGGAGGAAAATACCAGCGATGGTGGCAATAGTGGGAAAGTAGAATTTCTGGCCACTGAAGTCCCACTTGGTCCCAGGAAGGGCTCGTAAGTATTTAGACTACCTCACAGGAGGTCTCCACACCAAGGTGGGCTGACACTCTAACCTTAACCGTAAGTCCCCTTCAAGCTGTGAAGTGATGCTGTCCTATCCTGGTGGGTGGAGACAAGGTACTCCGGCAGCTTCAGTGAAGCCTTTGGGTCTACCTCTCCTGTCCACATTGAGGTCCCAAGGCTCTCAGGACAGTCACTGAGCGACCCCCAGACGCTCTTCTCAAGGTGGCTGTGTGATCACCCTTTGGTCTACTGGCCATCTTCTCCCCGTAAACCAGCAGCAGCTCGGCAGCCCCAGCTAAGTACCGGACCCACACCCTCCTCAACTCCTCCCACAGTCTGAGGGGAGTCCTTGAGCTCCCCACACCCCGGTTATTAATCCCACATCCACACTAGCATTCCTGGATTCAGCCTCCTCCTGTCTGCCCTGCTGTCTCAGGCATTGTCACGTCTCTTCTTTTTTTTTTTTGGTTTTTCGAGACGAGGTTTCTCTGTGGCTTTGGAGCCTGCGCTGGAACTAGCTCTTGTAGACCAGGCTGGTCTCGAACTCACAAAGATCCACCTGCCTCTGCCTTCCGACTGCTGGGATTAAAGGCGTGCGCCACCACCGCCCGGTTGTAATGTCTCTTCTGAGAGGGCCAGAGCCACCACACAAAGGCACCTGAACTGTATCCTGTACACTGCTAGTGTGTAAAGTCCTCATACGGTGCCAGGGCCACCACATGGAGGCACCTGTGGGCCACTCTGTGAATGGTACCCTCGAGGTGGCTAAAGTGGCAAGGCTGATCAGAGCGACTGCCATCCTGATGCCCTGCTTCTGCTCTCTTCCTGTCACATCTGACCTGAAAATGCCCTGGGCTGTGGGGAGAGAAAGCATGGTGAGAATTATTGGATGCACAGCTCTGACACCAAGGACCCAGATGGGGCAGCTGGAGGCAGTCACTTCCGTCACTTGGAGGGTCGCTATGAGGTTAGGATTAGACTAAGAGGCAAAACTAGGATTACACTGCGCCCCTTCAACAGGTGTCCAGGAGCTCATCTCCCCGTGGTTCTGGGGCAGTAGGACCTGCACCCCAGCAAAGGTATGGTAGTGAGCCTGAGGACTTTGCGGCTACTCAAGGAGAACCCCCATTCTGCCACCAGCTCCCAGCCAAGGTCCAAGGCAGCCCTTCGGGCCAAGTTTACAAGCTCATGGAGCCTCCATGCAGGCCCCTGCTGATGAGGAGGAGGAGTGAGACTTCCCAAGGGCCTTGTCTGCCTTGCGCATGTAAGCTGCCAACGCAGGCCTGACCCACCTCTGGAGTAAAGACCATGGCCCCCATCATGCTCTGAATTACGGCAGAGTCTAACGGCAGAGCTGCCAAGGATCAGGGAGGGTGTGCGAGGCAGCACTAACCCTGAGGCAGGGCCCAATAATGCCTCCGGACACATTAGCTTACACGTGTGGTCTCTCGGCCAGAGTGCACAGATCTGAGTTCAATCCTGGCCATCTCCAAGCCCAGTCAGTTTCCCCTGTGTGTGGATACTGTGTGGAGCCTCAACTTTGCTATCTGTAAGATGGGGTCACCACAGCCTTCATGGAATCAAATGAGATGATGTAGGGACAGCTCAGAAAATGGCCACTGCTGTACGGTACACCACTCCATGTCCTTCCCACTTCCATGACCTCTGCCCTGGCTGGTCCCACTGACCACACCCCTTCTTTCCCAGCCCCACCTGTGTTTCTGCAAACCTCTCCAGTCTTCCAAGGCCCAGACGAACCCCATGGCTCTTGAGACTACCTTGTTCTGACCCTTGGCTCCGGATACAAGTGCTGGCCTCATCTTCACCTCCTACACAGCCTGGCTCACTTCCAGGGGAGGGAGCAGGGAGGGGGGCACGGGTGGGAGGGGTGGGAGGGGATGGCAGAGCAAAACCCGTGAACATTGGGAGCAGGAGACCTTCAGTTCACACCCTAGCTAGGCTGCGAAATCACTGTGACTTCAGGTAAGTTACTGTCCCACTCCAGACCTTGTGTTCTTTATAAAAAGAGGCTCCTGGGGCTGGAGAGATGGGTTGAGAATATTTACTGTTCTTTCGAGGACCTGAGTCCTCAACACCCACTTTAGGCTACTCACAGTCACCATAAGTCTAGCCTCAGCAGGCATCTGCGTTTGTGTGTGCATACCCAACACACACACACACACACACACACAAACACAGAGAGAGAGAGAGAGAGAGAGAGAGAGAGAGAGACTAGTTTAAAATAAAAAAATAAATCTTTCTTTTTTTTAAATGGAGGCTCCTAGCTGCCTTGCTTACTTTTCCCAGCTATGATGGATACATGGGGAGCACATTGATTCAAAACAATTTTCCAAATTTTAACACCTGAGTCTAACATAGAGTTTTGTTTTGTTTTAAATAAAAGTGACGACTATGGGAGGAAGTGTCCATTTATTTTTATCTGCAAGGAGCCAAGCTCTACAGCCTCGCCTTCTCTCGGACGTAGCTCTGGTCTCAATGCCCTGCGTGCAGGGCCTGACTCGGACAGGCTGGTGTGCATCCTCTGCAGGAGCAAGGAGCCAGAAGGTAGGGGACAGGTGATGGAGATGACTGTCCGTTCCCCCAGTGACCTCACCGCCAGGCATGGCTCCACCCATTTCTCAGCTTCAAACCCTTCCTTCCCCTGCCCACCATGGACTGGCCCTGATGCTCATCCTACAGACTTTAAGGTCTTTCACGAGTCTCTCTGGGACCCGATACAGATTTCTGGGGACCTATCTACCCAAGCAGAGTGTCCCTCACCACATGGAACTTTAAAACCCCGGGTCACCCCTAAGGCACGTATGTTCCAGGGTGCTTTCCCTCGGCAATTCTGCATCCACAGGTCCTGGGCATCGCAAGAGCTGAACAAAGTCCCTCAGACGACTCTCTGCCTTCCTGTCTTCCCATAATGGACAGGGAGGATCCCTGGGGAAGGATTCTTGTTCATTGATATTTTCCAGTTTTCTGCTCTGGACACTGAATAGGAGCTCAAGTGGAATGATGAAAAGAACCTGCTAGGGCAGTGATTCTCAACCTTCCTACCGCTGCGACCCTTTACACAGGTCCTCGTGCTGTGCTGACCCCAACCATAAAATGATTTTCAATGCTACTTCATAACTGTAAGTCCGCTACTTAATGGAAATAGTGTGTTTTCCAATGGTCTTATGCGAGCCCTATGAAAGGGTCATTCGGCCCTAAAGGGGTCGTGACCCACAGGTTGAGAACCACGGTGCTAGTGTGTGGTTCTTTCATCTGAACATCTGCTGTGTGCTGTGCCCTTTCTGGTGGCCAGTGGAGACACCAGAAGATGAAGAGCAACACTTCCTTTCTTCCCAAGACCCCACACTCCATGCTTGACTACCACCCATCAGCTCTGCACTGCTGGTGAGAAAGAAGGCAATCCCTGGGGGATGGCTCTCCTGTACCAGTCCTTGCATTTCCTACCCAGCCTGTCTCACCCTCCCAAACCCTATGAGATGGGTGTCCGTGGGAAGCACCATTATTGAACTTGGCCCAAGAGGGCCATCTTGGCCCCTGGACCCTCTTCGTTCCTGTGTGGCCCCTTCCCCTTCAGTGTAAGCTTCTAAAGTAGATCGAGGCTGAAGTAATGAAATGTCACTCCCATTGGGTGGTAAAAGGACTGTCACTTCTGTCTTGGCTGTTACTGTCCTCTCTGGAATGACTCCCTCAGGGGAGGCCAGCTGCCATGCCTGTAGGGAGATGTGGGGAGGATCAAGGACTGCCAGTAATTATGAGTAATCTTGTGATGGCTCCTCTCCAGGTGAGCCTTGAGATGAGACAGCAGTCCCAATGAACTGACTGCAGCCTGGGGGAAGAGAACCCAGGGGCCCCGGGGCCCCAGGAAAACCACACAATTCCAGGGCACAAGAGCAGCGAGCTGGTTAAGGGCTTGCGGTTTCAGGCTGTGGGTTTGGGGGTAATAGATTGTGCAGCAAAAGACAATATCATATTGATGGTCCTGGATCATGGCTTTCAGAACAGTCCCTGAAAGACCAAGGTCACGTAGGTGAGCTCTGAACCTGTCATACTGCCCCCACAAGTCAGCTGACCCATTCAGCCTGTCCCCTGCCTTCTGCCCGCCTCCCCCGAGCCCATCTGGAGACCCCTCAGTCTTGTGTGCTCTTGCTGTCATGACACAGCATGAAGAGCCATGCTAGCACCCCATTATCCTTCCCCCCCAAAACCCTGACAATGCATATAGCATGGCCTGAAGCTGCCTGCCACACCAAAGGGGTACATGATGATGTGGGAGGGGAAGGGACGGCAGAATGGCCACCCCATGGACAAATTCATCTCTAAGCTGAGTGTCCTGCCCGCTCGCTTGCTGGCTTGCTCGCTCGCTCATTCTCTCACGGTGACGTCCCAATCTGATGTTCCCAGCAGCTGGCAGTCGCACATCTGATATCATCACCTGGGAGGGAGACCAGTCCATCTCCTCCTTCTTCCCGTTCTACCTTAAGGTCCCATAAGGGAATTTCCAGATGACTCAGCCTGCTGTCACTGTCCCTATGTTCCCAGGACTATCCCAAAACCAGGTCTAAGACAAGGGAAGTCATGGCTCACATGGATCCCTCCCCACACAATCTTACCCTCAGCTCCTCTTACATAGATCCACACCCTCTTTGTACACACACAGATGGTTACTGGAGAAGGAGAAAGAATTTCATGAGGGTCAGTTCTCTCTCTCTCTCTCTCTCTCTCTCACCAGTCTCTGCATCCTTCACACCCAGCCTCTCTCATGCTCCCACCCTACAACATGGCTGTCTATAGGAAACACCCCTACCTAGTCCCTGGTAACCCCCCCCAACTTCTGAGCTCTTCCCCTCCAGTATGGGCTGGACCCGACTATTCACTTCTAGGTAGCTGGTGGGTATGCAAAATAGTGGACAGGAACACCTAAGCAGGACTGAAGGCGGAGAGGCCGCAGGACCTATGTCTATGTACATTCTAGCAAGCACATTTGGACAGAGACCCTCCGTGAAACCTTCATGGATGCTCAACCCATGCCAAGTGTGCTGCTTGGCAAATTCCAGATCAGCCAACTTGGCCCTTCTGCCCACTCTGCCAACAGACCTTCCTGCCCCAATCCAGGGGCCAACTTAGGCACCAGTCAGCAAAAACAGAGCTTTGAGCTTTCGGCTAGGACATGGCCCCTCCCCTTCTGCCTACAGCTTTCCTGGCTTCATCACCCAGGTGCCCAGTCCACCTCACCTTTTCTTAGCTCCCCGACACTTCCGTACCCATTCAGCTCCAAACCAGGCCTGGACTCCACACTCCTCTCCCTCTCAACCTCTGGTGCCCATTGAAGGCCAAGTCCCGGATTGAATTATGTTGGAACAGCCTGTTGCTTACCCTCCCTGAGCTGGAAGGCTCAGTGGCTCCACAGCCATGGGCTATAAGCGGCTAAGTTCCCTCCTCCCACAGCAGCTCCGTGGTAATCTCAGGGCCCATAAGGCCATGGGAGGCTGCTGCCCCCGCTGTAGCTCTCAGGATTAAGGAACTCAAGAAGGGAAAGTAAGGAGTCAGTCCAGTGAGACAAGGCCACATGTCTTGTCTGAGGCACCAGCTGTGTGCCCTCAGCCAGCCATTTCCCTTTGGGGTGATGTTGTCTCCCTCTGTGATGGGTGTGGCTCTATCTCTCAGATCACTGAACCCTCACATTTTCTGATGCTTGGGCACGTGAAGTCTCAAGGTGAGCCACCTGGATGCCATTGATACTCCTCAAATAAGGGGTCCATACCCTGACTGGCTGAACACTACAGGGAGATAAAGGAGGAAGTGAGAAGTCCCTGTGGGACTTGCCACCCTGTCCACCCCAGCAACCTGCCCTTCAGACTGAGAGTAGGCGCAGCCCCAGAAACCTGCCTAGGGAGAGAGACTAAGCGCTCAACCGAAGAAATCATTCTCCAAATGGGAATTCATCCGGTCCATCGGTTCCCTGCCAGGCTATTCCCAGAGCTTGATTCCACTTTACCAACCCAATACACACACACCACACACACACACACACACATACACACACCACCACCACACCACACACACCACACACACCACACACACACACACACACATACACACACCACCACCACACCACACACACCACACACACCACACACACACACACACACATACACACACCACCACCACACCACACACACCACACACACCACACACACACACCACACACACCACACACACCACACACACACACACACACCACCATCACAGGGTACACCATAAGCATGGCTGCTTATAGTAAGAACAACATAGTCTTTTCAATATACAAAAACGTCACAACCATGTGAGTACATAAATAGGGACTCAAAACCCAGCTATACTGTCTGTGGACACCAAACACACAGACACACAAAACATGATGTCATGCACACACCCAGCAGATAAAACCTAGCACGGAGGGCAAGGTCAGTGTTTGCCACCGCCCTTCGTTCATTGTCACCCAGCAATCCAAAATATTTGGGCTTGAAACAAACCCAAGGCTTTTCAAAATGCCATCAAGGGCCATGTGACTGTTTTGGGGACCCAAGGGAGCCATGCAGAGTAGGAACACCCGTAGGAAGCAGCCAGAGTCTGTGTGTCCCCTTAATTCCTGTTCACCTTCTAAAAGGGGGCAGAACCAGAGCCATGAGGCAGTCGGTATGCAGAGCAGGAAGGCATACATGGATACGAACGCGTGAGGACAGATGGGCAGGGTTGACCGGATACTGCTAGGCACAGGCACGCCCTTCCACACACCCACTACCCATGTGATGGCAGCTGAGGCAACGGCCAGGGCAAGCCGAGGACAGGGGCCTGACTTGACAGGGAAGGGAAATGGGCAAATACGACACCTGATTAATCCGCTCCTATAGCCACCAAGCCTAGATGCCCACCCAGTTACGTTCCTGTCTCTTGTGACATGGGACACCTGAAGGAGAGGGACTCCGTGTGACCCTGGACCCAGATTGCTTCTCCGAGCCCTTTTGACTTCCTCTACTTCGCGTTCACTCCCATCCATGCAGTCATCCCGGGGAGCCTTGTGTGAGCACCTACTGTTAGCCCTGCTGACAGATGAGAGCCCTAAGAGGTGCCCAGCCCCATGCTCATCACAGCGATGCTGTCTACTCCGGAGCATGAGCTAGACAGCTCTTGGGGTTCCAAGGCAGCCAGAGGACAGTGGCCACATGTTCCAAGGGCTCTTCTGTCCTTCCCAGTCTCCAAGCCTGCCCAGGTCTGACCCCAGTGGAAAATGTCAGTCAGCTGGCTCCAGACCCTCTGCCAACAGTGAGCCTGGGCCATAGGTAGACAAGCCAGGCCTCAGTCAGCCCATTCCAAGTCTCAGGCCAAAGCCCAGGTCCCTGACACTGCCCCAGCAGGCTCCAGGTTACGTATCTTTTAGGACTTTCCACCTGTCATTTGGCCCTCCCGACCCAGGAAAAAATACAGTTTCTTTTCCGAGAATCAATAACCTGCTTTTTCTACCTCTTTACCTCTTTATTTTTAAGTTAGCAATGACGATCCCAATGTCCAAAGCCTGGAAGAGGGCAGCCACCTGGCATCAGCCACCCCCATGGTTTCTAAGTGGCTCCTTCTCTCCTTCCTGCCTGGGCCTCTCCCAGGCTCTTGATGTCCAATAGACTCAGCAGATGGGGGCACACTTTCCAATACCCTGCCTTATAGGGAGGGTCACAGGGCATCGAGGTAGGGGATCTGACTCCAGACGGTCTGTCGAGGAGCTCAGTTCCAGTTCCAAGGAAGGGTCCCCCGGGTCTGCTGCCACTTTAGCCATGTTGCTTCCAAGACCACAGCACAAGAGCTGGGAAGTCCAGAAGACGGGAGTGGAAGCAACCAGAGCCCAGAAAATAGGATGCAGTCCGCTTCCTTCCCCTTCTTCATCCCCCTGCTGTGGGTCTGCCAGAAACTCATTCACCTCTTCTGGAGAACCAGGTCAGGCTTGGGCTGTCACTAGCACACCTGTGTGCTTAGGCGCAAGGTGGCACGGGTACACACCCACAGATATCTCCAGCACAAGCACAGGCACATGTGCACACACGGTGCTCGCACATCTCTCCCCGACCACCTCCAAGACACAGAAACTGTCTCCCCAGTTGTCTAAGTGCGATTTGCCCCAGAGCCTCTGTAAGGAGTATTATTGAGGTACCTAGGACCTCACGTTCCACTCAAGGGCTGCTCCTCACCCTGGTAAGAGAACAAGGCCACTTTGCAGGGAAACTCAGATGCCCGACCTTCCAGTTTTCACTAGATATCCTTATTTCTCCACCACAGTGCCACCCACCCAAACATCTCCCCCCGCACACACAGCCCCAGAGCCCATCAAAGACTGACAGGGCAGAGACATGAGTAAAGCCATCCCAGTGCCTCTCCACTTCAACCTCCCAAGTGGTCCCCAGGATCGGGGCGGGTTGAACCCCAGACATCAACTGGGGCCTTACCGTGGAAAGTGTTCCGTGTGATCTGTCCCCCCATCTCAGGCCGCGGGCAGCTTGGCCACCTCCGTTTGGCTGGCTGGCCTCGTCACGGAGCAGCCCTGCCCGCCAGCTCCCCTCCTCCTTCCCCCTGTCCTCCCCCGCGGCCAGCCGGCATGGCAGGGCCAAGCGGCCCCTTTTGCGCCCCCACGCTCCCTCTCCCTCCTGCATGCACACGCCTGCCCGCCAGCCAGCGGGCCACACACGCACACCCCCTGGTTGTGCTTGCTGCCTCCCAGCTCCCACCCACTGGGAGCCTCCCCCACCTTCCCCGCTGGTTCAGGCAAGGGATCTGTCATGTTTATTTACATAAGAAGGAGGAGACTGGAGGCTTCCTGAAATAGCCAAGCTCCAGAAAGCGCTGGAGATGCCCCAGCAGAACACACACCATACACAGACATACACACGGAAACATACACACACACACTCTCACACTCACACTGTCCCATGGATATGGAGATACACACAACACTTCCCCTGTCACCCAGGCCAACAGCCAACAGCCAATTCAGTATTCAGGGGACATCACAAGCCACTTACATGCAGATTAGGGGTAAAGCCAAGGGTGGGATCAGAGCAGTATTGACTTTGTCCCTGCACCGAGGATACCAGTCAAGTTAGGGAGTGCAAAGAACTCACAACATTTCTATCTCCTTCTTCCAGACTCTCTTGCAAGCACTTGGCAAGGATTAATTCCTTCAGTCCTTGCAGGCTGACCTATGAGATCAGCATCAGTACTATTACCGATGGGTACCACCAGCATCTCCCAATGGCCAGAAGGCCAATGAAAAGAGAGCTAACTAGAGGATAGCAGGGCTGGGATGAACACCCAGATAGTTTGGTGCCGGAACCCAGGCTTTTACTACCATGCCAAGTTGTCTTTTTAACCATACACATTCACACTCTTGAGCAGCCACACGGGCCCATGCAGTATGTCTGCATCATGCCATGTGTCTATAGAACAGACACGTGAGCATGTATGCACAAATACAAGTGTAGTGCAATTTCTAATTGGTCTTAATAGTAAAAACCCAGAGTCAGGTATCAGGATAAATGCTGAAAGATCAGAGAAGTAAAGGAGCTGGCCACTAGAGTGACTTTTTACCTCTAGCAAATCCTCAGACCAACGAAGGCTAGATCCTGTCTCCAGGAATCCTCAGACTGAATGCAATGAGCTCCTGTCGCCTCCCACCTTATATTCCTCTCTCCACCCAGCCTTATCACTTCCCATCTCCACCTCTCTAGTGCTGGGATTAAAGGTGTGAGCCACCACCACCTGGCTCAGTTTCTCTTTTAGACAGATTTGATCTCGTGTAGTCCAGGGTGACCTTGAACTCATGGAGATCCATCTGCCCCTGTCTCCTGAATGCTGGGATTAAAGGTGTGTGCCACCACTTCTGGGCCTCTATGGCTAACTAATGTGGCTAGCTCCGCACTCTGATCTTCAGGCAAGCTTTATTTGTTACAGCACAAACAAAACATCACCACACACTCATGCACACACACACTCCGAAGTGCCGGCATAGTGCCCACTTACCCATCTCCTGCCCTACACATTACATGCATTCTCCCACAGATTCACACAGCTTCTGGAGGAATCTTAGGGTGCAGAATCTGGCACCACTCTGCACCTAAGGAGGCAAGTGAGGCTGGGAAGGGAAGTCCTAGCCCTAAGCAGCAAGCCCAAGTTGCCATCAAAAGGGACAAGCCATGCATTGAGGATTTATAGTGCACGGAACAGTGCATGAGCTGCTCTTATACCCATTTTACAGAAAAGGGGGTGAGTGTTCTAAGAAACTAAGCATTTGTCTGAGGATCCCAGTATGTCACAGCAGAGCCAGGACTCCAGCCTGGGTAGTCTGGGAAACACTCTCTCTATCCATCACACTCTGTACAGGATAAACACCTCTTCCAGGACAGGGGAGAGTTCACATCTCCCAGGCCCTCTTACGGTTAAGGATCTAGATTCCCAGAGAAAGATACACATGGGGAGTCAGGGGCTGGGCAAAAAGCTGGGGGAAACATGGGGGGAAATGTAGGGGCTGCCCTGCATCCAGTGGAAGTCAGGTATGAGCATTTGTGAGGTGCTCAAGACACTGCTGTTGCCCACACACGGCACACACAAACCAGTCTGACAGAAGGACAAAGAACGCAGAGGGACGCTGGGACCTGATTGGGCTAAGCAGTTAGGAAGTTGGGCAGGCCCTAGGTGTGAGTACCCATGGCCTTCATGGTGGCTCCCTCTGCCAGGGACTTCATTCGGAAGAAACTGTGGCTCTGAATTCTATGCAAGGCAGCTCCCTTCACACTGGCACATATTCACTTGTGGTTATACACACACACTCACAAACACACACACACACACTTCCCTAGTCCCTTCCTATGAGGGGAAGTGGCTGAGGCATCTGACCATCCCATTCATGGGATCACAGTCATAAAGGCAAAACCTTGCACTCCTCCAAGCAGGTTACACATACAGGGTCTCATTCCAGCACTCCCCCCCCTTTAAGCACATGTGTATGGGTGCATGGTGAGTATGCATATGTGACTATGTGTCCGCATGTGCATGGGGAGTGCACATGACTGCATGTGTGACACTGGCATCTTCTCCACTTTATTTGCCGAGACAAGATCTCTCACTTGAACCCAGAACTCGCCAATCCACTAGTCTAGTTAGCCAGTTTGCTAGCCCATCTCTGCCTCCCAACCTCTGGGATTCTGGGCAGCCAACAAGCCTGTCAAGCTCTTACATGGCTTCTGGGGGCCCAAACTCTGGCCCTCACGTTTGGTCAACAAGCACTTTATGCACTGAGACCCCTAGCTCCCACCTGCATTTTAACAGACATATCTGGGCCTTGGGCCACTGATCAATGGGGCAACCTAGTCTTCTCATGGCTCAGCATCCCACAGACCATCTAGCCTTGCTTATCCTATGGCTCCTGGTTTCTTCCACTGGAAATGCTCTCTCTGCCTGTGCCCCATCCTGGGAAAACATCTTCCAGGAAATCTCCTTCAGGCTGCAGGTTGAGTCCCCATTTCTGGAACTTGGAACTTGTCTCTCCTCTGAACTCTAGAGCTATGCCCCTCCTAATCCTTGTCTTATTCTTCCCAACACAGAGACAGCAGGGCTTAGTGAGGACCTAGGCTATATGTCCCGGCTTCTTCTGAGTGGAGATCCACAAGCTAAGGCACCTAAGCCCACAAACATTGAGCATCTGCTACCTGCCAATCACTGACCTGCACAGTGAGGGTGAATGTGATCCCAACAGGCAGCTCCTAGCTCTAGGGGTCGGAGAGAAACAGATGTTTCTCAACTAGCCACCATGCAGAATATATGACCGTTTATTTCTACAAAAGGGGTTCTGAAGCCACAGATTCAGGTTCTAGTGAGCTTGAGGCAGGGTTTCCTGAAAAGTGCCCAGAACGGGGCATGATACCTAAGTTCATGCCCATGTGCCGTAGAGGTGGGCCAGGGAAAGGCATGCTGGGAGACTCAGCACACATGTGCAAAGGCCCGCGGGCTGGAAGGAGCCCAGCATACTCAAGAAGCAAGGCTGGTGTGGGCAGAGCAGCTTCAGCGGGACGACCCTAGTGAAATGTGCTGTTGGCAAGACTATCTGGGCCAGGGAAATGGCACAAGAGCCTAGAGAAGCAGAACGAAGATCAGGCTATTTCCCTGAGCAACAAGGAACCCTGACAGGCTTCAGTGGGGGAGGCAGCAAGACCAGACACACATGTCTAAAAGGTCACTCTGCCATCTGGTGTGGGCACGCGTGGGAAGAGACAAGAGGTGCCAGGGCAGAAAGCAGCGGCATCCGGAAGGATGGGGCCAGCACCTGGCTTGCCCTCACTCCCCCTCGGGCCTTGCATCATGCCTTGTAGAGGGGGTACTCAGAAAATAGCTCACGGTAGAATAGGGGTTCTTCACAGGATGGGGGCGCATAACTGAGAAGTCACGTGGCAAGGATGGGGCAGGTGTGGCCAGGGGGCCCAAGAGTCCTTCAGGTGGGCAGTGGCAAAAGTGAAACAGAAGCCAGGTATGGTGACATCTACCTGTACTTACAACACTCAGGAAATGGAGGCAGGAGGATTGAGCTTGAGGCCAGCCTGGGCTACAATACTAGAAACCTGTTTGGTAGGATAAGAAAAATTGAGAACTAGGGGTCACCTTGGTGTCTCCAGGACTTCTAGAGCAGTACCACAGAACAAATGGCTTTTCCTACCTGGCCCACTACCCTTTTCTCAGAAGGAAGTGGTAATGTACCCTACCCCGGAGCAGTGTCCACGGTTCTGTGGCGGACGCACCATCCCTTCCTCGGGGTGGAACCTGAGATGCATTCCTGTGAGGTTTTATTAGTGGGCACCACATAAACCTCCACTTAATCAAAAGATGCTGTTTACTAAAAGAGATAAAGATAGCAGCACTCATTCAGCAAGCTCCTCTGTGCACCTGTGGACCAAGGGGCAAGCAAGACTCAATCCTCACCCCTCAGCAACCAAGAGGCAGGTGGATCGAGCCTGGGATCGGGAAACAATTACAGGTTACGGGGCGAGTCATGCTGGTGTCAGGGAAGGGGCTTCTGTGGCTGTCGTTAACAGCTCAGTGTTTCATCCCACAGCCACACTGAGCAGAGGCAGGGAAAGGGGTGAGCCACGCTGTGGTTGGAGTAATGGATGCCTTCCTTAGGCTCATGTGTCTGAGCATCTGGCCCACCTCAGGGTGCTGCTCTGATGGTTGAGGAATCTTTAAGGAAGTGACACCTCACTGGAGGAAGCAAGTGACTCTGGCCTTGATGTCTTGATGTCAATCCAACAGAGCCAGCTAACAGTGCCTCTACCGGCTCAAGGTGGCCCTTGTACTAGGTAGGTGGCTAAGGAGCTTGTATACAAAATCTCAGCCGATTACACAACATCCCTTCCCTCACTCTGCAGGGCATAAAACTGAGGTTCCAAGAGGTAACACCAAAGGCAGGACTTGTCTTCTTCCTTCCCCAGGGAGCGGCAACCGCCCTCTGGTCGCATTGAGGGAACTGCAGTCCCCTGGGTTCTTGAACCTGTGTAGCTGTCAAGACCCTCTTCCTGGAAAGTCCTTTTCTTCCAGGATGTGACCACTGATAAGGTTGCCCATGCTTGAGTGGACAGCCCTACAACCATGCATGTGGGCAACACTAACTGGATGTAGTGGGTTAGATAGGAAAGTAGGAGGGGGTTTCTCAGTGGGTGCCCAGGACATACATACATACATACATACATACATACATACATACATACACACACACACACACACATATATATATATATATATGAAATTGTCAAAGAATAATTTAAGACTATTATTATAGGGGGCTGGAGAGATGGCTCAGCAGTTGTTAAGAGCACTGGCTGCTCTTCCAAAGGGTCAGGGTTCAATTTCCACCACCCACATGGCAGTTCAAAACCAGTTCCAGGGGATCCTATACTCCTTTACTGGCTTTTGCGGGAACCAAGCATGAACATGGTACAGACATACATAAAAGCAAAATACTTATACACATAAAAAATAATAATAATAGCTGAGCGATGGTGGCACACACCTTTAATCCCAGCACTCAAGAGGCAGAGGCAGGTGAATCTCTGTGAGTTCGAGGGCAGCCTGGTCTACAAACTGAGTTCCAGAAGAGGCAGGACCAAACAAACAAACAATAAAAAATAAACAAAAATATTCTAGGAGCGGTGAATATGGCTCAGTAGTTAAGGGCTGACCAGCTGCGTTACAGTAACCCATGTGGTGGAAAAAGCCACCATGTTACAGGTTATCTTCTGGCTTTCACACACATGCCACAGTGTGCCTATTTAAGCACACACACACACACACACACACACATTCAAATATAAATGTAAAATTAAAAAAATTTAAATATACTCAATAAAAGAGAAGAATTAGTTTACCTAAAAAACAAATAAATAAAATAAACGAGGCCCTTCTCACAAGCCCTGCCCGTGTCACCCTATTTATAGCTTCCCTTCCTTATGGGCATCCAGGGTGGGCTGGACAGCTCAACTTTTATTCACTACATCCTTTCTCATCCTTGTTCCCCATGAATGAGAAACCCCCTCCCCTCTTTCTAAAGCCACTCTCCTAGAGCTGAAAGCCAAAGGCAGAGCCAGTGACTGCAAAAGAAAACAGCCAAGTTCACCCCCAGAAGCACTGGCTAAGGCTAGGAAATTGTCTCCAGAGGACGGAGGGTCCAGTCCCTGCTCTGAGGCTGCCAGAGGAGTCCCCCTTACAGATGTAGCAAAGGGGGCTCAGAAAACTGTAGGCTTTCTCAAGGCTGCACGGCAGGTGCCGTCTTGAACTCAGGACTGATATCTTCTGTGGTTGTACTTAGTGTCGCAAATAGGCAAATATAGAGTAGAGATAACAGACTAAGCTGGCTGAAATAAGGGCGGAGATGTTCTCATTAATGAGACACGGGAAATGGCTGGCATGTGGAGAGGCCAGAGAGGGAAATGGTCTGCTGAGGCGGAGCTGGAAGGCAGCTCCAGATGGTTACAGTGTTTGAGGTTTTGTTTTGTTTTGCTATCAGGGACAAAGGATAATTTGATTGAGATGGTGAGTCACCAGGTGCTTGGGGCTTAACAGCGACCTCCCAGGGCCATCCTCCCTCCCCTGACCTATTAGGCTGGGCCTGGAACTGAAGAATCAGGAGGAGGGAAGCCCACCCCCAAACTCCTTCTTTATCCAGACCCAAGAAAAACACAGGTTGCTACCTGGAGTCTGAAAGGGAGCGACAGAGCTGAAGACAAAGAGGTGGAAGATGGGAAGAGACTACAAAAGCGACAGTGTAGAGGAGACCGGAGGGCGTCCTCTGGGGCTGGGACAGGTGCCCTAAGCAGTGACAGCTGCCAGCTGCCCGTGATGATGGGAACACAACAGGTGCAGACGCGGGGGTGGAGACTGAAAGAGAATCTGAGCAAACAACCTGGGGTTGGGTGCCCCTCCTAGCTCCTCCCAGCCTCAGGCTCACTGCCAACAGCACTTTCTGAGACCCTCCGAGACACAGACACACCTGCTCTCACTCCCCAGTTCCAAGTCTCGCAGGCAGCCTAGCTACCCTGGACTGTACAGAGGGTTCACCATCCATGCCAAGCAGAAAGGACCCAAATCCCTATGCCCAGGACAGTGTATGCCAACTGGAATCTACACCCACAGAACCCCCAAATGGAAGCAAACATTTGACTGGGATAAGATCTTTGTCACTCCCCAGGAAGGATAGATGGATGTACCCACCCCAACCACGTGGAGATTAGAAGCTTTGGCCTTGAAGCCACACAAGTTGGCTCTGCCATCACATAGACAGGGCAAACCACTGAACTTCTCTGAGGTTCTGTGGTTACTTCTCTAGTAGGGACATGAGAGAGGTACTCATGAGGAGCAAGGACACCTAAGCGCCTGGCCACTATCAACTCAGGAATGAAGGGGAAGTGAGGAGTGATGGTCCCTGCCCCACCCAAGGAAAGAAGTGACTTGGGATGCTGTGTGTGAGCCGACCGTGTGTGAGCCGACCGTGTGTGAGCCGACCGTGTGTGAGCGGACCGTGTGTGAGCGGACTGTTACCCCAGGCGGGAGAAACAGAGGACCTGCTTCAGCAAGTGCCATCGCCTGTCACCAACCTTTACTCAGCCCTACACATCCTTCACCAAGCACAGCACTCAGCTTTGCATGTTACTGACACTTGCCTGCTACATATGCAAATGCCATGTCAGCTAAGAAAGAAGATTAAGCTTTGTCCCTTGCCACCTGGTTAGTGCTCTGGTTTTGGTCAGTGCGGAAATCAGCCTTGTCCCAGTCACAAATGATAAATTGTCATCTAGAGTCTGTAAGGTTTGTCCCTAGAACATAATCTTTCTGGGAAAAGGAAGGGAAGACAGACAATATGATGTTCAGAGGGAGGAAAAGCAGTGGGGACACCAGAGTGACGTAGGAGATAGGACATATGTCCGAGAATAAAACTCGTGTGTCTGAGATGCGGAAATTCACCCGACTGATCCCTCCTGGAGCAGAAGAAAAGCTGGCAGCTGATGTTGGAAGGATAAAACCTCCTCTACAGGGAGGAACTTCGCCTGTCCCTCTCCCTGTGTCACTCACATGTGACACTCACACGCATACACTTGGCTGCTGTAGCTTAGCCAAGGCTCCCAAGACCCACCCCTTCTGGTGCCAGCCCTCTACACAGCTGAAACCACCCCAAATCTGGGAATACCCCCATGGGCCTCCTGCAGTCTGTATGCCTTCCTGTGTCTCTGGCTTTGTCCTCTTTCCTGTCCTTCCAAGGTTTGTAGCGAACAGCAGAGCTCAGAGCCAGCTGAGCCAGGCCTCCACTTGCTCCTGTATTCTACTGGGTCTCTTTTTCCAACTTTCCCCCTCAGACAATGGACATCAGTAGCACAACAGAATGATGGCCCAGGACCCACAAGGGTCCTGACTTTAGGATCAGACACTCCCAGGAAAGCCAATGACAGCCACATGCTAGCAGTCTCATGACTCCAACACTTGCTGCTACCATTGCAGTCTCAGCTGGGGGTCCTCACTGAAAAGGAGGCCCTTGAGTGACAAACCCCAGGTATCCATTCCTCTTCCGAAAAATAGGGCTGAGAAGGACAGTGCCTATCTGCTAGAGAGACAGGAGGAAGAAACAAGGTCCTTAAGGCAGTGTATCCAGGAAGTATGGTCTAGATGGAACCTCAGTCATGAATGAGACATAAAGGCCCCAGCATGTCCCCATCTTACTGTAAACAGCAGAGAGTCAGATTTAAACTCCTGTCCTTCTACCCAGCTGAGACATTCCACCTACCATTCCATGGAGGCATCCCTGAAGGGTTTGGGTGTCCTCAATTGCCTTCTCTCATATAAAAATAAAGACAAGTGAACGCTGTGATGGCTAACTTTTGTTGTCATTTTAGTTGGATTTAGAGTCACCATGGAAACAAATCTCTGGGTTTGCCTGTGAAAGATTTTCTAGATTAGATTAATTAAGGTGGGAAGGCCCACCCTAAATGGGGTGGTGCCTCTCAACAGTCTTGGGTCTCAGACTAAATAAAAGTCTAAATAAAACTCAGACAGAGAGCTGAGTACAAGATTCATCTCTGCTTCCTGACTATGAATACAGTGTGGCCAGCCACTCTCTGCTTCCTGACTGTGGATACAATGTGATCAGCCACTTTCCACTTCCTGGCTATGAACACAATGTGACCAATCACTTTCTACTTCCCGAATGAATACAATGTGACCAGTCACTTTTTGCTTCTTGACTGTGGATACAATGTGACCAACCACTTTTTGCTTCCTAACTGTGAACACAATGTAACCAGCCACTTTCTACTGTCTGGCTATGAACACGTGATCAGCCACTTTTTGTTTCCTGACTGTAAACACAATATCTGCTTCCTGGCTGTCGACACAATGTAACCAGCCACTTTTTTTTCCTGACTGTGGATACAAAGTGATTAGCTGATTAGCCTTTTTTTTTTTTCCTCTCCTGCCACCATAACTTGCCAGGCATGAGAGACAGTATCCCTTGGAACAGTTACTTACAACTTAGAGTCCAAAATTACAAGTTATAACTTAGTAATCCAAAATAAATCGTTCCTCCCTTGGGTTGCTTTTGTCACAGCAATAAGACACGTAATTAATATACAAATCAACTAAGAAAATTACATCTGCTGTTGTTATCGTGAGATACCTGCCCTGGGCTCCAGAAGAAGAGGCCATCACTGGGAACTTGGCACCCTCAATGATGACACTGAGTCTTTGGGACACTGAATACTTGGTGTAGATCTCACAGTCACAAAGCATCTAAACTAAGACTAAAATAGACATCTGAGTTAGTGGTGGTGGTGCAGGCCTTTAATTCCAGCACTCGAGAGGATCTCTGTGAGTTCGAGGCCAGCCTGGTCAGCTAGGGCTACACAGAAAACCCCTGTCCAAAAAAAAAGACGTGTATCTGCTGACATCATTAGACATCATTACCCAAACACGTGCCCCTCTATGGCTATAAGTCAACTCCTTCCATCTTCCAGCTCCTCCCAGAGCTCAAGCCACCAATGCCATCCTGACTGGGACTTACTCTCACCTTTGCTGCCTCCATGGGGTTGTCAGGCTGATCTTGATCTTTCTATAATTCCTGAGAACCTCAGGATAAATTTGATCTCTGTGGTAAGCATTATATACTCTCTGAATTGACCCCACCCAACCCATGGATCTGGCCGCATCAACCATGATATCCACCCTCCCATCAAAGTAGTCCATGCATACAAGCCATGAGTTCTAGAATACAGCCACATCTCAAAGTCCTGTGACTCTGAACACTGTTCTCCCAACCCAGTACATCCTTCTCATACTACTTACCTTTATCCCACTGCCTAAGATCATCCCAAAGCCCCAAGGCAGAGCTGCCCATTCAAGATAGAGTTTCCCATCCAAGGCAGAGTTTCCCATCCAAGACAGAGTTTCCCATCCAAGGCAAAGTTGCCCATCCAGGACAGAGTTGCCCAACCAAGGGAGAGTAGCCTATCCAAGGGAGGCCAGCCATGCAGGGACTTTTTCATTCTTGGAGCAACAGGAATGCCTAGAACCTAACATGGTGGCATCCTATAGTTCTGCCAAGAGCATTTTACACAGGCAAGGTGAAAACGAACAGTAAAGCAGAGGGAGACAGGAACTGGTGGTATACAGTCCTGGCTTTGACTCATCTCTCTACTTTCCAGCATCCAGTCTGTAGCCTAGAGATTAACCCTCCTCACCTCAATGTCCATTGTGGTCCCTGTGGGCCCAGTAGGACTCCAAAGTGACAGATCACCAGCCTTTTACCACACAGCCCAAGGGGTGGCCCTCCTCATTGCCTTACATGTAAGCTAAGCCAAGAAGCTAAGCGCTGGATGTGTCATGTACACCGAGGAGGTTGAATACACAGCCTTACCTGAGCATCTTTCCTGCAGGCTGCAGAGGCACAGCCCCCTCCATCCACTGCAGGACCCCAAAGGGAGAGACGATAAATGCCCTACACCTAGCACCTCCCAGGCTCTCCCTACTAAGGTGGCAGTGGGAAGAGCACCTCCAGCCATCTGCAGGAACCATTTATAGCATCTTGTTCAAGCCCACACCTTCCGAGAAGAAAAAAGTCCACTGTGATTGCCTGTGGCTTCTCAGTCTGTCGGTTTTTCCCCTTCTCTTTCTCATTTAATGATAGGAAGCTGAGCTCAAGAGGAATCTCTCCCCTGGCTATTCCTGGCAGGAGGAAAGTTCTGAAAGAGGGGCTAAGCAGCCACCCCCTCAGGTGTCAGTGAGCACAAAGCCTGCCAAATCTCATGGGTTTGTTCAGCCTTCACAGGAACTATTAAAGAGGGCTGGTCCCATTGGACAAATGAGGAAAGCGAGGTTTTAGGAGGTTAGGTGATTTGTTTAAGCCACTAGTTTTCAACAAGACCATCACGAACATGGTGGCAGACTCTCCAACATCTGTCCTGGTCCACGATGACACAGAGCTCAACCCCGGTTTCACATCAGCATCGCCTCTGGAAGCCAGAAAATGACTAATATCCACATTCCATCCAGACTAATGAACAAGGACTCTGTGAAAAAGTCCAAGCAAAGCAGTTTGGAATTTTATTTGTCTCTGTGGGGTTGGGGATTGAAGTCAGGGCCTGCCATAAGTTAGACAAGGACTCTACCACTGGTCTACATTCCTAGCCTTTGGCTTTGGGAGGCAGGGTCTCAGTATGTTTCTTAGGCTGGCAGTGAACCCATTACATAGTCCAGGATAGCCTTAAACTCAAGGTCCTCTTACCTCAGCCCAAGCCCCACCCCATCCCACCCCTACCCTGAGTGCTGGGATTAAAAGCACAAGCCTCCATACCTGACTGAGGACAGGTGTAGTTTCTAAGCTCTCCAGAAGGGTCACGTGCCATTTCCACTAGTTCATGCCAGTCATGTGGCCTTATCCCTCTTGCCAGTGACTAGAGAATGACCATGTGGCTCACATCTAGTCAATGACGCAT